>JAVLUX010000043.1:3302500-3670000 GCA_032164185.1 Moxostoma hubbsi
ACGCTTTTGAGCATCAAACCTTAGTGGACAATAGCACATGAGAAGTAACTGTTTTAAAAAATGTAAAAATACAACAAAAAAAAAAAAAAGAAGAAAAAAAAGCAATAAGCAGGGTTTTGGTGTTTAACTTTGGATGTATAAACTGTAAAATTCATGATGTATATAATGTAAACCATACAGTGAGCAGAGAGAGAACCATAATAGGTTATGTTTCAGAGTTGATATGCAAATGTTCATATTTCATCTGTTTTATATCATGTGAAATAAATGTTGACGTTCTTATGTGTTGTACATATAGAAATATGTCCCTCCTCGTTACCATTAAAAGGAATATTCTGGGTTCGATACAGTGTTGATTAACGCAGAATTAATTTGGTCTCATCCCTCTAAAAATCTGGGTCACAATGAGGCACTTGCAATGGAGGTGAATGGGCCAATGTGTTTCAGAAGTATAGCCACAAGACATAATAATATGCGTGTTAAAACGTGATTTTAATGTGATAAAACTGCTTAATCTTTTCTGTATAAATTTATATGCAAATGTACAACTTTGTTGCCATGACTACCTGACAATGTCTGTGACAAAAATCTAAAAGTTCTAGAACATTTTAAAACAACTGTACAGCTCAAATAATACACAAGTTATAACAGAATTATTCATGTTTTTATATACTGCAATTATAAGCTTCACATTTCTACCTTTTTAAACCCTCCAAAAATTGACCCAATTCACTTCCATTGTGCCTCACTGTAACATCGATTTATTTTTTATTTTTTTTAAGAAATGGAGGAATTCGTTTTATAAAAATAAATGCTGTCGATTGAGCTTAACTCAGGCCCGTACAGGGTTTTTTTGTATTAATATCCTCCTTTACAGTAGTTACATGCGCAGCAACTGACGTTTTGCACTCATAGCAAAATCTGTGAGCGCGGGAAAGTTTGACGTTCAACTTCCGGTTTCGCAGATGTAAGGGACCGTCTGAAAACTCCACTCACTGCACTAAAACATAGGAGATGTCCACTCATTCATTCAATTCACGTGCAAGTTATACATGAAAAAATCTGTAAAATACATTTTCACATTCAGAATGTTCTTATAACTTCCCAGAGGATAGACGGATTTATTACAGGATAGATTATTACAGTATCATCAATTATATTAGTACAGTAACCAATTATTGTAAAGAAAAAATCACTAATATTCTTAATTAGACATTATAATTTCTCATTTTATATGCTGTAGTTTTTTTTATTTTTATTTTTTTATTATTTTATTTTAGTGATTAAGTCCTTCTATCCTCTACAATCTTATATAATTGTAATAATATCACCTGTAGTATGTCTGTCTGTCTTCTGGGAAGTTATAAGAATATTCTGAATGTGAAAATGTATTGTACCTTTTTTTTTTCTTTTTTTTTCCATGAATAAATTGCACGTGAATTGAATGAATGAGTGGACATCTTCTATGTTTTAGTGCAGTGAGGTTTTCAGACGGTCTCTTACATCTGCGAAACCGAATGTTGACAGTCAAACTTTCCCGCGCTAAATCAGTGAGGCCAACGACATCCAGCTGGACATTGAGAATGGCGCGAAAAGAGCAGGAGAGACGGAAGTGAAAGCAGGCGGCGGCGCCATTGTCGCAGAATATTAAACGTGTTTTAATAGACTGCCAAACAGGGTACGGTTGTTATACTTGGTAAGCAATTTGACAACATTGTAGTAAATATTTTCAGTGTTTAAAAAAAGACAAACTAATCCAGCACAAAGTAGTGCATAAAAAGTCACCAAAATGAAGTATTTGAACCTCATATTTAAATACAAAATGAGGGGAAAAACTGCAAATAGTCCACTTTCCCCTAGGCTGGCTACGGGCCTGTAACTTGTACTGAACCCGGAATATTCCTTCCTTTGAAGTTATTAAATTGAATTATTTGCAGTATTACAGGGTTTATAATGTTTTAAAGTCAAGGCCCTTACAAAAAACAGAGATTTGGTAAATTTGCCACTCATTATTTTCACGTGCAATTTTGGCTGCAAGTTATTGCCAGAAATTTGCAGTTCTTCACTTTTAGACGTGAACCTGCAGCAAAACTTGGGCAACAATGGGCAGTTTGCCACTGCTGGCAAACACTTCTATGGCAAACTTCTGGCAACAATGAAGAGTTTGCCGCAAAGCACATCTGTATATAAAAACACTTGAGTGGCAATTTTGCCAGACAAACTCTAGATTTTTGTAAGGGCGAAGTTGTAAAATTGGTTGTAACTACACAGAAAAGGTTAGTAAGATATTTTATCACACTGAAATCATGTTAAAGTAAATGAAGTGTCCCTAATTCATCAATCAGTATGAAACAAACTCTCTTGTGTTGGCACCTCATCAAGAGCACAATTATCCAGCCACACTGATCAGGGATCTGGAACACCAGCTGTCCAGCCGTCCACTGCTAATCACTTGATTCTTGTGCTTAATGAGAATTACAGTCAGTGTTGTAGACATGGTGTCCGTTGATTATATAATTCCAGAAGCTCTTTGAAGACTGACGCCCTTACTGAGGCCTAATTGATTTGTCTTATTACAGAACTGAACAGCCCCTCCTGAAAACATCATTCAAATATAGGACACAGTATGAGCCCAAATACAAGATGACAAAAACAAGAGCATGTTGGGGTGTTACACACACACACTGGTATCATGTGTTTGCCTTCATTTTGTGCATTTACATTGTATTTTTATATGAAATGACAAGCAGAAAATGTCCCTTTTCCCTGAAAACATTTAATGAAATGGGTGCAATGATATATTACACCCGCCTGCATGATCGCGCTAGTCTCCGTAAACTGAAAAAATTAAATAAAAAATAATAATAAATGGCTGTGGTCAGTTTGACGGTTGTCTATACAAGCTAATTTTTAGACTGATATTTTGCTACTGTTGCTTTTTGCAATGTTGGAGGAATAGATCACCCAAAACTGCAAATATTCTCATAATTCCCTCCCTCTCATGCCATCCCAGATGTGTGTCTGACTTTCTTCAGCTGAACTCAAAGCTTTTTAGAAGAATATCTCAGCTCTGTTGGTCCTTACAATGCAAATGAATGGTACTAAAGTTTTGACGCTCCAGAAAGCATATAAAGGCAGCATAAAAGTAATCCATTTGACTCCAGTGGTTAAATCCATGCCTTCATAAGCGATATGATACGATTCATACAGTGGATTCAGAAAGTATTCTGGTACTTTTGGATAACTTTACAAATGTATTAAAAAGAATAAATTCTCCTCCCTGCCCAGTAGGTGGCGATAAGCACAAAGAATGCAAATTACGAAAAACAAAAGAAGGATTGTGAAAGTAAAAGAATAGATTATATTTTTAAAAAAGAACTTAAATGATGATCTGTTTCTCACCCACATCGCTTCTGGAGACATGGAGTAAACCACTGGTACACAAACACATACAATGTAAGGACCTACAGAGCTGGAATATTCTTCAAAAAATGTTGTATGTGTTCAGCAGAAGAGAGAAAGTCATACATATGAATAAATGATGAGAGAATTTTCATTTTTGGGTGAAATATTCCTTTAATTTCTAGAACTGTTAAAATCGCTTTCAGTACCTTTAATGTTATATGTACACATTTAGCATACACTTTTATCAAAGTGATATTTTGATCGGAAAAAGATAACTTGGAAAATTAAGCAATCCACTGCACTCTGTGATTAAGCAAAGGTTTATTTTCCTTTTCTGTTTTTTTTTTTCTTCTTTTTTGCATTTAAGTGTTTTAGCACCATCTGCTGGTGTAATGCAGTACTGCACCGGAAAATATTAATTGCGCCATCTGCTGGTGTAATGCAGTACTGCACCGGAGAATATTACTAGCGCCATCTGCTGGTCAAATTGTTAATAAAACCATGCATGATTTCTTTAAATTCTCAAAACAGAACTAAAAATTACATCCTTTTATTGTAAACATAATCTTTTTAATTAGGTGTTGTTTTGGCACAAAAATAGCCAAATCACAACAATAACCTCTAACGTTTAGCATTTTATTTATCGTGTAAAACGTGTGCTCTTGTATTGATTCTGAGTCCCTTGTCTCTTTTATGCTATAAACATGAAACAGGTGCCATCTAGTGGTGCTTTCCCACAGGGGACATTTGAGAGGGTTTAAAGGTTACTCTGACTAATTTTTTTGGTATACTTGGAACTAAATTCATTTCATATGTAGCCTACATCACTGGTTATGAGTTTGGAAACCCCCCACCTGTGAAATATGAGAAAAGCCTGTGGAAAGTTTCAAACACAACAATCAGACCGGAATTATAGAAAAAGTACACCAGTAAAACGTGCTTTCATTAAACCACCTGCACAAACCCGAAACTTGCACTTTCACTGCAGATTTTGCATATCACTCAGGTTATACTACTAATATAAAATATGTAAAGTGCATGACACTGCAAGTTAGGTGTATACCTTATATATGTTTTTCTATAGTATAATACAGCAATGTAGGCCAGTGCATAATGCAGATATACATTTTAATACATATAAAAAGCAAAATAACGTATCTAAATTTTTCCATGTAAGTAGTAAGATTGTATCTTTTCCCCATAAGAAATATGATATTAAGTTAATTCAAATAAATTTTTAAAATCATGTTTATTTTTTAAAGTTGGCTTCCTGTTTAGAATAAGTTAAATAAAGCAAAAGTGCGTCTTTTTCTTTAACCAAGTATATTCTTAACTTTTATACTTGTCATTTTAGTGTGATTTATGTAAGGAAAAAGAGTCAAAAGTGCATTCTTAACAGGCCCCTTTTAAATAAATGATTGTAAATGAGTGATAAATGCATTTAAATGATTAACGTCTGTAAATGTAACAGAAGTAGCCCGCAATGCATTTTACACATTTCTATTGTGCTGTTCAAAACTTTGTGAAGTGTTGCGAGCACGTGGAGGCACTCATAATAATTGCTGACGTCACGTTTGCTCCTCCCCGCGCGTCCCCGATCAACCTCCAGCAGTTCCACGATCAGTCCGTTCAGCCGAAGTCTCCGTGTTTCCAGTCGTTTCCCGTCCCTTAAACTCATTCAGTCCGCGCACACGGAGGACGAACCCGATGGCTGCGACGACTTCTGACGCCTCCGCGCGAGAGTCGCCGAACCCGAGCGAGCAGAACGGCGACGGGAACGAATCTGGCCTGCGCGCCGCCGACCAGGAACCGGCCTTTAAGATGGACGTGAACGGCGAGACGGACGTGAAGTCCAACGGCGAAGAATCGAGGGAACAAAGCCCGGAGGAAGCCACGAGGGAAGACGGGGGTGACGATGAGAGACAACCCGAAGCGGAAACGGAGAAAGAGCAACTGAAGAACCCCGATAGCGTGGACGGGACGGTGGAGCAGCTGAAGAGAGAACAAAAGGAGGAGGAGAACGCGTCATCACCGGCGGAGAAACGCGGCGGCGGCGGCGGCGGCATGAAGAGACGCGCGAGTTTAGAGATCAGTTTATCCTCTGACGGAGAGCCGCTCAACCGCATGGACTCTGAGGACAGGTGCGTGTGTGATACAATGTAACACTGTTGACAAACAATGTAAAAGTGTAACAGACTCAAGAAGCAATGTACATTGTAACAATCAGAGACACTGCAACTACATGTATATGTTCTGGAAGAATGTAACAATGTTACAATCAGTAGTGTGTTGAGTTACTCCAGGGTTACAGTGTTGAATGTGACAACCAGGAACACATTGTAACAATATCTTGGTGTCTTTTAATCAATGTAACACAGTTACAAGCAGAAATGTAACCGTGAGCTGTGATACAAGGTGAGGATCTCCAGGAACCACAATACTAAAACTGTGTTGAAGTGTTGTTGACTTACAGCTTTTTAGAAACAATGTTACAATGTAACAATCATCTATACACTGTTAGGGAGATTATTCCATAGTTTAGGAGCCAAATGGGAAAAGTATCGACCTCCTTTTGTCAATTTTCATATTCTAGGAACTATTAACAGGTCATAATTTTGTGATTGTAATAAACATGAGGGGAATATAACATGTCAGAAGGTCACTTAAGTACTACTGTGAGGCTTGACCATTCAAAGCTTTGTACATATTTTAAATAATTTTATAATTAATATGAATTTACACATGTAACGGCAATAAAATGGGGCTAATATGATCATATTTCTTGGTTCTCGTCAGCACTCTGGCAGCTGCTTTTTGAACCAATTGAAGTTTATTTATTGATCTTGCTGGACATCCTCCCAGTAATGCATTACAATAATCTAGTCTTGAGGTCATGAATGCATGAATTAGTTTTTCGGCATCAGCAACAGAGAGCATGTGTTGTAATTTAGCAATATTTCTAAGGCGGAAGAATGCTGTTCTACAAACATTGGAAATTTGACTTTCAAATTACAGATTGGTATCAAATATAACACCCAAGCTCATTTGTGATGTCACACACACACCTACATCTCGGCGAAAACGATTGTGGACACTGCAGCGGTCAAGGCTCTGGGTTACTGACCGAAAGGTCGGGGGTTCAAGCCCCAGCACCGTCAAGATATCACTGTTGGGCCCTTGAGCAAGACCCTTGACCCTATCTGCTCCAGGGGTGCCGTTTCAAGGCTGACCCTGCGCTCTGACCCCAGCTTAGTTGGGATATTTGAAAACATCTGCATTTCATCGGCTCTGTACCTGCACTCTGCACAATGACAATAAAGTTGTATCTTAATCTTAAAATGGATAAAGCCGTGCCCAAATGAAGAACTTTCCCTGGTTTACGATCATGGACGATGTGCTGGGACGTCATCCTGCTGTTAGTGGGACACCTTGGCAGTTAAAGTCGGTGACTTGTCAACGTTAAATTATCTTGCTAGCTAGCTAACTTTTCCATACAATATAAACTTGACATTCCAGATAACATGCATGTTTGTTTTGGCTTGTGAAATGGGCGGGTGTGTGACGTTTGCACCGGGGCAGCAGTTTAAAGGTGGATTTTATGGGAGTGCTGTGGGACTTTTGGCCCAATGATGGGAATGCACAGCGATTTTCGTCTCGCAGCTATTGGTCAGAGGCTATTGACCAAGGCTACCAGTTTAAGGCCCTGGCTCGCACTGGCCCGATAGAGTAAAAGCAGCTATTGTAACAACAGCTTTATGTCTTTCAATGTAACAATGTTGCAAACAACAGAAAGTGAGCTGTGAGGTGAGTTAATCCAGGCATCACGCGCTACAGAAAAACAGTGTTACTGTAGTCTTCAACAATGTTACAGTGTTTCTTATTGTGCTACAGTGACGGCCACAGGCCCCCAGTGCAACAGTGTTGAATGTAGCAACCAGGAACGCAAGGCAACAACACAACTGAGAGTTTGTCAAGCAGTGTATCGGTGTTAAAAACAAAAGGGTGCTGTGTTTTCAAATGAAATACTTCAGAGATCACATGCAGAAGAAAAACAATGTTACACTGTTGACAGCAACAAGAAGCGCTTTGAGACATTGTAACATTAATTCATTAGCTCAGAGCGCAGCATATCCACAAGCGATTGATCTGTTTTTATCATGAAACCGAACGTTTGGATTATTATTGCATTGTTTATATATATATATATATATATATATATACACGTGTGTGTGTGTGTTGTAAATCAACATAGTGAAAAAGCTAATTCACTGTCCACACTGCACAAACACCACAGCAGACATCGGTCCTTGTTGCCTCCATTCATGTTTGCCTGTTTATTTGCCTGACTTCCTTATCGAATCACATACCCTCCTTGAAATTGTTTTCACCCCATCCCGTGCACTCAGACCCATGACACCTTTTTGCCATCGTTCCACATCACCAGGGTAACTGGTTAATACTTTCGCTTGTCTCTTATGTCAAAGCATTTGCTTCCCCTTCATCACAGAGTGGGCATGACTCTCTTATTTGAGTCTATAGGCACTAGACTTGGAATATGGATTCCTCGTTTTGCACGGTGTGTTGAGTGTGTACAGTAGACAGCCTGACTCCCGGCAAATGAGGAATCTCTATGGAGGATTTGCAGGCACAGTGGAACAAATTTTCAATGGACACAATATATCAGGACAGCCCAGGGTTGGAAGAAGGGATTCTTCTATGCCAGAGAAAGTTAGTGTGTTTGTGAGCGTGCACAAGTACTTCACATTGGATGGGAAATCTTGTTCTATGCCAGTCTGCTGGCTTAGTTGCTTTGGATGGAAGACAAGCTCTTAAAATATGAGCAGAGACCCTGAGCCCTGCTGTTCAGGCAGATGGAGGGTTTGAATGTATTATTTTTGTGGGACGTCTGGCACAGTGTGGACCAGACCAGACGACAACTGGCAGAGATAAGACTTGGGTTGAAGAAATGTTATTTTGAAATGTTTTGTGCCTTCAGAATCACAAGTAGTGAATGACAGGTTGTTGTTCGTCATGCAAGTCATGTGGATGATTTGTTAAATTGTCATGAACTTGTCACTCATGTTATTCTAGACCTGTATGACGTTCTTTTGTGTAACCCTAAAGGACTTGTTTACAGCGTTGCACTGCCATACAATGTCATTGAATGAGTATTGCGGCTGCCGGCATTCAAATTTTGTCAATTTAATTTTGATATTGTCAAGACAATAAGACAGTAGCTTAGACCTACTTATGCAGGTGTTCCACCTGTGAACACTTTAAACACTTCACCTGTAGTCGGTCTGGCTGTAGTAGTTTGTGATTACCCAGCATCCTGTGCTCTGGCATATCCTGGGATTTGGCGTCAGATGTGGGCGGTCAAGCCTGAAAGCCTGTGTGTGTGTGTGTGTGTGTGTGTGTGTGTGTGTGTGGCCCCCTCGTCTCCTCTCGGGAGCTACTCCTGTTGCGTTGAGTTCACTGTGCATTAGTTGTGCCTCTGTCCTCTCATAAGCTCACTGTCACAGTATTTGTGTGCCACTGTTTGTCCTCATTCACCGTTCAGATTAACTCATTGTTAATGTGGCCGTTGCATTACAAGTTTTGAAATGGTTTGTAAGATGCACAAAGAGAAGTTTGTGGCATAATGGTAAAGTAGAATAGACACATCTTTAACTCTGTACCTCATTATTAAGCAAAGATTAATCGAAAATGTTTAAACCGTATTGAGCTGCAAACCAGGGTCAAATAATAAGGGGTACTCTGAGAAATAATCCCACTGAAAGGGTTTTATTTGTATTTTTTATAATCTAATATATTTTTGTATTGTTCTATTCTACACCCTCTTTAAAATAATCACGTTTGTGTGTGTGTGTCTCAGCATCAGTAGTACTCTGATGGATATGGAGAGCATCGCGTCCAGTGGCCGTTCTACTCCAGCTATGATGAATGGGCTCGGCGGGGTGTCTACATCATCTGTTAAGGGCTCATCTTACCCCTGCTGCTGGGACCAGTGCCACATGCTCTTTAACACCAGCCCTGACCTGGCCGAACACATCCGCGGAGTGCATGTGGACGGCCAGCGCGGAGGGGTCAGTGTGTGTGTGTGTGTTTGCATGTACAGTAACCCAAAAAGGTTTGGGACTCTTAATGTCTGAATGTCATTGCACTGAAAAACAGAATATTAAAGCAAGTGGCTCTTACAGTATTTTAAAGAAGTCTAGCACACTTGTCAAGCAAATCCTTTCACAACTATTGGTTTGTTTTTAAATGCTAAAAATATATATATATATATATATATATATATATATATACACACACACACATACACACGGTTCAAAATTATGAGGTTTTTTGATTGTCGAGCGTTAGTGGAACTGTGTGAACTTGAGGGGGAACTGACTTGATACGGGCACTAAAAATCACTGCCTCAACAGTTGATTTAAAGCCATTAAAGGGATAGGTCATCCAAAAATGAAAACGCCCTCATGATATCCCAGGCCATTATTTCTTCCCCAGAACACATTTGAAGAAAAATAGAAATGTCGCAGCTCAGTAGGTCCTTAAAATGCTAGTGAATGGAGATTTCTCTTTTGAAGCTCCAAGAATCACAGACAGTAGCATAAATGTCATCCACACGACTCCAGCGGTTACATTAATGTCTTGGTGTGAAAAAGATAAATATTTAAGTACTTTTTCACTCTAAATCATGCTTCCTTTCTGCAGCGGTACACGCGTGTGATGTAATCGCACTGGCATTTGAAACACGCAAGAACTGATGCATGTGCATCACAGCCGGAAGAGCAGCGCTGTTTACAAGTGAGATGGAGGAACACTGCACAGTAGGTTACACGGGTTGTTTTTGGGTTAGATCTGTATTTATCTGTTTCTTTTCTCACAATGGTGCATTTGTGTGCTCATCCTGGATGATGTCTCAACCGAGTGGAGAACGAGAGATTACGTCGGTAACCATAGCAACGCAAATACGTCACACAAGAGACCGCTTGGACTCCACCCTCTCCTGAAGCGTTGGACTATAGATAAAAAGTACTTAAATATTTATATTTTTTCACACCAAAAGCAATCGTGCCACTTTATAAGACATTCATTTAACTGCTGGAGTCGTGTGGATGACATTTATGCTACTATCTGTGATTTTTGGAGCTCAAAAGAGAAATCTCATTCACTGCATTTTAAGGACCTACTGAGCTATGAAACAGTTCTATATTTCTTCAAATGTGTTCTAGTGAAGAAAGAAAGTCATACACACATGGGATATCATGAGGATGAGAGGATTTTAATTTTTGGGTGAACTGTACCTTTAAGGGAAATAATGAGTTATTTCTGAGAAAAGCTCTGGCAGTATTTGAGCGTAGATGGTTTGATGTTTTATCTAATGCAAAGACATTCAGACATTTTTAAGTTTGAATTGAAGTGTCCGGAAAAAGTTTTTGCGGCCACTGTGTAGTGTTCTTTTCTTACATACTGTTCGCGTGTTTTCTCCCTGCAGGTGTTTGTGTGTCTCTGGAAAGGCTGTAAGGTGTATAACACCCCGTCCACCAGTCAGAGCTGGCTACAGAGACATATGCTGTCACACAGCGGAGACAAACCATTCAAGGTTGGAGGGAGGATGCCCTTAAATGTGTTTTGGACAAGGACTAATTGTGTTTTACTCAGTGAATCTCACGAAAACATGTCCAGGTCACATTTCACCGAAAAAAATCAAAAGGGAAAAAAAAAAACATGAAATATTTTAGGACCCTTCAAGTTTTTTTGTTTTTTCTTTGCATTATGTCAATTAAGCACATTTTCACCCCTAAATTCTCAAAAGCAACACATTTAATACTAGTATGATGTATTTTCATTATACACAATTTATACGTAATAGCTTATTTATTTTTGGATTTTGGTTTGAAATATGCTCCGAACCTGTTCTTGACAGGTTTCATGTGATTCATTTACAGATTCATTGTTCATATAAGTAAAATTGTGCATACATATCGTGCTGTCATGTTGCATAGAGTTAATATGAGCTGTTTTGTATTTACTGTAATGACTCTGACCAGTCTGTCTGTTTCTGTTCAGTGTGTAGTGGGCGGTTGCGATGCCACCTTCGCCTCCCAGGGGGGGCTAGCGCGCCACGTGCCAACCCACTTCAGCTCGCAGAATTCCTCCAAACTCTCCAGCCAAAGCAAGGTGAAGGAAGAGTCGCCATCCAAAGCGGGCATCAACAAACGGAGGAAACTCAAGTGCAAGCGACGGAGGTCGTTGCGTACGTATCAATGCAATCAGAATGCTTCTTCAGGCTGGTTCTTTGTCAGAGTCCCCTTTAAAAGAATCAGACCTAACAGGGCTGTATAATGCAACAGTTTTGCTTGCATTTGTGATTTAAAAGTGAAGAAATATGACGACAAATCTTAAAACCATTCTCATGTGTGCGACAAGTGTCCGTCTTGAGGAAGCGTTTCAACTTAAGAACGTGTACAACGTGCCTGATATCTTCAGGATTCGTTGTCAGGGTCGCGTAAATGTTCTTTATGCGCAGATGAAGAATATTAATGTCTCCCCTGTAAAGTATATGTGCATCTAGTTGCTCAATTTCAAATGAAACACTGACTCTTTGTTGCAGACACTGGATCTCAGCACATTTCTGAGATTCAGGGAAACCCATAGTGGGACGTGTTCCTCTAATAGGCTGTTTAGATTAGTTGTCATTGGATATGGATTAGGGTTGGGCATAATATTACCATTGGTCTATTCTTAAACCATAACAATTAATGTTATTAAAAGGACTATGGCTATCGATTTAACATGTTAAATAAATGCTATTAATTATATGAAAAGCTAAAAAAATATAGTGCAATTAATTATATTCTGTAAAAAGCCTTTTATTTTTGTGATACGCAGTCAGCAGGGGGCAGCCTCAGCTTGGGCTTTACATAGAACTTGTATTTATTTTATATTACATTTATATTTATTTAAATTATAATCTTTATTTGTGGGCGTGTCAGAGACCGTCAGTCCGTGCATTTTATCACGTGGCTTGTTGAGCGCGTTACTGCGGAGACGTAGCACTTGTGGAGACTTCACGCTATTCTCCACGGCATCCATGCAAAACTCACCACGTGCCCCACCGAGAGCGAGAGCCACATTATAGCGACCACGAGGAGTTTCCTCCCAATGTGACTCTACCCTCCCTAGCAACCGGGCCAATTTGGTTGCTTAGGAGACACAAAGCACTCTCCGACTGCAAAATAACAAAATGTGAAAACAAAGTCTCATTTTAAAACTCCCATTTGTTTCCTCCCCCAGCTCGGCCTCATGATTTTTTCGACGCTCAAACTATGGATGCAATCCGCCATCGCGCCATCTGCCTCAATCTAGCAACCCACATTGAGAGTCAGGGCAAAGGTCACAGTGTGGTCTTTCACAGTACGGTGAGTACCTGCAATGCACCTCCCTACAGGTGCTTAGTGCATAGTACCTGCAATGCACTACTCATGCTACTCGTACTTTATCTGCAGTATGCGAATGTGTCGTCGCTGCTGTGAAAGTTTTAGGTGGTCCTGTAACAGGAGTTTCTCAATTATTTCTTGTTGCAGGTGATCGCCAGGCGGAAGGAGGATTCTGGGAAGGTGAAGGTGCTGCTTCATTGGATGCCAGAGGACATGTAAGTAAATGAATGGTGCTCTGCTCACCTCAGAGCCCTGCACATAATGTCAGTCATTTATATGAGTCAGAGGCAACCAGTGGGTGAGCTTATTCGTTGACGCTTCAGAACACCCACGCATGACCTGACATTTTCACCGACTCAACAGATCTGTTAACGGCCAGACACACTAGACTGAACTGCAGCTGACTACAGATTGTCCCATTACATCTCTGATGGATCATTTAGGCTTAGTTTAAGGGTGTTTTCACACTTGAGTCCTCTTTAAAATAACCAAACTCAGACCTCTTTCAGTGGACCAAAAAGTGGACCAAGTTAAATAGGTCCCAGTTCTCTTTGTGTTCACACTGTCTGAGACATTGATCTCTTTTGGGTCCACTGGGTCTCAGTCCTTTGTGTCATTTGTGGGACTGATCTCACTTAAAAAAAAATATAATATTTATTATGATTATTATGATTAGGGCTTTATGTAATGTTAAGTGTACAAATAGCTCTACATAATAACTTCTACGGTCATATCAACATGCTTAATGCTCTCAAAACATCTGGTGTTTATGTTCAATAAAACATCTTTTTTTTGATCTTTGGCATCAATATTATGTAATTCTGTATTACATATTGTTTCTACTTTAAAGAGGAAAGCAATGCAACAGAACTGAATGCATTGTTTTTTATCTAAAAAAAAACATATTTTTTTTAAAGGTAAAATTCAACATTCAGTCATGGTAGATTCGTTTTATAAATGGCAAAAAATAAGATTAATCACAATCAATGTTTAATCTATTTAAAGTCTCCGGTTACTTCCATTCATGGAAAACATTTTCTTAACTTTCATGCGGCTTTTTACGGTCTCCGGTTAAACCCTCGAATCTTCATTCGCACAGGACACTAGAAGACCTTTGAGTTTGTTTCGTGAGCAGTTTATAATAGTTTTAATATGCTTGTCACGCTGTCATCTCCATAGAAACAAATCAAGGGGCTTGTTGCATTTCAGCCTTGTTCATTGTCATTTCCTGCATATGGGAACCTGTCAGGGCCAAACATGTTTGGGAAAATCAAGCCAGGGGTGCTTTTTTGTTCACAATGCACTTAATTAGCCATACTCGGACTACCTCCCGAGATGGGCTCGGTTCGCTTCAAAAGGGGGCTGAGATCATTTGGTGTGTTCACATATGGGTCAAATATCCAGCAAACTGCGTTCAGACCCCTGAAACAAACCAAGTGTGAAAACGCCCTAAAGAATCGTGGAGTGAATCTACCTTTTTTGTCTAATAAGATTGTCAAACTGTATTGAGTATACAATTTTTAACGTTTCAAGCGGTAGCAAACTACATTGTTGTCACACAACTTCATGTTGCAAGTTTAATTTGCCGAGCGATGGCCGGTTATCATCTCGCTATTAATATCTGGTTATGTTGCCAGTTTTGTGTAAACATGTCTTAACTTTTGGCAGTCTGATCAAATAATGATTTAAGAATAAGATGTTAAAAATCACAGTTGAGAGGTGGCCTGAGTAGCTCAGCGAGTATTGATGCTGGCTACCACCCCTTGGGGTCACAAGTTCAAATCCAGGGCGTGCTGATTGACTCCAGCCAGGTCTCCTAAACAACCAAATTGGTCCGGTTGCTAGGGAGGGTAGTCTCACATGGGGTAACCTCCTCGTGGTCATGATTAGTGGTTCTCACTCTCAATGGGGTGTGTGGTAAGTTGTGCAAGTAGCATGAGCCTACACATGCTGTGAGTCACGTGATAAGATGCGCGGATTGGTGGTCTCAGAAGCGGTGGCAACTGAGACTTGTCCTCCACCACCCAGATTGAGGTGAGTAACCGCGCCACCATGAGAACCTACTAAGTAGTGGGAATTGTGCATTCCAAATTGGGAGAAAAAAATTCACAGTTGATACCAATTGGTGGAATTGTAAATAGGAGTTCAAATCGAATGTATTGCATTTGGTGTACCTCACTCTAATCAGTGTGCTGTAGTTTAATAATATTTTGCAGTATTATATGTAGTAGGTTATCATATAATATTCAATGCATACAGAAAACTGACTACTGGCTTTCAAAAATAGTATCTTGCATGCTATCCTGAGCATACATGGTTTGTCCACCCATTTTCTTTTTCACTTAATCTCTCTCATGGACTAACTGTCTGAAATGTTGCCTCGATGCTTGTCCAACACTAAGCATTTCCCACATATTCTCTCTTTCAACACTTCCAAAGAAAAGACAAGAAGACCTTTGAACGTGTCCACATTAATCTGGAAAATATTGAAAACTGCCTTTTTGTTTTTGAAGCGCTCTACATCCACAGTGCTGTTTTCTAAAAGTTGCTCATCCACACTTATGTGTCTGAAAACACTTAAATCCCCTTACTGCACATGCAAAACTAAAATGTAAGGAGAGTGACACTTAGTCATTTCCATGCATGGTCTGAAACTCAATTGTCCTTCTGCGTAAACTTCCCATCGCCTTCGAAGGAATGCAATATGAAAGTTGTACAAATCAACATATAGAAAGCAGCAGAGAGCAGGCAGAACAACATGGGAATGGATCACATGACTGCATCACCTGACATGGTAAATGTAAATTGTCTGCACTTTTATAGCGCTTTTTTAACCTTAGTGGTATTCAAAGCGCTTTACACTGTGACTCATTCACCCATTCACACACACATTCATACACCAGTGACGGCAGAGCTGCATGCAAGGTACTTGGGGTTCAGTGTCTTGCCCAAGGACACTTCGGCATGTGGAGTCATGTGGGCCGGGAATCAAACCACCAACCCTGCGATTAGTGGACAACACGCTCTACCACCTGAGCCACAGCTGCGCCTTCCATCATCGTTTTTGAATATGTCCTGTTCCCTGTCCACACTTCAATCCAAAGATGTGTGGATGGAAGCTCAAAACGTAGCAAAATTAACGTGTTTTCAAACTAAAGCGTATTAGTGTGGATGTGGCCTCAGATTGCACTTTCGGTTCACTCTGTAATTTTACGTGCACTTTTTGTATTAAGTGCTGTGAATTGTGAAAGTGGTGCTGTTTGGTACAGTGTTGGGTTTAAATGTGTTCTTTTTCATCTTGATGTGCAATATGAACTGATGATAAATTGACATTTACCATTGAAAATTGCTTACATGGTCAAATGTGGTAAATGAGCCCTGCTGCTTATCGTCGTTGGATCTTAAGAATTTACATTAGGACTGCAGTTTTTCGAGTAAGTGTTCTCTGTAGCCAGGTAAAATGGTCCGTGTTGTGATAATTAACACACTTGCATACCTGTACTGGCATGCAAACCTTCGCACGGGACTGTGTGCATCTGAGTGAGCTCAGTGATGACATAGAAGAAGCTGTTTTCCATTGAGAACACTATTATAATGGATTTCTGGGTCACAACAAGAAGACTTCTCCAAGGAATAATGTCAGGAGAGAACACACATTTAATCATCTTGTTGTGGAATGTGTGTTGGAGGAGATGGGAGAGGATTAGGGGCCGGCTTTGTTTGGAATGGTATACTAGTGTACTTAATGTGCAGTATGTATACATTAGGACTCACCAATCTTTATCTGAGATACCACTATCAAATCTTAAAATCCCAAGATCTGTCTTTGACTCTTTGCACAACCCTCTTCAATGCAAGAAAACTGGTCTAATATGTGACACATGCATGATATGCAAAAAAAAAAAAAGTCTGTGATTTGCCACTGGCTAGGCCTGCCATGGTTATTAAATAATCGTCTGATTGCAATTATTGCACACTTCCAATTCCAATCACATGATCATGCCCAAATAAGGGAATTTTATGCAAATATATAAACGCCATCAAAGGCACGTCGCAGCACGTTGCACCGCGGACGCCAACCAGCGCAGCTCCTGACTGGACATGAAATGCTTCTCAAGCGCTCTGATGCACGCGCCAAACTCGTGCGCAAATCAAACGAACAAATATGAACTTTAATAGTAAACGCCAAGTGATCCGGTTACACTATCATTTAGCGATCATGGGATGGCAAATGTTTCTGTTGTGCTGTGATAAAATGATGAAACAAAATTTTGCCTCATGAGATATAAGAGCCTTAAAATAACGTGTGACAATGAAGAAATTAGGACAGAAATGTTTTACTATTGCATAATATAATTGAATATGTAATGATATATATTACAAGTTCCAAAAACAACAGAGTAAATGTAAAATTGACCAAAACTAAAGTTGGTCAAAAAGAGAGATATATTAAATATTTAGATATTTTTTCATGTCATTCACATGTTTTTAAAGCCTTAAACGGTAATCAGATTAGCTGCTTCAATGATTTGATTTATATATTTGAAGTTAAATGACAATAAGCAAATACGCACCTTCAAAAATATTAAATGACAATTCATTGTGAAAACACTAAAAGAGAATATTAATCTGCATAATCACAATTATTTGTTTGATTAATCGTCAGCCAAGTTTCATAATCGTGACCCCTTTTTCGAATCGCCAGTGATTGAGTAGTGTTGTGGTGAAGTTCAGCAGCGAGATGCTTTCACTGCGTTGAGAGCAAACGTTTGATGTGTTCGGTGTAATTTGTTGTCATTGAAAAATATCTATTTTTAATATACTTTCTGTTCTGTATATCAAAAATGACAAGAAAAGAATATTCAATTCTAGTTAAACATTGCACGGATGCAGTTAAGAAGCCGTGTGACTACACGCACATTAATTTGTGCGCAACAAAAACATTTATGCATTTGGCAGAGGCTTTTATCCAAAGCGACTTACAGAGCCCTTATTACAGGGACAATCCCCCCCGGAGCAACCTGGAGTTAAGTGCCTTTCTCAAAGACACAATGGTGGTGACTGTGGGGATCGAACCAGCAACCTTCTGATTACCAGTTATGTGCTTAGTCCACTACGCCACCACCACTAAAAACATTTGAGACGCTCGATGAACTGCTGCTATTTTTAAAAAGACAGTATCGTTTATCAATGCAAATAATTTATGCATGTCAACAATAAACACACAATATACTATTTAATAGTATGTCATTAAAGGTGGGGCAAATTTTGTAAACTTTTTGAATTTGTTTTTTTTCCTCTGATCTCCACAGACTTCCAGATGCTTGGGTCAGCGAGAGCGACCGTCCTCAGATGAAGACTAAAGTGGTCCATCTTTCGCAGCTTCCTCAGGACACAGCGGTACTACTGGACCCGAACATCTACAGGTGATGCCCCGATCCACATTATCACCTCACTGTAAATTTGACCAATAAAGTTGAGAACAAAAGACCCGTCCACTACATCTGACTCTGAGCTCGCCAAGAGCATGTGTTTTCAAAGGGTCTGATGGTTTCCTAAAAATTCTCCAGCAGATGGCGGCAGTGTCGTAGCAAATAACACTGGCCTTCCAAACCTAAACAAATGACATGCTGGGAGAATTTGGAGAGGCTGTGGTTGGGAAATCAATAACCTTTGATCCAACAGACGACGTTAATTAAACAAAAGCTGACGATATCGTCCTCATGTGTCACCGATATTCTAAACTCACCTTTGACCTTCTCCCACAGACTTAAATGACTTTTCCAGGATGCCGTTCCATGTTATAGCAGCTATTAATCTATCGTTATGCATATTGTTTTGTTTGTTATACTCATGTAGGAGTTTGTGTACCCAGGCTTGTGATATGACCATCCATTGGTGTGGAATGTGATGCATTCTGAGCATGTGGTCAAGACAACATTCTCGTGGGCACAAGCGCATGTATTCATGCATGTTAATGACAGCATAGAGCTCCCCCACGCAACCCAAAATGTGCCACGTACAAAACCTGGGGTGCAGACAGATGCCCTTCATTTTCATCCTTCATTTGTTTGCTCTGAAGAACGTGTCCTCTGTGTTTATGCATCAGTTTGATACAAAAATGCAATTGGAAATGACGTTTCTGGAGTCGTGTGTTTGTGTATGTGTGTATGCTGTACTAAAGCGGGTTCTGCTTGTTTTTAGGATGTTTTTCTAGAAGACGGGGTGGGGAGGGCGGCTTCTGTCAGCGCCTGCTGACGTACCCAAACTGAAGTGGATGCGCAGATCTTTTGAGACAGGAGAAAGACTTCTTTTTCCCCCTTTCTTTTTTTCTCTTCTTTTTCATGCTCAAAGTCTGCCAAAGCATGCAGTGAATTTTTAATGTGTTGTTATCCCTTGAAGAGGGAAAAAAAGGCACAACATTGTGAACTCTGCCGATGTTGGACTTTTAACTATCGAGGAAGAATTTGCAAATGTTTTGTCTACAATCATTAAAATGTACTTTCCTACCTTGCATCTGACAAGCTCTTAGGAGTTCTGGTTATCATATTTCTTTGTCAAGAAAGTGCCCATGTAAATATTCCAGGAGATTTGTAATATATTTTTGTACTGCAAATTTTATTGTACTGTAGATAGATGTAAAATTCCAAGCTGACAAAAAACAAAAGGGTAATTGTACATAATGTGATGGCTGAATAGTTTTGGATGATGTAAATGCTTCCATAGACGGTTCTTGCTTTGTTTTTTGCGTGTTATTCTTTCTTCTTTTTTTTTTTTATTTAGGATGGCAGAATTTTTTTTGTTATTTTCCCCCGATCACACACACTCTTGTAACTGCTGCTCGGCCCACTGATGATGAGGATCCAACATGATCACCCCACTGTGTGCGCCATTTCTGCATGATCTCTGTTTGAGCTATACACAAGCCAAGGAGTATATAGACATCTCAATGTGATGGTGCTAAAGCTAACACTAGCATTTAGGCTAATGCACATAGGAAACCATTTAGATCGATACTGATGGTGCTTCTTAGAACATATAATAATACCCTGTTCCCCATAGATCATACTTCTGTCTTCGCAGTAAAGATACAAAATCTGAATAATGTTGTTGTTGTTTTTGTTTGAGTCTGAGCGCTGAGGCTGTAGATTTAGCTTGTTGCTAGCAGGTTTGCTGCTGACACCGGTGTATTGAGTGCGACAGTCGGTATCCTGAAGTTAAAATCCCTTCTCTAATGATAAAATATATATAATTTTTAAACACTAAATCTCCACTTTCACTTTTATATCTAAAAGCCACATGTGGTGCCTGTTTAGTTTCACTTTCACATCTGAAAGTTAATGTTAAAGTGGTGATTTAGAGTAAAAAGGGATTTACCCACATTTGTCATATTGCTTCCGAACACATGGATTTAACCACTTTTGGAGTACTTTTATGCTGATTGATGTTTTTTGGAGCTTCAACATTTTTACACCCATTCACTTGCATTGTCTGGACCTGCAGAGCTGAGATATTCTTCTAAAATTGTTTCGTGTTCTGCAGAAAAAAGGAAATTGTACACATCTGGTATGGCATGAGGGTGAGCAAATGAAGAGAGAATTGTCATTTTTGGGTGAACTATTTCTTTAAGTGATGGTATTCTTTAGGAAAAGCTACAAGTTTAACTGAATCAGTGTAAGTGCTTTATGAAATTATAAGCGTCACAATGCTGCCTTTAAACCCTTCAAATGCTGGCCCATTCACTTCCATTGTAAGTGCCACACTGTAACCTCGATTTTTGCGGAAGAGTGACAAGTCATAATAATTTTATGTAGTTATCAACATTATACCATAAAAGCTGTTGATTGAGCTTAACTTCTATTAAACCCAGAATATTCCTTTAATCGGCAAAATGCTCAAGGCAAACCTCTCCCCCAGTTGGGCAGCGAAAAGTCATGTAGTGCTCAAGTGGCACAAATTTGCATGGCATAAAGTTGGCAACCCTAAATGTGAACGACATCGAATGAAATCTCCCTACAATTGCAAACGAATTAAATATTTGTACATGTTAGAATATTTTCCAATTAACTCAAGTAGTCTTTTATATTCATAAACATTGACTTTAAGTCAGTAGTTTTGTATTGTACCCTTGTTTGTAATTCCATTAACTTAGCCACAGTGTTTTATTGAATGAGTAATTCATTCCCTTTAGTACAGTCTTGTAACTTTGGCTATGTCTAGACCATGTGAGTTTCATATAATTATATTAGAAATGATGCATTTTTTTGTTTTGCTTCAAATTATAATTTGTAATGCTGTTATTTTTTTTTTTTTTTTTTTTTTATCGCCGTAGATCAAATGAATGTTTAAAAATACCTACAGTGGACAGTCACTGATGTGCTTTATAAACAGCCCGTTTCTCACACAGGACTCTTGTTATTAGGAATGAGGAGGCCAGTGGCATCTGGTAGTCATTTTATGGGGGCAGACTTGCAAGTGTTGGCTTGGAGGTGCATGGCATGGGGGCCGTCTGCCAGGCACTTACCGTCAGATGCACTGTCAAGCACACATGCCCTCTGAGTTTGGCCGCTGTTTTAGGACACCTGACCGCTTCACACTTGAGTGTGTACATTTAGCCTAATTGTACAGAAACTACATGCAAAATGTATTAATGTCATTGGAATTCATATTCAAGTAGAGCCTTTATTTTAAGAGCTATAATGTCCTGCATACATCGTCTAGTAGTATGGTGTACATGTATGTATCAGAGCTACTAATGTACCGTCAAAGTATCAAATTGAATATGGATCAAATTTGTAGTGTACATTTGGGTCAGTTTTGTACTTTCCGAATGAGTTTTTATAGCCAAACATACCAATGAGTAACAAGCAAGTCCTGATTACGAGTAACCCACAACAGCTGCTGTCTTCTGGAACGGGACAATGGAGCTGTTTGTCCTAAAGAAACTATATAATCAGATCTAATTTCCCTGGTATTTTAGTGACAGTGTAACTAAAATTTGCTTAATGAGTTTAAGTCATCAATGTGGAAGAAGTGATTTTTCTACATAGACAGCACACTAAGTTATTCTCTAAATAGGGAGCAACGGTGCATTCTATAGCTTTCTATGCAGCGAAGTGCATTCGGTCCTAAAATCTGACCGAAAGTTCAGTTTCAGGCTGCAGATGATGTTTGGACCGCTCAACATGTTTGGCAGACATGGGACGATGGTGATCAATACATAGATTTAGAATTTTTTTAAGCAAACTAAGTTTAACATGGTTGGCAGTGATTGGATGATGCTGGTCATCACTTTGAATCTGAATTATTTATTCAGTTTTATAGAAAATCAGCTGTAATGTCTCATAAAACATGAATTGCAAATACTACTGAAGACATGTTTTGTTTATTTATTAAGTCGTACTAGTTACAAATCAAAAAGGGAAGTGTAAAATGGACCTATCAGTCAGGTGGGGGTCTCAGGAAGTTACATCAAGAACTAAAGCAGTCTCATCCAACTCAAACTCTTCTGGAATGATTGCCTCTCTTTGCATTACAACTGGTTTTAATATGAACACTGGGAATATCGGCATTAAACAAATGTTTTGGATCAATACAAATTAAGCTCTGTTCATAGCATTGGTAGCATACTGACAATAACATTATATTTAAAATTCTCCTGAATGATTATTTTTTTGTTGTTGTATACACCGATCAGCCACAACATTAAAACCACCTGCCTAATATTGTGTAGGTCCCCCTTGTGCTGCTAAAACAGTGCCAAAACCATATCTCAGTCTCTGAGATGATATTCTTCACCACAATTGTACAGAGTGGTTATCTGAGTTAATGTAGACTTTGTCAGTTCAAACCAGTCTGGCCATTCTCTGTTGACCTCTCTCATCAACAAGGTGTTTCTGTCCACAGATCTGCCGCTCACTGGATGATTTTTGTTTTTGGTACCATTCTGAGTAAATTCTAGAGACTGTTGTTGTGTGAAAATCCCAGAAATACTCAAACCAGCCCGTCTGGCACCAACAACCATCCATGTGATTATCTGATCAGCCAATCCTGTGGCAGCAGTGCAGTGAATAAAATCAGCATATGTGGGTCAGGAGCTTCAGGTAATGTTCACATCAACCATCAGAAATGGGACAAATGTGATCTCATTGTTTAGGTTTAGGTAGGTTTAAGCACACACAGTCCATCTTATGGAGTTTTATGTTCCTTGCCACGGTCGCCTTCAGCTTGCTCACTGGGGTTATTAATACAATTATTATTTAACTATGTAATTATTTATTTTTATACACCATTTACAATTACACAATGCTGACTCTTAAGACTTATATATATATATATATATATATATATATATATATATATATATATATATATATATATATATATATATATATTACAGTTTTGTTTTCTCTTAAAGCATGATTTTCTGTAAAGCTGCTTTGGAACGATGTGTGTGTGAAAAGCGCTCTACAAATAAAATAACTTGACTAGCATCACAGCTTACTGAGTATGGGGCTGCGTAGCCGCAGTGTCGATGCTGACCCCAGTCCACCTCTGAAAGCACCAACAATGGGCACGTGAGTGTCAGAACTGGACCATGGAGCAATGGAAGAAGGTGGCCTGGTCTGATGAATCACGTTTTCTTTTAGATCATGTGGACGGCCGGGTGCATGTGCGTTGTTTACCTGGGGAAGAGATGGCAGCAGGATGCACTATGGGAAGAAGGCAGACCGGCGGAGGCAGTGTGATGCTCTGGGCAATGTTCTGCTGGGAAACTTTGGGTCAGGTTATTTTGACATGTACCACCTACCTAAAGATTGTTGCAGACCACGTACACCCCTTCATGGCAACGGTATTCCCTGATGGCAGTGGCCTCTTTCAGCAGGATAATGCGCCCTGCCACACTGCAAAAATTGTTCAGGAATGGTTTGAGGAACATGACTAGAGTTGAAGGTGTTGACTTGGTCTCCAAATTCCCCAGATCTCAATCCGATTGAGCATCGATGGGATGTCCTGGACCAACAAATCTGATCCATGGAGGCCCCACCTCGCAACTTACAGGACTGAAAGGATCTGCTGGTGCCAGATACCACAGGACACCTTCAAAGGTCTCGTGGAGTCCATGCCTCTGAGTCAGAGCTGTTTTGGGGGCACGAGGGGGACCTACACGATATTAGGCAGGTGGTTTTAATGTTGTGGCTAATTGGCGTATTCGTAGTTTCAGATGCAACATCTTGCCTGTTTTGAAGTGTCTGGCTCGTCTGTTTTCATCGTGGTGATGCTCTCTCTCCAGGCTTTTGTGAAGATAAGTATGTGACCTAAATCTGTTTGTACCAAAACCAAGAGCATATTTCACTCATACGCTGATACTGCAGTGCAGTTTTGGGTCTATTTACATCCATTCCCACAGACGCTCTCCCCTGATGACCCGCCCACATGTTTCGCATCACTGATGGGTTTATGTGGGTCTTATTAAAACCACAGAGTTGTGATGAAAAGAGAAATATCATATCTAATGGACACACAGAGAAAGACCGCAATACAGGCTTTTTTTATTCACCTTAGTTTGAGAACCTGGTGAGCTGCCTTGCTTTCATTGTCTACATGGGCAGCTACCTTCTAAAGCAGTAAGTATCAAGAATCACAGTGGATAACAGAGTTTTGATTCATTCCACTGATTCGAGACTTTTGAATCGTTCACTGATGCGTGCAGTAACCAACACTGTCGATTACATCTTTTACACCAGCAGTTGGTGACAAATATGTGTAATGTGTGAGTCATTGATTCAGCAACTGATTCGTTAACAAATGGGCTGTTTGTCTTTGTCTGATTTTCAAATACTTTTTTGCCTCAAAACAGTTTGTGATGTTGTGATTCACATCAGAGCTGGTTGGTTTGGTTCATGGATTGGAACACATTTATGGAGGATTTTATGAAAAGCCTATGGAAAAAAACAAATGGGAAAAATACTTGGGGAACCCAGAGGGCTGAATAAGTGAGCGCAACAGTCTGGTTCCAGAAATAAACATCCCATTCATTTTTCCCATAAATAACTTATAAACCTTTGAAGGCAGATCTACCATGAGCTCTGAGGTTAGTCATTGATGGTATGTGCTTTCATTGAAGCCATCAGTCTGTGCTATTTCAAATGTATTGTTTAAAAATCATGTTTGATAGCAGCGTTGCTGGTGAACAACTACATTTCCCATGGTCCAGCAGAGAACACTTCACCTCGGACAACAAAGTCAGCGAAACGTGCCTCGGAGAAACATCCTCTCCGATGACCGAGTCAGTGTCCTGTTACCCCTAAACTACAACCTATACTGTATTTGTACATCTGTATCTGAATATATTGCAATAGACATAACGTATATTGTTTGTATACTTACAATCAACAACCAAAAATCAATAGTTTTATATATTCTCATAGTTTGTATTTAATTTCATCATTTGCAAGTCTTCATAGGATTGTAGGATTTTTGATTTCCCCCGGATCTGGTTGCTTACATCTCTTCTATGGAGGATATTCTGAAATGCCTATGCAAAAAATAATGCGAAAAGTACTTCCGGAAGCCAGCTGACTGAAAAGGTGGGTGGACACTGTTGCGCACTATGCATTCGATGTGTTCTTCTTCTGAGTTTGTTCTACCTAAGTGGCATGGCAAGACTGGTCTTCATAGTAACGCAAGTCCCTTCAATGCATTCTTAGTATTGAGAAAGACCCACTGAGTCCTCTATCGAAACAATGGAAGTGAATGAAAACAATTCGTTCACTTTAAAGATGTGTTTAAAATATTGATTGATTAGCAAACAAAACACTAGCTACTGGTGTACGGTAGTACAGTATTTACTTTGTGAAGTAGTATGTCCTTGGAGTAAGTTCAATTCTTGATTTCCACAAAATATATTTGGACTCCCACCTTTTCTTAAAAGAGGACACATTTAGGCTACAGTTGAGGCACTTGGAAGTGAATGAGGACCAATTTTTTAATGTTAAGATACTGTTTCAAAAGCATAGCCAAAAGACATGAACAATATCCATGTTAACATGATTTTAGTGTAATAAACCCACTTACTAAACTTTTTTGTTTTTTTGGACGGTTTTCTCCAATTTTATAACTTTGTTGCCATGATGACTTCACACTGTAAACCCTAAAACAACCATTAAAACAATAATTTATTCTACTTTACCGCTCGAATAATAAAGTTTTAACAGAAGATTTAATGTAAGTGCTTTTATAAAATTATAAGCTTCACATTTCTGCCTTTAAAACCCTCAAAAAATTGGCCCCATTAACTTCCATTGTAAGTGTCTCACTGTAACTTAGATTTTGTGCTTTTTTCATATTTTTGGCAATTGACATTATGCCACAAATGCTGACAATTGAGCTTAACTTTATGCACTATTAAAAGGGGGGGGGGGGCATACTCTGAGCGGTTGAAAACCCTTGCTCTATTAGCTCCAAGATGCATAAAAATACCACATACATATATTGTTGGCGGAGGGCGGGTCGTGACGTTACACACCTGGTCCCGTATCAGGCTAATTAAGCCTCCGAGAGGGATAAAGGCAGACGGTGGTGCGACAAGAGAGAGATCATTTACGGACATGTCCGTCATGTGTGTGTGTTTTGTCTTAAGTTTATCATTCAAATATTATTTATGTTGACAAGCCAGTTCTCGCCGCCTCCTTTCCCTTAACTCGCTTTACAATTGTTTAAAATAGTACATTTTTAATTAGATTAAACCTTTTCATTGATGGAATGAAATGAGTTTTATCGCCAAAACTATTTGTGTAAACAGTCCCCTGTGTTCATTTTTCTCTTTGTAAATTCTAGAGACTTTAGTGTGTGAAAATCCCAGGAGATCAGCAGTTACAGAAATACTCATACCAGCCCGTCTGGCACCAACAATCATGCCACAGTCCAAATCACTGAGATCACTTTTTTTTTTCCCCATTCTGATGGTTGATGTGAACATTAACTGAAGCTCCTGACCTGTATCTGCATGATTTTATACATTACACTGCTGCCACACAATTGGCTGATTAGATAATTGCATGAATATGTAGATGTACAGGTGTAACTTCTTGTTCAGTCCCTTGTCATCTCTAGACTGGACTACTGCAACACTCTCATTGCAGGCCTCCCTGCATGTGTAATTGTACTCCTGCAAATGATCCAGAATGCAGCAGCACGTCTGGTCTTTAATCAACCAAAGAGAGCACATGTTACACCACTCTTTGTCTCTCTCCACTGGCTGCCGGTTGATGCACGTATTAAATTCAAGGCCCTGATGCTGCATACAGAACAATCACTGGGTCTGCTCCTGCATACCTAAAAACATTTATGCAGAGCTATAATCCCACTAGAGTCCTGCGGTTGGCTAAGGAACGTCACCTTGCTGTCCCCAACACAAAGATGCACCAAAACACTTTCCCGGACTTTCGGCTTCATCGTACCACATTGGTGAAATGACCTTCCCAACTCCATCTATGAAGCTGACTCACTTTCTGTCTTCAAAAAACAGCTAAAATTTTAAACATCTTTTCCACGCGCATTCAACCAGTCACACAAAAATTATATCTTGAATACGGCACTTTTCATACCACTGTCTCCTTAAAATGATTCGCTTATAATGTATTCCTCTTTTGTAAGTTGCTTTGGATAAAAGCATCTGCCAAACGAATAAATGTAAATGAATGTTATAAAGTGGCCGGTGAGTGTATATGCAAGTCTGCACAACGGCACCACACACTTCCATACGTTGTACAAGCGTTTACGTAGAAGACTAGTGAAGTGTGGAATATGTGCACAGGATGTTCCTGGCCTTGAAAAGGCTCTTTGATGCGTGTAATGGATGTTTTTATTATTCTTAACTGTTTGTACAGATTAAAACATCAGAATTCAATTTTCAAGAATGTAACATCCACAAGGAGTTTAAACACCGATGAGGCCAGTCAGACTGCTTGACCAATACATGGACATCGCTCTAGTCCACTTCTATTTTTAGCGGCTGAGTATAGCTTGGTTTCTTTGCCAGACACACGGCACCAAGTCTGTTTGTTTTATTGTGTGACAGTGTAAATGCAGCCTGGGATTTGCTTGTGTTTTCCCTCCCTCTGTCCTTGATCACGTCATCGCCACGATTTATGAAGCTCTCTCTGCTTGTCAGATGGAGATACAGCCCTGCATCTTATCAAGCGGATTGAATCTGATCATTCAATGCTGCAGTGACTTATTGTTTTGGATGCATTTCTAATCTTTGTATGAGTGTGTCATCTTTGTTTGGCTTCACTGTCTGAATCAGATCAGAATCAGAATGAGCTTTATTGCCAAGTATGCTTACATGTACAAGGAATTTGTCTTGGTAACTGAAGCTTCCAGTGTACAAACAACACACCTACAGAGATAATAAAAAATAATAGAATCCCGTCTGGCACCAGCAATCATGCCACACTCCAAATCACTGAAATCACTTCTTTTTTTTCCCCATTCTGATGGTTGATGTGAAAATTAACTGAAGCTCCTGAAATCGCATATGCATGATTTTATGCACTGCACTTCTGCCACAGGATTGGCTGATTAGACAACCGTATGCATGATTGTTGGTGCCAGACGGGCTGGTTTGAGTATATCTGGGATTTTCACGCACAACAGTCTCTAGAATTTACTCTGAATGGTGCCAAAAACAAAAATCATCCAGTGATGGCAGATCTGTGGATGGAAACACCTTGTTGATGAGAGAGGTCAACAGAGAATGGTCAGACTGGTTTGAACTGACAAAGTCTACAAATGTGGTGAGAAGAAATATTATCTCTGATTCGGAGATATGGTTTTGGCACTGTTTTGGCAGCACAAGGGGGGCCTACACAATATTAGGCAGGTGGTTATAGTGTTGTGGCTGATCGGTGTGTATATGTATGTACAAATACAAATCTGTTATATACAGATAGTGAAAGGGAATGTAATGGCAGAAGAGGTAGGATGTGTTGGATAAATATACACTAAGCTGTGTATTGCACATAATTATTGCTCAATGGGGCAGTTTTAACTGTTCATGTGATGGACAGCCTGAGGGAAAAACTGTTCCTGTGCCTGCCTGTCCGCGAGCCTGTCCAAGACTTTTATGAAACACAAACAAGGCTCGTTTTGCTCCGTTTCACTGTCAGCTGCCGAACATTTTTCAAGTTCAAGTGTAAACAAACATTAAAGGTTTTGCTCTTCCACGTGGAACAATATTCAATATTGATTTGCTCATTCCATATAAGAGCATAGTTTCATAAAAGTGTGGTTCATGTGAATCATTTGCTAAGTATTCTGAAGTCATATGAAAGCTTTGTGTGAGGAACAGACCAAAATGAGTCATTATTACCTGAATATCTTGACATTCATCCTAGTTCTGATTCATGCATTCGTGAGAGGAAAAAGCAATGTCCGAATCAAGAATTGCAAATCTTTCATTAAGTCTGATTTTATCCAGTTCCCAAAACGGGAATAAATCATTCACAGGTCACAAGGGTTCTCAAATTGACAACTTACCGGAGCAGAAGATTATCAGTGAATAACAACAGAAATTTTTGCCTCCCCTCACTCAAAGCTATTAGTATGGCTTCAAAAGGCTTAGAATAATGAGCACAAGTTGTACGGACCATTTTTATGGTCTTTTGCATACTTTTTAAAGATTGAAAGTCTCCATTCATAATTGTTGCATGGAAAAGAGCGGCCAGCACCTTCTGTAAAGTTTCTCCTTTTTGTGTTTAATGGAAGACAGATGGTCATATGGGTTTGGAATGACATTATGGTGAGTAAAGAACATTTTTTTTTTTTAATAACAGCACATTGTATTGACCAAGAATGGGATGTTGACAGCAGTTCTTTGTCTTTTAATGTTGACATGCAGCGTGATACCCGAGCACCATTTTGAGATTTGCAATGGGGAGGGCGTGTGCGTCATTCTACAGCAGTTGTAGGCTGCTGAAACACCCTGTGGCAGCCTCATTTTTGGGCCGGGTAAATTATAGCCATCTTCCCCTAATTAGAACAAGAGAGGCTGACTCTCTGGAGGGCCGCTACGGCCGTGATGACATCACGCTTTTCCCACAAATCCCACATGCGGCTGTGTACTCCGAGTTTGTGCTCAGATCATTGAGCTGTAAAGATTGAGTTGCAGATTCACATTAAGTGTTTGTTTAGAGCGTATGGCGACTCACCAAACATTGAGATTTATTGCTGCTTTTTAATTACTATGCCAAGTTCTTGCAGTCAAGGATAATCAAGTTTTAAAGAAAACTCTAAAAAGATTGCTGTTGCAAACGAAACTAATAAAACACATGAGAAAATATGCATTATGCACTCCTCCTATGTGCAAACAGTTAGATTTTATTGTGTTAGCCTCGAGCCGGACATTCAATATTAAACTATGAATATCCATTTGAAAAAAATCACATTATTACATGTTTAAAATTATGATCATTTAAACAAAGAGTGAATTAGTGCGGGTTAAATATTGATTCTGTGTATGTTTTGCTGTTATTTGTATAATATATGGAAAAAAAGAGAGTCAAATAAACTTTTTAACATTCAATGTATAAAACATTTAAATATTTATTGTCTGAAAACAATTGCAATAATTTTATTCATAATAACTATTGGCCCACAGTTGAGGTGTGATTTCCACTGCAAGCAATTTTGTCCCTAACATTTGTAAACGGGACATTTTTTTGGATGCATCATTTCCAATCAAGCTGTTAAGGTGGGCCAAAAATAAAGAAAGTTAGCCTCAAGAAGACAAATGAGTCAGGCTTTTTATTAAAAAAATTTAATGGCGTGAGACTCATAATTATATGACTGTAGAAAATATATTTGAATATATCATTTAATTGCTTCATATTCTGCACATTTAACCAAACATAATTGCAAAATAAGTACTGTTTTTAAAAAAAAAAACGATTCCCTGAACACTCGCCCTGTCTTCCATTAGTCGATCAAACAGACATGCGCAACCTAAAATTATGCCTCACATTGAGCCAATATTGCTGTGTCGGGCTAGTCATGATGCTCAAAGAAACAGAGTAATCAATTCAATGCATATTGTTATTTTTATCAATAATCATTTGTTCAATTGTGCACAAGCAAAGAAAAAATGTGACTATATGGAAATATCAGCACATGCTGACTCCCAACTTCACACTGTTATATAATAATAATAATATTAAAATATAAAAAAAAAAATTTGTAATGAAAATAGAGGCTATAAAAAGCTTTATTTCGTGAATTCTTGCATATAGAAGAACATTGCATCAGAGACTCCATCATCGGCACTGTTTAAGGAATGCACAATTGTTAATACTAATTATTAAAATGTTTATATTCAGTAAATCGATTTTAAAAACTATTGGCTGATTTATCAGTTATCAGCCTTTTCCACCACCATAGATATCATCATCAACAACATCCAGTTTCCGTTGAGCTCTATACCAATATCTAGACTGACCGATAAGTGTTTGCAATGTTTGGGTAAATCATCCTTCTAAGAACTTGCCTTTAGTTGTCTTTACATATTAGTCTCGCAAGATTGTATTTTTCTCTCCTCGTAGTTCATATTAGAGATATGGCTCATGCAATTTGTTCTCTTTGGTCAGAAATCATGTGTTTGACTGACAATCCTCTATAACTATTTTCCTTGCGGTGCTTTATAATTGCTACTTACAAATCAGTCTGCAACACAAACCGCATCCAGCAGCGAGGGAATGTTTTGCACGTTTGAAATTTAGGTCAGAAAAAACCTCCAGAAGATTCAGGCTTCAGCGATCAGGGGACATTGCTGATGGAGACCAACACATTCCACACAATACAGCTTTCTGTGTGGCCCTAGATTTTCTTTATGTATATTCTCACTCATTTTTGTTGCTGCAGTGCTGTTATGAATTAAAGACTATTGTGTAATAATTCACACTTGGAGGTGACTACAGATTGATAGTGAACCAGAGTTGGCTGAGAATTGCAGCTTCTCACGTCATGCGGCTAAATGTTTCTCACATGGTCCCTCAGAAAGAGCAGATTTTTCACATCCGTTAGCACAAACGAACTGCACCAAGCCCCAAACCTCTGAGAAACTGAGATGTGCCGATAATGAGACCTGCAATTACATCAATGGCTTGTGGGAAGGCTGCGCTTGCCAAAATGACACAAATCTGGATCTTAGTTGGTTTTGGCATGCGGTAAGATGTATGATTTTTGTCTTTGCTGTCAAAATAGAAGACTTGAATGGTCTTATATATGCTGTGAAATCTGATTTGGACTTTTAAAACATATTGGCTACGTACGTTCCAAAACCTAGTGAGTTATCTAAGTAGGCAGCATTTAAGGCATTGTAGTTGTTTTTGGGCACTCATATTGAAACTGAACTCAGATTATCTAACATGCAAAAGTGCTAGTGGCGATTCCAAACGAGAGACGGCATTTCCCTTGACTGAATGTACTTCCAGTGCATAGTACATCATTTGAGACACAAGTAGAGACTTGATGTTATTAGAGAAATCTTAAAGATCTCACCCAAAAATACACATTTTTATATTTTCTCAAATGTCATGCAATCAAAAGTGTGTTTTTTTTCTTTCTTTGTGCTCTAGGTCCTCATGGTGGTGTAGTGACTTGCCTCAATCCGGGTGGCGGAGGACGAATCTCAATTGCTTCCATGTCTGAGGCCGTCACTCCACGCATTTTATCACGTGGCTCGTTGAGCGCGTTACCACGGAGACCTAGTGTGAGTGGAAGCTTCACGCTGTTCTCTGCAGCATCCACGCACGACTCGCCACGCAGCCCACTGAGAGCGAGAACCACATTATAGCGACCACAAGGAGGTTACCCCATGTGACTCTACCGTCCCTAGCAACCGGACCAATTGGTTGCTTAGGAAGCCTGACTGGAGTCACTCAGCACACCCTGGATTCGAACTCGCTACTCCAGGTGTGGTAGACGGCATCTTTACTTGCTTAGCTATCCAGACCCCCAGTCAGTAGTGGTTTTAACCACCACGCAAACTACGCAATTACGTGGGGCCCCGGACATCTGGGGGGGCCCCCCCCCCGCCCCGGAAGGAAAGTACCACAAAAAACGCTTGAGGGGTGACATGTTGTTCTGGGTACATGCACAAATATGATGTTATCAGCGCTCTCAGAGCGGTTCATTTTAGAGGTCCGCCGGGTTCGGGTTCGTTTTTCAAGTAGGAGTTCAGTATCTAATTTATGAAAAAATACAGGCCTTCCAAACTTGTTTCGCCCACGTGCTCTCACTCACATATACGTGCGAACGGATGAGTTAGGAGCCGTTCACAACGAAGATGTTTTGCTTGCGTCTGCTCTGTTTTTCCATTGTTTTTCCACTTCTTGTAAAGTGTAGGGGTGTAACCCCGGTGTCCTGGCCAAATTCCCCCCATTGGCCCTTCTCAATCATGGCCTCCTAATAATCCCCATCCATTAATTGGCTGTATCACTCTACTCTCTCCTCTCCACCAATAGCTGGTGTGTGGTGAGTGTACTGGCGCACTATGGCTGCCGTCGCATCATCCAGGTGGATGCTGCACACTGGTGGTGGTTGAGCAGAACCCCCTATTCACTGTGTAAAGCGCTTTGAGTGTACTGTCAGAAAAGCGCTATATAAATGTAATCATTCATTCATTCATGCTGAACATCTGTCTAAAGCATGCTTCTTCAGAGGGTGTTTTCATCCCAGAGAGGAAGACAATGTATTTTCTACTCGGGAGCTATTTACAGCTTAATTAAATCTGATCTGTCAAAGAGGGCAAAAAAGACAAACTTTTAAAAGCCAGAGTAAATCATCATAGCTGTCATAGTCAGATGGCATGATTCGTTGTGTCATTAACCCACACTGTCATGTTACAGTGTTTAGGGTCAGGAGGTAGAGGTCTGCCTTACGCTAGCAGCTACTCATACATAACAAATGCTGCAAATGCTAATGCGCTCCTGACAAACGTTCGCATTCTGAATACAGCATACTTGGCAGATTAATTCACGCTGCAGTGGCGGGGTGACTCATTAATATTTGTGCTGCTGTTGTCGTACCCGTGTAAGCATGTTCACAAACCATGCCAGCTACACAACAAAAGCTAATACTTGAATAGTTGTTCAGCGAATCAATTTTCTTTTAATCAGCTAATTTCCATGTGTGCCTGCTTCTATAAAACAGCCCACGTGCTCACTGAAAGAGTGGGCCTCATAAAAGCACATTTCACCCCAAAATCAAAAGTAAAAATGCAACAAAAAAAATTTGTTTTGTATAAAGAGGAAAAAAAGCCTATTTGCTACCAATATGATCTGAAAGACAATTAAGCACGTTTTAGCACAATTTCCCATTACGTAATGTGTCTTGACATATTACTTACCAGTTATATAAGCTAATTCCCATAATTCTCAATAATAATTCTTATTACGTTTTTAGTCATCAGTTTTTCAGTTTTTAAGGGAATGTTCTGGGTTCAATACAAGTTAAACTCAGTCGACAGCATTTGTAGCATAATGTTGATTTCTCTCCGTTTCAAAAGTAGAGCCACAATATGCAAAAAAATAACAACTGTTAACATGATTTTAGTGTGGAAGAAATCGCTTGCAGGGTTTACCAGTGTGGTCGTCATAGCAACAAAGTTGTAATATTGGAAATAACTTTATTGATTAGGTTGGTAAGCGATTTTTGTCACCCCTCCGACACATTCAAAATCGCTTCACAGCTTCTCTTGGGATGCAGCAAGAGATGTTTTCAGATACATTCTTCTTGCGTAATCTTTAGCGGGACAGACAAACATATTAAAGTGTTCCTCCGAGTAAAAATGCTGGATTTCATATCGGCAATGAGTCAAATAACTGATTGTGAGAGAATTTTGGACTCATTTCTATTCCCGTCAGTTTGATTTCCATGTCTCGACAAAAAGTTTTCAGACCCTTCACGTTTATGCTAACACAATCCAAACTCACCCCTACTAACGTCCAATACAAGACACTTGGCCCTAACGGCATACTGTATATTTTTGTGTTAGGACAAATTTAAATGTAACTAGATATAAATAGTAATTCTAACTTCGCACGGAAACAAGCCTAAAAGTATTATTTTGTGTTGACACAAGCATCTCACTTTTATCGCTGTTTAGAAGTGTCAGTCAGCTATAAATGTTAAACCCTGCATTTTATCTCCTTCACAACATTCCCGTATGTTAGAAGCCAGCTGTGTTGGGATTTCACATGGTATGCAATGATCCCGGGGTCATGTTTACATTAACCTCTACAATATCTCAGGATTTATGGCTAAATCTTTTGTTTTTGTGCTTTTATGTTGGAATTCTTGTTTAGTTTCCTGTTTCCTGTGTTAGTTTTGTAGTCCTTGTAGTTTTATTCCTTGATTGATTTCTCCCTGATTGTTTCCCCAGGTGTTCCTTGTTTTCCCTGTTTCCTTGGTCAGTTTTTGCATGTTTTTTCTATGCTCTGTGCTAGGTTCCCTGTGTTTTGCTTTTCCTTTTATTCTGAGTTAGCTTGTTTATTTTTCAGTTTAATAAAGCTGTGTGTAGATCCTCATTCCTTGCCTGCCTCGTCACATATATAATTATTTTCCACCCTGTCTCTGGCCCTCTGTCAGAAACGTTTGGTTTTAAGCTCTCTGGTCCTTTAAAACTTCAATGTAAATGCCCACTGTTATGATTGGATAACATTATGCAGCCCCTCCAAAACAGCCATAGTTGAAACTCAATCATAAGAAAATGAACAACAAGGTCCACAACATTATAAAACTAAATTTCAGGGTTTACACATAGCGTACCCCCAATACATTTCATCCAAATACATTAAGCACAGTGGCACCTTAATTATAAAACAGTCTTGACATTTAAAATATTTGTGGATGAAACTGTTTACAGTTTTGCCTCGGGTCAAATAGAGTTTTTAACTGCCCCATCTTGAATAATGCTTATTCAGTAGCAGTTCCTTTGCAAAGCTTGAATCGTGTATTGACTGGTTCACAAGCAATACATGCTGATCTGAGGTGAAAACATACAATCCACGCTGAAACGTAATACACAAATGTAATACAATCCATGGTGATGTTCACGGATGCTTCTACTGGCTTCAACAGGCCAAAGCAGAGACGCTGGTCTTCACATCTCACATCTTCCTTGGTTGTTTCCAATCGTTTGTTTCAAACCGTGTTTGTACATGTGTTACTCTCAGTCAGGCATCAGCAGAATGAGCTGCGTTTAAAAAATTTGCGCTTGTACCACTCTTAAAATGTGGTGCACATCACCAGAAATGCATCAAAATGATCAAAGACATCCATCTAGTGCATGTTTACAAAAGGCTAACAATTAAAAATAGCACAGATGGATGCAAAAAAAGTACTGTAAACCTTCAAAACAGCACAAAAGCAAGAAACAGTGCAGCGGAATGAATAAAAATAATTAATACTAATAATTCCTTACATTTATATAGAGCTTTTCTATGCACTCAAAGCACTTTACATTGTACAGGGGGACTCTCCTCAACCACCACCAGTGTGCAGCATCCACCTTTGTAATCGACTGCAGCCATAGAGCACCAGTACACTCACCACACACAAGCTATTGGTGGAGAGGAGAGAGTAGAGTGATACAGCCAATTAATGGATGGGGATTATTAGGAGGCCATGATTGAGAGGGGCCTATGGGGGAAATTTGGCAAGGACACCGGGGTTACACCCCTACTCATTACGAGATGTGTCTTGGGATTTTTAATGACCACAGACAGTCAGGACCTCAGTTTAACGTCTCATCCGAAATACGGTGCCTTTTTATAGTATAGTAGGTCCATCACTATACTGGGGCATTAGGACCCACACAGACCACAGGGTGAGCACCTCCTGCTGGCCTCCCTAATACCTCTTCCAGCAGCAACCTTAGTTTTCCCCATGAGGTATCCCATCCAGGTACTGGCTAGGCTCAACCCTGCTTGAAACAGAATGGAGGTCTCTATTTTAGAGTTACAACTTGACATTGTGTCTTTTAAATCCGATCGAGATGCATGATAACGATCAAAGATGTTCGTCTAGTGCATGTTTATGTAGTAAAATATTTCAATCCAGATAAGCACACGAAGGTGTCCTGTATATATCCCCTTAAATGTGTACATGAATCTCCCATGATGGGCCCTTTCTCCACTTCACCTGTGACTGATCGAGCACCAGTGGGCTGGACCAAGGGAGCAATGACGAAAAATAGGCGTTGATGTCTTGCTGAAGAGGCAGTCATATGCAGATGTATTTGGGTCCTTGGGATATCACAAGATCCAGAAATTCCAAAGGAGCTGTTTCTAGAGGTTGCTTTTATATAAATGCTCTTTTTCTATTTAGGAAGTTTTCAGTTCTGAAACTTACAGTATGTTTTTATAGCAAAATGACCTCTTATATGTCAAAAGATCAAGGAACATTTTGTTCCTCATGTCATGACCCCTTTAAAGCTTTGCTTCCGTAAGGTGGCTCCTCCTCCATTTTTGTATTTTTAAACTATTCCAATTAACTGTCTGAAGTTTTGGCATTTTATCTAATCCACTATGACTTCATATATATTTGAGCACAAGCTACAAGTCAACTGCAGAAGTCTTGGCTATGGCGAGACCTGACAAAAATATTAAACAGTAATGTTAACCTGTTCCAAAGCACATGCAGAATGTGGCTGAGTTCCATTTAGTACAAACAAGAAACAGGTTTTAAAAGGATTTGGGTTGAAATTCAAAGCTTTTTGAGTGCCCTGTGAATCCTGTAATGCCAAGCAAAGAGTCTTGGTCAAATGAGAATTTTGGGTTGTGCATATTTCAAGTGCCGTGGATGGGATTCATGTGTGGAGAGGTGGAAATAATGAGTCAATTAATCTTAGGTTGGAAGATGGAAATGTCTTGTTCTTATCGTCCTACACATTTTAGAGTTCTCAGAAAAGCTGGCTATCTTTACAGGTATGTGCCTAAACTAAAGCAAAGAACATCCATAATATTGCATTAGCAAACCCTCTGTCTTAAAATGATTTTTCTAATAAAATTAAAGGACACACTGCATCAAAAGCCACACTGCTTCCCGAGCATATAGCTTGGTTTGTGGATGTACCAATATGAAAATGTGCAATATTTGTATTTTGTCATTTGCTAGTATATATAGACACGTACTGTAGGAAATAGTTTAGCATATTAAGCCAAGGCACGTCATGTCCTGCACAATAGAGGAGGTAGAGCAGGCATAGGAAAGGTTGTTTGGAACAGGGGCTACATCACGCTTAAAAAGGAATAATTCACCCAAAAATTTAAATTCTCCCATCATTTGCTCATCCTCATGCCATCCTGGATGTGTACGACTTTTTTTCGTCTGCAGAACACAAATTAATCGGTGCTAAAATATTGAAGCTCCACAAATCACATAAATCAGCATAAAAGTAGTCTAATCCGTGAGCCTCCTGTGGTTTAATCCATGTCTTCAGAAGTCATATGACAGATGCGGTGAGAAACAGATCAATATTTAATTTCCTTTTTTACAATTAATTCTCCTCCCTGCTCAGTCAATCTCCACTTTAACTTTCACATTCTTCTTCTTGTGTGTTTGGTGATTCACATTCTTCATGGATATCACCACCTACTGGTAGATGTATTAAACTATTGATCTGTTTCTCACCCACATATGTCATATCAATTCTGAAGTCATGGATTAAACCACTGGAGTTGTATGTATTACTTTTATGCTGCTTTTATGTGCTTTTTGGAGCATCAAAATTTTGGCACCCCTTCACTTACATCGAATGGACCTACAGAGCTGAAATATTCTTCTAAAAATCTTAATTTGAGTTTTGAAGAAAGAAAGTCACACATCTGGCATGAGGGTGAGAAAATAAGAGAATTTTCATTTTTGTGTGAATTATTAGTTTAAGTAGCACACGGGGGGCCTCATTGTCCTCCTTTTGAGATACAACGTTCCACATTGATTTAGTTCTTGTATCTTTTAAGCCCAGAAATAGTTGAGTTCTCATTCTCATGGATGATGCACAATTTTCTAAAGTTTGTGACGGGTGAAAATGTTGATTTTTATAAAGGCTGAGCATTACACCCCTGCTCGTATTAGTCTTCTTTTTGTTGCATTTCAGTGTTCACTTGTTATTCGCACTACTTGTATGACAAAATAACGTAGAATAGTGCAGAAGAGTGTAGTTTTGGATGCACAAGCAAGCACTACTTTTACATTTTTTGGTACACAGAACTTGGTTTTGAGGTCGTTTGGATCAAAGTTGTTGTTTTTGTGATTTGCAAATTCAAGTTGATTCAAGAAACCAAAAGAGAAATGTAGTTAGTCATTGATGAATTTGGAGAAAAAGAGTGGATGTACAGTAAGTACATTTCAGTGTGCTTCAAGAGCACAGCGAGTGCTCGTCAAAGTCCTTCATTTGTTCAGACTCCCTGAAATCAGTGCTGTGTTTTATGTGTCCTCAGAAAGAGGCTTCTAAAGGCTTTTTATTGATTTATTAATGCTGTAACGGTGGGGGCTTAGGTGCCGATTGGCCACAGTTATCAAGGCAGTTATTCCATAGTTCTCTGGTCTGAGAAACATTACTGCTGCAATCCGAGGAATGTGTGAAGTAAGTGTTTGAATTCTTGTGGAGCACTGGTCAGGATCCACAGTGACCACAGATTGATTATATTAATGCTCTCATCAGATAAATTCATTCAAATACATGTCACTGTGAAAGCACACTCCTCGTGGTGTACCGCAAATCTTGTCCCACAAGTCTTGATGTCATGCACAAACTTTCTTATTGAGGAGTGTTATCAAGGGGTTCTGGTGATTTTGTGTAAATACATTTTTGCTGACTCTGTGGGATATTTAATTGTCTGTGTAAACACACTGTATACTGTATAAATGGTGCTTAGATATCACTACTTCTGTATATAGTGCATAAAATGTTAAACTGTAGATGGCAAATTTAACCATAATATAATTGGCTCATTGTGCTGTGAGGGCCCCCACCGTGCTGTCCTGTACATCACTGACTCTCCTGGGGTTCACTGCTTTCATTCAGCCTAATCCGCACCAGGGCTAGGTCATAGATTGAACTTTGACACTAGAAGGTGTTGAGTTTTCCTTTTAATGGAAAACATGTGTGAGCGGCACAGTTTTAAATGTCTTTTCCTGGCATAGCTCCTTCCCTGAAGCACTGCACGACTACAAAGACTAAAAGGTGTTCATCCAGAGCCGTAACCACAATATACATTGGGGGGGACATCTCCCCCCAATAATCAGATATGGCCAAATTGCCACCACCCGTCAAAGTCATTTAAGACAGCCAATCAAATGGATAAAGGTGGGATTCATGTTTAAGAAGCTAAGTGGGAACATAATGGAGTCGGATCAGAAACGCAGCCCAGGTAAAGTGTTAGCGTCATGTTAGATGTAAGTATCTCACTATAAACATGCAATATTTGACCATTACTTTATGACAGAAATGTTATACCAACCCAAAGTAATTTCCAAGGGTGCAAACGTTTCACCATTTGGTGAAACTCGCCATTTTTAATTGAAAATGTCACATACAGTACGTGATTCGTATATCATTCATAATTTTGAACGTGGAAACATTAACAGAGTAGTTCTCAGCGTATCATGACTAAGACAAAGAGAGAATGTGTGAATATGGTAAAGGAATTGAAGAAATGAGTTTTTCTGGCTAGCTTTTGAAGTAGCATTTAGAAAATTGTCTTGACATTGCCTTAAAAATGATCTATAACAAAAAAGTAGAGCGTCATCACCATCAGATTAGAACTAGAACATGGTAAATCCTGGATTGTGCCTTGAGTTTTTAGGTTGTGGCTAGGAATGTGTCAAATATTTTTTAATGCAAAAGGATTTCTAAATAATTCCTTTAATTCTGAATTTTGAACAGCATCTCCTAAGAGTCATCTTAAGGTCAAGGACCATATTATTTATTTTATTTTGAGCATGTTCTTGTCAGGTGCTTAAAAAATTAACCACCAGTTAAAGGAGTGGGTCACCTAAAAATGGAAAATGTACTTTTACTCACTAATTTACTCACCCTTATGTTGTTCAAAACCCATATGCTGTTTTCTTAGAACATAAAAATAGATATTTTAAGCAGCTCTATTCAAATAACAGTTTATAGTGAGCAGGAGCTGTCAAGCTTCAAAAAGGACAATTACTATAAAGCATAAAGTGGGGTCAGGCTGGGCAGTAGCCGCTTGACAAGTGGTCAGCCTGGGTGGCGACCACTGGACAAGGGCCAGGTTGGCCAATGGACGCTGGACTGACAAAGTGGCTGCTGCTGGTGAGGCGCCAGTCTGGTTAGTGGCCGCAGGACAGGGGTCTGCTTGCGTGGCAACCACAGAACACTGGACTGACTGGCTGGTGGCCACTTGATTGGGGTCTGTCTGGGTCTGTCGAGGTCCGTGACGGCCGCTGAGCAGAGTGTGAGGTCTGTGGCAGCCGTTGGCCAAAGGGTGAGGTCCATGGCAGCCGTTGGCCAGAGTGCGAGGTCATGACAGCCGTTGGCCAGAGTGCGAGGTCTATGGCAGCCGTTGGCCAGAGTGCGAGGCCTATGGCAGCCGTTGGCCAGAGTGCGAGGCCTATGGCAGCCGTTGGCCAGAGTGCGAGGCCTATGGCAGCCGTTGGCCAGAGTGCGAGGCCCGTGGCAGCCGTTGGCCAGAGTGCGAGGCCCGTGGCAGCCGTTGGCCAGAGTGCGAGGCCCGTGGCAGCCGTTGGCCAGAGTGCGAGGCCCGTGGCAGCCGTTGGCCAGAGTGCGAGGCCCGTGGCAGCCGTTGGCCAGAGTGCGAGGCCCGTGGCAGCCGTTGGCCAGAGTGCGAGGCCCGTGGCAGCCGTTGGCCAGAGGGCGAGGCCCGTGGCAGCCGTTGGCCAGAGGGCGAGGCCCGTGGCAGCCGTTGGCCAGAGGGCGAGGCCCGTGGCAGCCGTTGGCCAGAGGGCGAGGCCCGTGGCAGCCGTTGGCCAGAGGGCGAGGCCCGTGGCAGCCGTTGGCCAGAGGGCCTCCTGGCGGTCAGTAACGGGCTTGGCCACCTCCTGGCAGTCTGCAACGGGCTTGGCAACCTCCTGGTTTATGGTTGTACCAATTCTGAATATAATTGTTGTAATCGCAAATTTTAAAATGATGAGAATGAAACAGTTCTAGTTTGTCAGCCAATTAAAAAGCATTATTTAAGAATTGGTAGGATGAGATGTATGCATCATAAAGTCTAGATTCTAGGCTTTAAAACAACACCTATTTTGTTCAGATCAAGCAAGTGGTAATTCATTTATTACGTAATATTTTTTTTTTGTCACAGGGAGTGCCAGTAACCCAGTACATGCTCCGTTCACTGAATACTATCAATAAAAATATATTTAAAAAAAGGAAAAAAAAAAAATATATATATATATATATAAGATCTAATGCAACAACTTAATACAGTATGCAATGTGAGAAATGTATAAACAATCTTAGTGGGCAGTTCATTTTTGATGGGGAACACAAAATGTGTTAGCACAAACGAACACAACACAAGAGTTAAACAAAATATATAAATATATAAATTATATATATTTTTCTTTCTTTTTGATTTTGGACTGAGTTGTCCCCCCCATTACATTTATTACAATCTAATTGTCAGGATTCAGCCATCATTAATAACACTATCCAATCACAAACTGTAATAGAAATCATTTTTGATCAAAACAATAGCATATGTCACACAAAATGTGACAAATTACCAAAACAGAACAAATGACTCATACACATGTGTACTAACTCAAACCATTCACTATTTTTATTCACTATTTTTCCATTGCTTTTGTCTCCATCCCACCATCCACAAGCTCTTTCATACAGCTGGTCAGCAGTATAGCATCAAACCCCACAGATAAATTCCTCCAATCAGTTTTAAGAGAACACCAAATCCATCGGCACTGTTGCCCTTTCAGTCCCCAAGGGTTCCCTTTGAACTTATGGCATAATAACTGGTATTCGCACTGGATTATACTGATTACTGATGCTGCCAAACATGCAATCATATCAAGGGATGGATTACCGACGGGGCCAGTGTCCAGGGGCCCTTGAATGCCTGGGGGGGGCTTTAAGGTTGCTTGATCCAGTTTGGCGATTTCCCCCCGCTCGAAAACCCAACAATGAAAATTAGTCCACTCGGCGGCCATCATTGAAATGCTCAAGAGTACAGTTCCTGTATACTTGAACAGGGAAAGACCGAAATCTCCAAAACAGTTTGTCAAGATGGGTGTTTAGTAAGTGGTTGCTTACACCGGCAAGTCTCGATCTACGATATCGTGATATGCTCTAGATATTGTTTGACTTCCTCCAATGAAAGTTTATGGAGTTGTACTGCCCATTTTATCGTTTACCAGCCGAAAGTTGTTAGTCTGATCACTTTGAAAAGTGTTAGCACATCTCCCCGAAACCTTCTGCATGATATGAGGTATTGTTCATGTCTGTAGCTCAAATGGTGTGGGACGAATTAAATGCAGAAATTGAATACTGAGGGTTAGAGATTTGTTTTAGAACTAAAAAACAGAAATGATTAAAAAAAAAAAAAAGCAATAGTAAAAAGTTGCCTTAGCAATCACCACTAATATTCATCATTTGAAGCTTTGAAGTCTCTTTGGAGACTGTTCTGCAACACCACAGCTGTTGGTCGTTTTCCCATGATGTTTCTGTGATTAGAGCGCATGTGGTGGATCAGTGATGTGTGCTCTAACAGAGGCCTGCTCTGACATCACAACCCCATATTGTGTTTGTCTCAGGCCCATGTGATGGACAACAGGCCAGTGCCCTCTGCAGCGAGTATGTATGCGTGTATCCGTCAGTGTGTGCTCTCGATGTTGGCGTGACGCGGATTGGGTTCAAATATAGCAGAGCGTACATGAATAGATGTATGTGAGTGTTTTTGTCCCCTGAGAGCAGACGGTCCCAAGAGATGGGCCCCGCGTTATGAAACTCATCATCCTCTTGTAGTTTGGCAGCCGGTTTGGAAAGACCACATCAGAAACTCACAGTCATTACATAGAATTCCTTTTGCATTATTTTTATGATGCTCTTCAAACACGCTGAACTTCATGACGCATTTGAAGACCCCTGAGCAGAAACCCCCCGTTCTGAGTTTAAATATCTCAGAGTACGACATACAATAATGCTGTCTCTTTAAAGATCTGCTGTAATACCTGAGGCCTCATACCAATATTGTGTGTGTCCAAGTGTGTTGTAATTATACATACAATAAGACTCTGTGTGTAAAAATGGCTGCATGCATACCGTTTGTGCCACTCCATGTAAAAATACAAAGTTTTCATGTGTACAAGCTTTCAGCCATTTTGGATTTGGGTTTTGGTCCCTACAGTATATTTCACAGTCCATAACCACATCTTTCATTAACTGATCTAATGTTAATATGGGTGAATCCCACAAAGAAAATCTCCTTGTCCTATTTTACTCTAAAATATTGGGAACAAATAAGAAATTTGATTTTGCACATAGAATTAAGCTATTAAGATTTTTTTTTTCATTGTGACACAATTTTCCTGAGAGTTATGCACATTTTAGCCCCCGATCCTCGTTAGTATAATGCGAAAAAACATGTGCATTATGATATTCTCATTTCCGCAATGTGAAAAGTGAAATATTATTTCAATTGTATTAAAATAAGTATTTTCATTATAGTAGTACTTTCTTTGTACTGCCTTCCTTTTATTCCGGATTTTAATGTTAAAAATCTATTTACAACAGCATTTATTTTGGACTGAAATACATAAAGAAATTACTGTGTTGTGGTAATGAGAATCATCATTTATATGCACAGCAACATGCAGATTACTCTGCAAAACATTTGCAAAATCAGCTTATTTAAAAAATCGGACAAAGCGAAATCGCCGTAATGGGCAAAAATCTATCCGTGTTGACCTGTTCATTCATACAGCGTTTATGGCCTTTACGCAGATACAGGAACACGGTTTATTGCGTTTACATGACCAAACGCATTGCCGGCTTATTAAGCATAATCGGTGCATGTAAACACGCTCATTGAAAACAATGGAAATAGTAAAAGTTCAAATTTATTTCTTACTTATTCATTTTGGCAATATTGTACTGTAAATGCAGCCAATGTATTGTCTTGTGTTGAATATGCATGAGATATTATTGATTCATATTGGTGGACAGAGTACCAAAGTCTTAATCACTGTGAAGTATTTCCCAAAATGTGTTGACCTGTCTGGTTAGAAGTCAGTGTAAAGGTGTGTGCATTCTGACAAAATCTGGAAGCGTTACGCACCGCACAAGCAGCCTAATAATACTACTGCTAGCTGGTAACTTTAATAAAAACACAGCTAAAAATATTGTTTTGCACTGAATAACCTTGCTCTAATAAAATCCTAGCATGTCATGTTTTGCAAGCTGAGCAGTGCAGTTCAGGGCAGCGGGTGCACACAGGCAAAGTTGGTGAAGAATCCAGCAGTAATATCACTCCCATCAAACATCTTTAATATATTCGCCCCGTCATCTCTCACAGGGGCCGTTCCATGCTGTGTATAGAGCTCTCTCACCACACAGGAAACTGACCACCAAATATGCCTCTCATTATGGACAGCACAGCAATGCACTCAACTCCCATCTATGGTCATGCACACCCTCCTTAACATCAACCAGTGAATTCTTTGCATTATTAATGTCGGCAGGAAAGAGCAAGAGACAACAATGAGGGTGCCTCGTCTGGATGTCATGCATGCGTATAAAAAAGACTATTACAATTTACATTTACAACAATAATAATACAAATAAAACTACCGACTGTTTGCCAGAAATTTTGCGTAAAGCTACAAAATTACATTTGAATAATGTTTCAGGCATGAGTTGCATAGCCCGTTGCTGACCTGCATACTTCTGTGCGTCTTTGGCGTCCATTATCATCCAACACTATCAGGTGAGCTACAATTTCAAGCTTGTTCAAGTGTGATCAGATTGCACGGTAGCTCAACTGATTGAGCGTTGCACTTGTGATCCAAAGGATCGGGATACTAAAGAGTGTGCGAGTCAACGAGTGAGCCAAAAGTGTTATTGAAGCACCAAAAAATAATGTGATTTCCTCAGTTTAATGACACTATTGGTTAGGTTTAGGTTTAGGGTAGTGAGGTTGAATTAGTTCATTTAAAATCTTTTGGGGAAAACTTAACTCGCTTTTAAGACCACACAGTGCGTGTTTCACCTCAGAACTACCGCAGTACCTGTAATGATGTGTTTTTGTGCGTTGGATGTTTTTCCAGCCCTTTGTATTTTTGGGTCATAACAAGTGTTGGGTTTCGTTACCACCAGCTTGCACAGTAAAAGCCCTCCTGTGTGCAATGTTTATTTCTTCGTTTCCCCGGAATGATCCATGAATGATTTTCAGTGGGCTAAGTCAATCTTGCTTTCAAAAGAAGGAGGGAGAGTTTGAGTCTAATTGCCTTCATTTAGGTTGTGCTGTATTCCTTCAGGTGTCTGGGTTGTGTGGCACCATTCCTGGACTCCATAGTGTTTTACAAATTTGATTTTGTGAGCCAGGCACCTCATGTTTTCATGGCAGGACTCTGACATTTGGACGATCTTGCAAAATCAATTGTGGGTTTGTGTGTGCAAGAGAAAGCAATCGTACCTTGGGAACTTTCTCATAACTTCCAAAGTCTCTCCAAGGCACGAATCCAAAGATGAGTGTTGAACTCGTGAGACTGCAGACTTCTCTGTTACCCCTCTGGCTTGGCCGCTGTCGTATTGTCCTACACTCATTCTACCCCGTACTTGGCCTTCCTATTTTCACAGTTACTCATTTCTAACTACAAATATTAGATTTTTTATTTGATGTATTCGTGATCTTCCCTCTGTTGCACTTGGAGAAAGGTTTGCAGGATTGGCAGATAGAGTAAAATTACCCAAACCACACACACACGCTTACAGGCTGAAGTGCGTCCTTATTCACAAAGGCACTTTTGTGTTGGCGGTTTGTTGAGGGTTTTTTGTTTCCCAGTTGAAAGCAGAACACCTGCCGGTTTTAAGACGACCACACGGGTGAGACGGAACATTCTACGAACAGTTTGTCCACATTAAACCTGTTTCTATGAATTGAAGCTTTAGGGCTTTTCGTTTTTCCTGCACATGCTGCGAACTACGCACAACTTGCTCATTCTTAAAGCTAGGGTCCACTTTATATTACGTGTCTTTAACTACTGTATATTAACATTAAAATACATACAAAACAATGTATTTATTGTGTAACTACACGTTGTTCTGAAAAATTCTCACAAGATTCACATCTGCTTCTGAGGTGGAGTAGTTTTAGAGTTTAGGGTTGGGTTAGGGTTAGGGTTAAGGTTAATAGTGTAAATATAGATGCTATTAAATGCAGGTACTTTAAATCTAAGTATGAATGTTACATTTACATAGCGCTTTTCTGACACTACATTCAAAGCGCTTTACACAGTGAATAGGGGGTTCTCCTCCACCACCACCAGTGTGCAGCATCCACCTGGATGATGCGACGGCAGCCATAGTGCACTAGTACACTCACCACACACCAGCTGTTGGTGGAGAGGAGAGAGTAGAGTGATACAGCCAATTAATGGATTGGGATTATTAGTAGGTCATGACTGATAAGTGCCAATGGGGGGAATTTGGCCAGGACACCGGGGTTACACCCCTACACTTTACGATAAGTGCCCTGGGATTTTTAATGACCACAGAGAGTCAGGACCTCAGTTTAGCATCTCATTCAAAAGACGGTGCTTTTTTACAGTATAATGACCCCATCACTCCTGCGCTAGATGCTAAAAAACAGCTGTATGGAGAGCAAAGTTGTCTGTGCCAGTGTTGGTTTTAATCAAATTACAAAGTAATTAGTTATTGCAATCTTATTGCTTATTTAGTGTGAAAGTAGTGTAACACATTACATATTAAATTATTGTAATCAGATTACAATGACTTTCAATTAAGTTAATTAGGCTACTTTTAAGGACATTACTTGGGTTACATGTATTTCTAAAATAATATGGTGTAAACTACATTTAAAACATGAATTATGCATGTCTGTTTATGTTTCTGAAACAGCTGAAGGGTGTACTCCCCTAATCAGTTATTTTAATGAGGAAACATGGTGCGACGTGGACTGCATGCAACAGTGAACAAGGTGAAAATACATATTATTTTGAATTCGTTAAGTTGAAAAAAACAAAAACTAAATTTTGTGAAAAGTGTTGTAGAAAGTAACTTAAAAGTAATTAGTAAAGGCACTTTTTTCAATTAAGTGATCAATCAAGTCAGTAATCTGAGTACTAGTTATTGTAGTGGATTACAATTTTAGTCACTTTCCCAACACTGGTCTTTGCATATTAAACTGGAATGGCAGAAAGTATTTTATAATTGAACAAAGTACACGCTTCACCTTTAAAAATCATTGTTGATAATGTAATAGGTGTAGTAATAAAATACTGCTGCAATGCATGCTATTTTTTATAATTGTAAGTGAAAGTGTGCAGTATACAATGATAAATGTAGGTGTCACATATTGTCACATTATTGCATGTTTAATTCAGTGTTAAGAGTGTGACACATTTCACAATGGCTTTGAATGTGGCTCATCCAATCAGAATTGGAATCACATCTATGCATATGTCTTTTTACCCACATTTTGATCATTGTTAATATTACGTTTGTTTTAATTGTTACTCTAGAAATGGATAGTCAAGTTGAGTGCATTGCATTGTACAGTATGATACAGTATTCCATGTAGTATGCTATGCAGGTGGTGGAGTAGTGGGCTAAAGCACATAACTGGTAATCAGAAGGTTGCTGGTTTGATCCCCACAGCCACCACCATTGTGTCCTTGAGTAAGACACTTAACTCCAGGTTGCTCCGGGGGGATTGTCCCTGTAATAAGTGCACTGTAAGTCGCTTTGGATAAAAGTGTCAGCCAAATGCATAAATGTAAATGTATGCTCTGCTTTCGTACAGATTTTTTCAGCAAATGTAGCACTGTTCGTCATCCGGGCATTCTGTGCATACAGAAATGTTGCATATTGTGCACATTGCTGCAAAAATAATAGTATGAGTAGTGTGGAAGTAGGCCTTTCTGAAGCGACCCAATGACTTCAAGGAGTTACACCACCACTGACAATGCAAGAAGCACTGGTTGTAATATGAGTACTAGTAGTAGGCTAGTATGCTGTGAATTTTTTGCTCACAAGGTTTTCTTTCAAGCTACGACCTCTCTCTCTCTCTCTCTCTCCCCGTCTTTACCTCTAGCCCATTTGAAATAATGACTGGGAGAATTACACTATAAAAATACAGGCTCTGCTTCCAGAAGCGAGAAAGAAAATTGCTGGTTCAAAATAGTTGAGTCAGCAGTGCAGGAAACAGAGAGAGATGATGAAATGATTGGTTGGAATAAAGCTCTGCACCCGTCACAGATCTACACTGATAACTGATGATTTCACCTCTAGGCAGGAAACTGACAAAGGCAGTAAATTATTCTAAATATCCTTTAATCCCGCGAATGTGTGCTAAGGTCATCCCTCCCATGTCATTTCAACATGTGGATCTCCGTGTGTCTGCGTTTAGATTTGACTGATGCAGGACTCTGTGATGAAGCTCTCCGGGCATATTAAACTTTCAGCATGTTTCGCAACAACACTTTATCTTGTGTAAAGGTGACAGAACTTCGACTGCCAGTGAAATGGCCTTATGCATATGTCTGATGGCAGTTTCTATAAATATGCACTTATTGTCTCCAAACTGAAGTAATTACATTTTTGCTGACATTTTGGTTTGGTCTTACCAGCAGATTAGTGCTGTGTTTGCACATTAAAAAACAGTATGTGAAAGTGTGCAGTATGTAACAATTAATGTAGTTGCCACATGTTGTTGCATGGCCGTATTATTACATGGCGTTCTGTGCATTATGCATTGTGTAAGTAACCTGATCTCACAGAATGACGTTACTATGCCTTCATTTTTGTAAAAAGATTTTTATGTGGCTTGTTGTACATATTGCGTCAGCTTCCTGGTGAAATGAACACTAGAGGCGCTACAACAATGAGATTTATTAAGAGCGTGACTGATAATGTGATACATTTAACCATTTGCATTACCTAACCAACTACATTTTACAAGCTTGTTCAAGTGTAATCAAATTGCATGCTGATAGAGTGTTGTGCTTGTGATGAAAAGGGATGGGATACGAGTCCTGAAGAGCACGGCGTGTAATGAACCATGTAATATTATTATGGCGTTAGATATTGGACAAAACATCGCAAGCGCAAAAACACAGTGCGCAAGTGAATTTCAACAGTGTGAGCACACAAATTAACAACTTGCGAGCAGAAACAACAAAACCGCGAGTCATGATAGGTTTCACACACGCGCGCAGGTCTGTACACACGCGCGGGTTACTTTCTGCACACGCGTGAGATATTTTCTGTACACACGCACGAGTTAATTTCTGCACACGCGTGAGATATTTTCTGCACACACGCGCGAGTTATTTTCTGCACACCTGCGCAGCTAAAATCTTTACGAGTTTTGGCACAGTTTTGACACTCAGGGGCGTGGCCCAATCCTAATGCTATTGGCTGCTGACCAAATCCTGTATTGATTGGCTGCATCTCTTCGAATCTCTCGTGATTGGCTGTTGTTGGACGAGGACAGTCAGAAAGCGGGACGATTGGGAAGCGGATGATGGCAGACAGTAAAGAGGTTATGGTTTCTTTCTAAATTCCTTAATTTCTTGTAGCTGTAAGATGTTTTTTGCGTGTGTGTGTGTGTGTGTATATATATATAGGCCTATATATATATATATATACGTGTGTGTGTGTGTGTGTGTATGTATGTATATGTGTATGTATGTATGTATATACATACACACACACACACACACACCACCTATTTTCAGTTATTATCAAAGACAGAAAACACACATGTATATATAAACACATAAAACATCTTACAGCTACCAGAAATTTAGAAAGAAACCATAACCTCTTTACTGTCTGCCATCATCTGATTCCCAATATTCCCAGTTCCCTCCTTTGGAAAAAAAAACCCCATTATATTAGGAAATCACAGTTAGTGAAAGAGTATGATAAGGGTGGTATCAACCCCTTGGACTTTGAATCAATGTTTGGGGCATTTAAGAGTAAATGGTTGAAATCATACTGATCACAACCTTACTCTGTGGTTTCACATACCTAGATTAATCTATTTAATAAAACAGGTCGGCTTGAATTTCTTTTAAAATGTAATTTTGAGGCAACTAAGATTCCTATTAAATTATCAAACTTCCACAATCAACTTCTCCAATACTGTAAAATTATATTTAAACAACTTTTCTCCCCATGGATCCACCCTATGGAATAACAGGGTCATTACAATTAATAGGAAATAATTGTTTAAAAGTGATTGGTATGAGACGGGTATTGTGTTATATATTAGATGATAATGGTAACTTGGAACATATTTGCCTTTTTGCTCAAGTATAATCTTAACTGCACTTATAGAGACATAAAATGTGTAAATCAATACCATTACCATTATTGCAGTTAATCCAAAACACATTGATGTATGTGAGAATATTACTTCCATCAACCTTACCAAATCTAGTCATTAATGAATGTAATTTAATAACAAATGTATTAATGATTTTTTGAAATCTATAATGTTTTTGGATTATAATAGAGGATTGTGTGTACAAGGTCCAAATATGAATGCCTTGTCCACAGATAACCCACATTTCAAATTCATCAAATGGCCCCTTTCCCTTAGTCAAAGAGACTCACTTTAAAATAATTTATAAAATATATACGGTTGCTGAGTTTCTTAGAAAGAGGTTTAAATTTTATATATCCAGACAATTGTTTTGATAAATATCCACTTGTATGCTACGTCTAAAGGATGCTTTTATTTTCATTTTTTTCTTTAATATTTTCATTTTTTCTCTAGCCTTTTGCTCTCGAGACTTTGTTTTTTTTTTTTTAACTAATACCCCCTTGTTGTTTGCTTTTTGTTGTTCAGTATTGTGTAGGGGACGCTTTTCTTTCATTTACACTGCCAATAATAGTATTGTTCCTATTGATTTATATTTCTTATTTCTCCCCTACGAGAGTTTTGTATGTTTTTTCTTGTCAAAAAATTACAAAAAAGTGTTTCCGCTTTCTGTCTGTCCTCTTCCAACAACAGCCAATCACGAGAGATTCGAAGAGATGCAGCCAATCAATACAGGATTTGGTCAGCAGCCAATAGCATTAGGATTGGGCCACGCCCCTGAGTGTCAAAACTGTGCCAAAACTCGTAAAGATTTTAGCTGCGCGTGTGTGCAGAAAATAACTCGCGCGTGTGTGCAGAAAATAACTCGCGCGTGTACAGATCGTACAGATCTTCGCGCGCGCGTGCAGAAATTAACTCGTGCGTGTGTACAGAAAATATCTCGCGCGTGTGCAGAAAGTAACCCGCGCGTGTGTACAGACCTGCGCGCGTGTGTGAAACCTATCATGACTCGCGGTTTTGTTGTTTCTGCTCGCAAGTTGTTAATTTGTGTGCTCACACTGTTGAAATTCACTTGCGCGCTGTGTTTTTGCGCTTGCGATGATTTGTCCAATATCTAACGCCATATATTATTAGCAAAAACGTCGCCAGCATACATTTTATTTTTTCATTGTGTAAAAGCGTGCAGTATGCAACGAGGTTTGCAATATGTATGCAATGTCGTTGTCATACGTTGTCTCATAACCTCATTTTATTGCATGTTTAAATCAGTGCCAGAGTGTGCATTTATTAACATTGTACAAATATAATTTATTGCTGTAACTGTAAATTCTTTTTTCTTTTTTTCTTTTAGCATTTTATATCCAATGTCAGGTTCGTTCGCCACTCTAGAAATGGACGGTCAAGTCGCTTGCATTGCATTGTAGGATAGAGTATTTCATGCTAAGATGTCCCAAACATTTTAGCAAAATGTGCAAAAAACAGAAAATGTGCATACTATGCACGGTATACATACTGCAAAAATAGTATGAGTTGAATGGTAGTATGATATTCCTTCAGGCATTGTAATGTGTGCTTCTCATGGCCCTATCTCTTTTAGATTTCCTCTGACTGAATGAGAGATTGTGTTTCTATTCCGAGGCAAACACAAGCACTTCTCCTGCTCATTAAATATTTCTCCATGAATTTATGCTTTCTGCGAGCTGTTTCAGGTAGCGCAGGTATTGCTTTCATGCTTGGCCAGTGAAGCTACAAGCGTAGAATTGACTTGTGATAGATAGATGCACATATTTATTTGAATGTGAAATATATACAAAAGCACATTCCGGCACAGAGCTGGGACTACAACAAAAGACCATAAAGTGCTTAATCTTTTAGGATCAAAACTCAGTAAAGTCCAAGACCCCTTTTCACGATGTTAACGGGATAGTTCACCCATGAATGAAAATGATTTACTCACCCTCCTGTTTTTGACTTTCTTGCATAGAACTCACAAAAGGAGAAGTTTTAAAGATTATTCTCATGAAAACTGTCCTGATCAGAATCTGCTGTTGCGTCCAAGCCTCCGTTAGTAATTCAAAAATGTCACTCCAGAAATAGTATCACGGCTTATGCTGTTTCTAACAAGTTATTTGATGGATGTGTGTGTGTGTATGAGAGAGAGAGAGAGAGAGAGAGAGAGATCACCTGTTGCCACACCCAAGCAGAGATGCTGTCAGCTTTTTGAAGATCAGCTTTCTCAGTGGAAAAATAGCATCCAAGCAGGGGAATTTCTTTGCCGGTGCAAGAGTCAGTCCCTATAGAAACCGCAATGTCCTCCGCCATTTTAAACAGCACCATTGTGTAATTAATCTGTCTATTATGTCTCTCAGCTGTGATGAGCCGTAATGCTGAAGTTGTTTGTTTAAAACCGTTTAAAGCCATTTCCTAGCTTTAGTAGTGTAGTGTAGTAAGTGATCACGAAGAGCTGTTCAATGTAAACAATGACTAACGGGTCACCTAACTGGCTCATATTACACACAAAAATGATCTTTTGCTGCCACCAGCTGGTTAACATATCTAATGTAAAAAAAAAAAAAAGACAAACAGTAGCTCTTAACACATATGCACTACTCTTACACGTTAGTTTAGAACAGCACGATCACAAGTGGAGTGATACACACAGTGAAGCGTCCAAGTGCTGATGGTGTGAGACCATCAGTGCTCATGGAACGTCTCTCGTCCAACCAGATTCGAGGACCAGAACTAACTGGTGTGTGTGTGTGTGTGTGTGTGTATATATATATATATATATATATATATATATATATATATATATATATATATTTCTCAGCAATTAATCGCATACCCACGGACCTTAATAAGGAAGATTCCTGAGTAATGCTTGTAGTACCACCTGTTTACTCCAGAGGGCAGTAAGTGAAATTTCAGCTGTATGAGCAACACACAGTTTATATAGTGAAGAAATCACTTCAGTAGAACAACACAAACATGCGATACGTTCTTGCGTTCAAAACACTTGATGGAGCGCAAATGTGATCTAAAGGATCTCAAGATGTGTTTAAAGATTGAGTATTAAACTATATTTAACTTGACACAGTGAACTAAACACTTTGTTTATGACGCAACGCACCCGAGACGCCACACAAGCATGTCTGACGCAGGTGTACATTGACGGTCCTTAAACAAGCCCTCATAATAATTCTCCAACTGATTGACAAATTCACTTGTGAAATGGATTACTGTGAACTGTGTGTCAATGACTGACTTATGATCAATAATATGGAGTAAAGAATACATTGTATTCTAAAGCTGCTTTTTGTCTTATCAATGATGAACTCTTCTGCTACAGTAATGTAAAGCATTTTAATTATCTGATATATATATATATATAAACAATGATATATTCATTGTTTATTATTTATTCATTATTTAATTACCCTCATGTTGTTCCAAACCCATATAACTTATACACACACACACACACACACACACACACATATATATATAATTAAATAATGACAACATTTGTGTTATTTTACTTGTTAGGGGCACTACACATAAGATCCTAAAAATATACAAATATCTTATTTTAAATGGTAACTTTAAGTTATTAAAAAAAGCCTTTTGAGGTATTATCGGCCATCTTTTAATTAAAAGATTATCAATCAGTAAGATTATCTATCAGTCATTGTTTAATGAAAGAGGATAAACTCTAGAAAATGTGTCTGTGTCATTAATCTTGTCCGCCCCCTCAATTTCCCTCTAATCCAGATTAGGGGTACTAGTTAAACTCTAACAGCCTGCCCAGCAGCTCTCGGCATGTCCCATGACTCTCATTTGCACGTGCATGCAGCATTTATATTTAGCCAGCACCATAAATTATATACAGATTCAATCTCATGTAATATTCAATGGAGTGTAACACCTGAATCGTGCAATAAAGCAGTGAGGGGTAGGCCAGTGAGACTGCCACTATTTGGGATTGAATATTACCACAGAGATTATGATAATGGCTGTAATGAGTGCAGTTCTGTGTAAGGAATGTTTGCTCAACACAAGGCACCCCCCCTTCCGCTTCTGAAGCACCACGGACAAACCGCTCTCGAAGGCGACCTCGCGACAAGACCGATTGTTGGGTATCACTCAGGTGAAGGACGGCACCATGAAAGCTCATGCCAAGATTTCTCCGGAGGCGTTTGACGTCACGTAAGGTTGTGTAATTCCTAGTGAATCGTCATTTCATAGAGATGAGGGTGACCTAATGTTTCAGAAAATCATCTCTTAAAGCCACTCAAAGAGCACAAATGAACCGCGTCTAAGACCTTTGTCCCTGTCATAAACTTTGCGTCAAGTTTGAATTGATACCCGGAGCCCGAGGGAACCAGAGTTTTCTTTGAACATTACATTGTTAATGAAACTGAAAACAGATTAGATTCATGGATTTCAAAGTCAAGCACTATGGGAGTATGAGTCTTAAAATTGGGAGTAAAAATGGGAGTACTGCTCTTAAAATGACTCTTCTTCTAGAACAAAGACTTTGCATATGGACCCTCATTAAGGAGTTTCCCATGTTTTTTTGTTTTTTTTTCTTTGACAAAAACAGCAACAACATTTTGAATGGCCTAAGGACTAGTTTACTGAAAATAAAGGGTCATTATTTACTAACCCTCTAGTTGTTCTAACCCCATTTGCTAGTATTTACTCTTTGGAACAAAAAAGGAAAGTTTTTGATGGATCTTCACACAGTCAAGCTCAAAAAACGGTGTCTTGCTGTCTTTGTCTTTAATTAACTGATTTAAATAAGTTAAAATGAACTGAACTGAAGAACTTCCCCTCTGTTGCAGCTCTTAAATGTAATTCCCCATTCCATATATTCCCAATAGTCTTCATCTGAGCTTTGTGGAGATGATGAACAAAGAAAGTCACAAGGGTTTGGAAGGACATGATGGTAAGTTAAACGGTTAGATCACCCAAAAATGAAAATTCTCTCATAATTTACTCACCCTCCTGGCATCCCAGATGTGTATGACTTGTGTATGTGATCACAAACGATAGAAATGTGTATGTGATCACCAGGGCTGGACATGTAATCTGGCATGCCGGGCACTTTCCCAGTGGGCCGACGCACTTTGGGGCCAATCAGAGGTCATCGGGAGAACCGAGTGTGCCTGTGGGTTGACCGCGATAAGCTAAAATGATCTGCGGCGTTATGCAGAACAGACCACAAAAGGGCACCACGATATGCAGAAAAGGACAGCGATGACAAAAACTTTTGGCTCAATCACCCCACTCCTCCACTCAACAACTTTTGGGCCAGTTGCTATGTAAAATCCTGGGCCGATTTCTCTTCCCAGTCCAGCCCTGGTGATCACAAACGAAGATTTTTAGAAGAATATTTCAGCTGTTTAGGTCAATACAATGCAAGTGAATGGGTGCCAAAATTTGGAGGCTTCAAAATCCATATGAAGTGAGCATAAAAGTAATCCATATGACTCCAGTGGTTAAATCCATGTGTTCAGACACGATATTATAGGTATGGCTGAGAAACAGATCAATATTTAAGTCATTTTTGATCCTAAATTCTCCTCCTTGCCCAGTAGAGGGTGATATGCACAAAGAATGTGTATCACCAAAAACAGAAGGAGAAAGTGAAGGAATACAGACTTAAATATTAAATATTTAAATATTTTCACCCTCACCTGTCATATCACTTCAGAAGATATGGATTTAACCACCAGAGTCATCAGGAGTACTTTTATGTTGCCTTTATGTGCTTTAAGGAGCTTTAAGGAGCTTCAAAAGTTTGGCACCCATTCACTTGCATTGTAAGGACCTACAGAGCTGAGATATTCTTCTAAAAATTTTCATACACATCTGGGATCGCATGAGGGTGAGTAAATGATGAGAGAGACATTTTTGGACTAACGAACCCTTTAATAATGACATAAGTTAAAATTTTGGGTGAATTATTCCTTTTAGGCAATTTTGATCTTCATCGTAGCTTCCTTTGGTTGGAAAACATGAACACTGCAAACACAGTGACTGTTTGCTTTGCCCTTCTCTGATGTTGTGTTTTTTGTATTTTTCATTTGAGGGCATAAATGTGCAAATAGCGCTCGGGTCCTCTTAGACACTTGTGCCTGCGGCTTTCTCACAGAGCTGTGAAGTCCAACTCCCCAACGTGTCAGATCACAAGCGCAAAACCAGCTGCACTCGTCAATGCGTAAGCGGCAATGCCACTCTGGCTAGATCATATTTACCAGTGTCTTTAAGCAAATCAGGTAAGACTTCTGGGTGAACGTTATGTGACATGATTGATGATATTCATGATCCAAGCTAATGTTTTATTGAATAAGTTCCCAGACTTTTCAAACCGCCCTACGTACCTGGGTGTGCATACATGCTCCGACACATATGTGAATGAAAACATGAAGACCGTGTTCGAGTCATAATCCACCCCAAAACCAAGAGAGAATAAATCAAATGTATATTTTGCATAAAGAAATTAAATACACGGTGCTCAAGTAGGTGACGTGAGATCAAGTTCAGCCTGTTTCATATCCGAATACCTTTTCGAGAGTTTATGTGGTCCTCAGGTGGAGATTTTGTTAGTTTGAAGATTACTGAGACCCTTCCCCCCACACACACTTCCTGTTCGGGCTGCGTTTGATTTACATCTGGACATGGCGTAATATTACAGTTAGTGTGCTCCCCAAGGACACAATAGTACACTTCATCAGGCCGTCTGGCAGCAGCACAGAGAATAACCCTGTTTGAACTGCGTGTTTACTACATTTAGCACAATCAGTCCTGGCTAATTCAGCTTGCTGCCTGCGTCACTCTCTAATGGTGTGAGGAGCTACTGTGTGTGTGTGTGTGTGTGTGTGTGTGTGTGTGTGTGTGTGTGTGTGTGTGCGAAGCTAGTATCTCTCTCTCTCTCTCTCTCTCTCTCTCTCTCTTTGATACTCTATGTACTTGATACTTGCATGGTACCCCAACATTTTTTCAAAGAATGCTATTGCATTACCATGGTAACATGCCCAAAATACAAGGTAATACCATGGTACTTTTTTGTGTGAGAGAGTGCCAACTTTTAATGTTGGTACCAAAGGGAAACAGGTTTTGTCTGGAGAACAGTGAGGAAAATTCAATGTTGGGAAGTTCATTTTGGAACAGACCTGTCACTAACGATAACATCAACCTTATAGTCGGGTCGCCGTGAACATGCTCCCTTTCAATACACATGAGTGTCAAACAAAGCCGTTTACTGTTCATTGTGTGTCTGGCACTGGAACAGGGCTCAGGGCAGGTAGTGACCTGATGAGAGCTGCTGAGGAAGGACTTTAACATCTGCTCAGCCATGTGGCCTCACATATGTGCCATACCCTCTTCATATCCATCCGGCTGGCATGAAGATTTAGGGTTTCTGATAGTTACAGGCTCTAAGGTTGTTCCTGTTTTTGATATTTTATGACCCTGTTGTAAATATCCGTCAGTGATATGATGGCATCTGGCTGATTGGATCTCCATATGCAGGCTTTATTGAAGATCTGCAGAAAAAGCTGTCAGCTGTGAAACCATCTGTAGCCTGACAATGAGGGTCAGCTGTGAAAGGGACGTTCTCCTGGTGGAGCATGTTAGCAAGGTCATGTGATTGAATCCCAGGGATCATGCAAACTGATTGAATCTAATGCATAAATATAAAAATGTGACAAGTATAGTAGCACAGTGTATTCTACATAATCTTTTCTCAATATTTACAATTTTACAGAGAAACTTTTGACTTTCTCCTGTCTATAATGACCCCTTCTAACATTTCAGCATTTTAACAAACTGCTACATAGTCCTGGTCTCCATATTTGGTTTTGTATTGTAAATGTTTGCCACTATCGGTTACAATAAGGTTGTCGTCATAAACATTAGTTTACTGCATTAAGTTTCAATAACAATAAAAAATACTTTTCAGCACTTATTAGTTTTGTATCATATTAATTCATTTAAAAATTTAGAAGTTGTGTAAATTAACACATTTAATGCATTATGAACTAAAAATATATTATAGTAAATTTACATTAACATTAAACAAGATTAATTAATGCTGTAAACAAATATTGTTATTTATTAGTTTATGATACCTAAAGCATTTACTAATGTTAACAAATACAACTTTTGAACATGAATAAATTAATAAATGCTGTAAAATTACTGTTCATTGTTAGTTCATGTAACTGATGTTGTTAACTAAGGTTAACAAGTGGAACATTATTGTAAAGTGTTGCAGCATTTTCTAAAAGATGCATGAATGTGTTTGTCTATAGATAACATTTCAGATGGATAGATATTATTTAACAGATACCTGGTTCACAAGCAGTTTGGAGTATTTTATATATATATATATATATATATATATATATATATATATATATATATATATATATATATATATATATACATATATAACATTTCACTTTCCAATGATTTAAAGGAACAGTACACCCAAAAATAAAAATTCTCTCATCATTTACTCACCCTTATGCCATCACAGATGTGTATGACTATAAAGTAGTTCAAGGGAAAGGAGGAGGCGAGAACCGGCTTGTCAATATAAATAATATTTTAATGATAAACTTAAAAGACAAAAAACACACATGACGGACATGTCCGTAAATTATCTCTCTCTCGTCGCACCACCGTCTCCCATCGGCCTTTATCCCTCTCGGAGGCTTGATTAGCCTGATACGGGACCGGGTGTGTATCATCACGACCCGGCCCCGCCCTCCGCACTGCCACAATGACTTTTTGTCTTCTGCAGAACTCAAATTAAGATTTCCATAAGAATTTCTCAGCTCTTTATGTCCATACAATGAAAATGAATGGGTGCCAAAATTTTTAAGCTCAAAAAAAATCACATAAAATCAGCATAAAAGTAGTCCATAAGACTCCAGTGGATGAATCAATATCTTCAGAAGCGAAATGATAAGTGTGGGTGAAAAACAGATCAATATTTAAGTCCTTTTTTACTAGGAATTCTCCCCCCTGCTCAGTCAGTCTCCATTTTCACTTTCACATTCTTATTCTTGTGTTTGAGGTGATTCACATTCTTCATGCATATCGCCCCCTATTGGGCAGGGAGAAGAATTTCTAGTAAAAAGGACATCAATATTTATCTGTTTCTCACCCACACATTTCATATCACTTTAGAAGATATGGATTAATACACTGGAGTCGTATGTATTATTTTATGATGGCTATATGCGCTTCATGCAGCATCAAAATGTTGCCACTCAAAACCTACAGAGCTGAAATATTCTTCTAAAAATCTTTGTGTTCTGCAGAAGAAATGAAGTTATACACATCTGGCATGAGGGTGAGTAAATGATTCAATTGTCATTTTTGGGTGAACTATCCCTTTAACAAATCTAAACAAATATAAAGTCATATTATATTACTGTTTATTCATTTATAATTGTATTTGTTTATTTTATTTGACTATTCTTTGTGTATTTTCCCCCATGAAAACCGCCACTCATATCTATAGTACAGGATATTTCCACTTTGTTGACGGTAAACACTGATCGACTCAAATGTATCATAAAGCTTAACAATATGAGTGCCCACTGAGATCATATTTTCATGTGGAATTGTTTTAATATGCATTGGGTCTGATCCAGATATGGACTTAGTCAGGATTGGGATTTGGATCCCAGCTGCAGTTATTATTCCCAGAGAGACTGAAGAATGGACTCATGCTAATTGGCCCTATCAATCAGGTGAGGTCTCATTTATCAGTCAGCACCATACTGAACACATTACACTGCACAAAGAGCCTCCAATTTATTATTTCATTAATTAGCCTCTAAATCATCTGCCTATCATTTGGTTGTCAGAAGTGTTTAAGTTGAACAGAACTCTATGCGCTGATGGCAGTCGAATATTAGCGAATACTCTGCGCTAATTGTCTTATGATTGTTGCAGGTCCATGGAGGCACGTAGTCTCCATGCTGTAAATTACACCGGTTGAGACCACTGATGACATCAGTTTAGGGCTGTTGACTTCAAAGTGGTCCAACAGTGGTGATGATTTTTATGAGGCTGTGTTATAGAACACACTTGCCTCTCTTGCTACATCCTCGTGGGAATGCTAGCGTGCTCACAGCCTGGGCTGGAGCTTTATTGCTGTCATTTATGTGGAGTGTATTATTTGATTGATAAGCTCACCCACAACTTCCCCCTTTTAGTGTTTTGTTATTGCATTCTAGCCCAGGGTCTGCTCTCCAGACCCTGAGCGTATTTTTTAGACTATTACCGCATTGTTTCACCCCAACAGGATTTTTCATCGTAGCTGCACTAATTGCAGGCAGAATCCTCCTGGTGAAGTGTCTTGCTCGAGGGCACAGCGGTGATTGTGATAACTTATCCTAGTTTCTAGGTCACCAGAACTCAGGAATGAACATGCATTAGGATTCTTGGTATTTAAAGCATTAGGCTATTCTCTTTTCCTCTGATATTTGAACGAGTAGTTTGCCCAAAATGGAAAATTCTGTCATCATTTACTCATCCTAAAGTCGCTCCAAACCCGTGTGACTTTCATCTGCGGAATGCAAAAAGTTAATTATTAAAGTGTTCGGGGGTCTGGGTAGCTCAGCGAGTAAAGACGCTGACTACCACCCCTGAAGTCGCGAGTTCGAATCCAGGGCGTGCTGAGTGACTCCAGCCAGGTCTCCTAAGCAACCAATTTGGCCCGGTTGCTAGGGAGGGTAGAGTCACATGGGGTAACCTCCTCGTGGTCGCTATAATGTGGTTCTCGCGCTCAGTGGGGCGGGTGGTTTGTTGTGCATGGATGCTGCGGAGAATAGTGTGACTTCACACATGCTATATCTTCGCGGTAACGCGCTCAACAAGCCACATGATAAGATGACGGTGTCAGACACGGAGGCAACTGAGATTCGTCCTCCGCCACACGGATTGAGGTAGGTCACTATGCCACCACGAGGACTTAGAGAGCATTGGGAATTGGGCATTCCAAATTGGGGAGAAAAAAAAATTATTAAAGTCTTCACAGGGTTTATTTGCCATAATGTATTGCTACGTTGATTGATGACAGCAGCCATGCTTTCGGTTGTTTGTAATTCACTCTTAAGGATTTAGAAGTCCTCAGGATGGGGGCCTGGGTAGCTCAGCGAGTATTGACGCTGACTACCACCCCTGCTAGGATTCTCCGTGGTGACATGCACAATGAGCCACGTGATAAAATGCGCGGATTGACTGTCTCAGAAGTGGAGGCAACTCGGATTGAGGTGGGTAACCGCACCACCACAAGGACCAAGTAGTGGGAATTGGGCATTCCAAATTGGTAGAAAAGGGGATTAAAAAAAAAAAGAATTCCTCCTTATAAGTTGTTGTGGGTTAAGGAGATACTATAGCTCTAAAATACTCCATTAATTACTTTTAGATTGGAAAATTTACCAGTCCTGTAATTTGGCCATAATCTGCTTTTAGACATGAGATTTTTGGGGGGATACCGACCCTGGAATATTGTGCTCAAGTAATCTGGATTACCTTTACGGTTATTTTATGGAGCTTTTATGTTCCTTTAGGAGCTTTACAATCGTGCTCAATATAAAATGTGCTTGAATGGAAAAGATCTGCCGAAAGACTCCTATTGGGTTCCACTGAAGAAATCAACTGTTTATGGGTTTGGAATGGCATGAAGGTGAATAAATAACTACAGTATTATCATTTATGATGGAACTCTTCCTTTCAAAAATATATTATATGACATCTTTGCCTGGAAGATTGTTTCTTGGTGATGTAAATTTTATGAACATATTTTGCTGTGCTGTCAGTTTGTTATTGTCTCAGTATTTCGACTACCATTAAAGCGCTATCTGCAAAGTGCCAGTTAATAAATAGCCGGATTAAATTGAGTGTGTGACGTTTGCGCTTTACAAATGTGTTTAGGGGCTTGTAAAGGCTTATAAAGTTGAGCAATTGAGAGGTAAATATACGACAGCCCCGTACAGCACATATGGGGACAATACTGATGTTCCATAAACACGTGTTAAAACTGGTTAGCTGTTAAAGGGTGAAGGGGTCACATACATTTTATCTAAGAGGAAACTCTGAGCAGAGGTCAAGCTGCTTAAGATACTTTAAAACTAGCAAGGGACCATGTTGAAAAATGCCCAGCACTAATTCACAAGCTATATTAAATAGACACTCCCTATAGAGCAAAAGCTTTCACGGAAAGCAGTTCTCCGTCTACTGATAAACCTCTGTGAAGTTGACACACTCATTGGACATTTCCTGGAATATATAGAACAATTTTTTTATTTCTTTGACTTTATAAAAACGTGTGAAAATGTGAGTGGTGCTTTCCCATACAAAACTCTCTACCACAATGCTAGAGGCTGCTTTATGTGGTTGCTAGGGCGTTACCATGCAGTTGCTCAAGTGTTCTAATACGTTTTAAGTAGTTTGTTTAAATGTCTAACTCTAATAATGAGCAATAGTAATTTGATGCTTGCCATTTACAGACGTCATTAATCATTTCATATTATGCGTTAGCAGCCCAACAGTTAATGCACACAAGTGACACATTAATGAAAAATGTTGCAGGAACCAAACCTTTATTTTAGTTAATGTGCTTGTTTTGCCCATTCAGCTTGCACCTGTAGATCCGGTCCAAACCTGTTCTTTTGTTGATCATAAATGTCTTTGAGAGTTATGGTCACATTCTTCTGTCTCTTTCCCTTGAGGTTAACAAATGTCTTTGAGAGTGTCTGCATGTGATGTAATCAGCTAGATGTGAATGTTTCCTGGTGATTTCTAAACAGCAGAGCAGTGGAACAATATGGACTGTCCTGGCTAATATTGGTAGGAAAATACTTCTCAAAATGATACAGAGCGAAGATAAAAGCAAGATCAGTGCTTTGTATTTTTAGAGTGATTCCAGTGTGAAAATTCTGAAACATAAAAAGCATCATGTTTTCATTGAGGACGATATTATGGTTGGAAAATCATCAAATCTTTGATTACAGAGTGACACAATGATCATTTTTCCCCCTGTGTCCAGATCTATTATTCTATCAAACACACATTCGTGGAATATTCTGGGTTCAATACAAATTAGGCTCAGTTAACAGCATTTTGATGAATCTCTCTTTACAAATAAGGAGGAACAATTGAGGTTAAGTGAGACACTTACAATGGAAGTAAAGTTTTGGAGAGTCTAATGGCAGAAATGTGAAGCTTATAATTTAATAAAAACAAATAGATGAATTCCTCTATTAAAACATTGTTGTTTAAATTGGTGTTTTTACTGTTGTTTTATGGTTTGTGTTATGTCGTCATGGCAATGGAATTTTAAAATGAGATAGAACTACACATACATGATTTAATTATATCTTGTGGCTATACTTTTGAAACAGTAAGTATTTTAATGTTTATGTTGCCCCATTCACTTTTATTGTGTTGTACTGTAACCCATATTTTTGCTTTTCTTTAATAAACGAAGGACATTTTTTTTTTTTTGGTAATCAACATTATGCCACAAATGCTTTCAATTGAGCTTAACTTGTACTGAACCCAGAATACTCTATTAAAAATGCAGTTCATACGGACAACGATTTAAAGGGACAGTTCACCCAAAAATTTCAATTCTCACCATCATGCCACCCAAGATATGTATGTCTCTCTCTCTTCTGCAGAACACAAATTAAGATTTTTAGAAGAATATTTCAGCTCTGCAGGTCCGTACAATGCAAGTGAATGGTGATCAGACCTTTGTAGCACCAAAAATCATATAAAGGCAGCATAAAAGTAATCCATATTGCCAATATTGTTCTGTTTCTCAACCAAACCTATTATATTGCTTCTGAAGGTATAGATTTAACCACTTGAGTCATATGGATTACTTTCATGCGGCCTTTATGTGATTTTTGGAGCCATAAAGGTCTGATAGCCATTCACTCTCATTGTATTAACATACAGAGCTGAAATATTCTTCTAAAAAATGTGTTTGTGTTCTGCAGAAGAAAGAAAGTCATACATATCTGGGATGGCATGAGGGTGAGTACATTTTTGGGAGAACTGTCCCTTTAACTACCGGTACATATCTCGTATGATGAACGTTTTCAGTGTCTAAAGTAAATTCATGTAACTATTTATCTCAAGGGTCATTAAATCAAGAATTTTGTTTAAAATGGTATAAATGTTTTTTTGTTTTGTTTTTCCAGAACCAATGTGAAAAATAATAATAATAAATAAAATAAAAAATATTTCTAAGAATTTGAACATGTAAACATGATTTTGAAAGGATTTCCCACTTTTTCCCTTTTTTTTTTTTTTTTTAATTGGTCATCCTTAGTTTTCATTGACCCTATACAATGAAGGCAGGACATGCCTGATAAGGCACTTCACCCTTTTATTGAATTTTCCATGGAGAGAAAAAATCACTTTGAGCTCTTTAATAAATTGACAGAGGTGGGGTTTATCTATCCTAAAGGGCTTTTCCATGAAGCTTTTCTGTAATTTCATTTTGCGAAAGACCTTTCTGACCTCATTGTGTTGTCAAAAAGCGTCTGCATGTTTAAACTCTGAGATTTATGTACTGTATCATTTGTTTGCGCTGCAATAAACCATGTGAGCCCAAGGCTAGATTGAGAAATAAATACTACCAAAAACAAATAACTAATCCGAGTGAGTGGATATTGCATCAAAAAAAGAAAAAAAAAAAAAGAAACACGAGAGATTAGCATGGGCGCTAATCAGACTCTCAAATTCACCACAGTATAAAACTGAATGTACTTATTGGTAAACGACAGCAACAGCTTTTCTAGCCACACAATCCCCAAAGGGAGGATTGTATTTCATATGTGGAGCCTGATTTTTTTCATAAATGGCACATTTGTAAATTTAGGCAAAATAGGCAAAGTTTCTCCTCTGATTGATTATAACCACCAGAGGCACTGGTCTGAAGGACCTCTATTTATGAATGATTTTTTTATGAATATTTATGAATTTGAAACTATGGAGAGAACTGGCCTGGTTGATTCAAGTTTCACAGAGCCACTATTTTGACTATTGCCATGAATTTTGATTGAGTTTGCAGCTTATTCTGGCCAAGAACCGCACTCTTAAAGGAATAGTTCACTCAAAAATGAAAATTCTCTCATAATATTCTCACCCTCATGTCATCACAGATGCGTTTGACTTTCTTCTGCAGAGCACAAAAGAAGAATATTTTAGCTCTGTAGGTCCTTACAATGCAAGTGAATGGTGACTAGAACTTTGAAGATCCAAAAGAGAGAGAAAGGCAGCGCATAGAAGTAATCATAATCCTTCAGTGGTTTAATCCATGTCTTCTGAAGCGATATGATAGGTGTTCACTTGCATTGTGAGGACCTACAGTGCTGTAATATTCTTCTAAAAATCTTAATTTGTGTTCTGCAGAAGAAAGTCACATCATGAGAGAGAGTAAATGATGAGAGAATTTCGATTTTTGAGTGAACTATCCCTAAATTTCATCATAAGCACAATACGTGCAGATTGTCCACGTGTAGCCACGTTTTTCGTGATTAGTGGTTCTCAAATCATTTCAGTATGAGTCCCCCTTTGTGTATCGAACATCCCTTCGTGGACCCCCGAGGATCAAATGGGCCCCTCTAGCTATAGCAATCAAATGTTCTATCAGAGTTTAAACAGCAATTTATCTAGTGATGTCTCTGTTCGATGATGTTGCAGAAAGCATTGAAATGTAATCAGTTAGCACATTTACATTTTTTGTTTTTCTTTTTTCATTTTTATGCACACCATAGTTTGAACATTGGCAATCCCTGATTATATATATATTTTTATATATATATTTTTATATATATATATATATATATATATATATATATATATATATATAAAGATTTAATAAAACAGAAAATATGATTAAAATGTTTTTCTCTCTTTCAGCGGTTTGGCGCCACTAACCTACCTGTCAAACTTGGGGAAATTTGTTATGGCGAATGTTAGAATGCTCCTCTGTTCTGACTGGATTTGAAGCTCATAGCCAGAGTCTGCTGGGTTCATTGTGTAGACATGAAAACTGGCAGCCCAAAAAAAACCCCAGTCTGGATTGGGTTCTCTTCTGTGTGAAAACTCAGATATCATGAGCACATACATCCCTAAAGCAGACAACACAACTGTTTCTGCTTCCCACAATCCATCACACCTGGCAATATGCTCTTGATTTATTTGAGCTTATTTTAAAAAAGCCTTTTATCATTAGATTCCTGAATGGTTAGCAGGCCTGCACTTATCAGGGTTCTGACGCAAGAACCAGCACTTCTGGAGGAAGGATTGTGGTGCTGTTTGGGTGGAGAAGGAGGAATGACACATTTTTCTTGGATTTCCTGGTTTTATAGATTAGATTGGGGGAAGAGATTGGGTCGTCTGGGTTGGAGCAAGTGAACGGCTGGCAGGCACTCAAGGGACGCCACATCAGATGTTTTTTTTTTAAAAAAAAAAAAAAGGTCCTACCAGTGAAATGGGCCAAGTGCTGCAAGAAAGCTTTGTGACAGGAAATGAGCATGATCTTAGGAAGTCATTTAGGAGTTCCAGTACTTCAGTGCAGACCATTACGCCAACTCTGTCTGGCATTGATAGTATGGACTGTTTGCTGACAGATTTGTTTGATATTAACTAGATCTTTTTTTGAAGAAAATGTCGGTGGTGCTTGCCTGTGTAAGGCCACATCCAGACTGATCTGTTTTCATTTGAAAATTCCATTTTTATTTTCCTACCTTCATCGTTTTCCAAAGTTTGACGTAATGGAATGTGTTTTCGAAATATTTTCGTTGGATGAAAATCCAGATCTAGTGTGGATGAGAGATGTAAAGGTACCAAAATGAATGCTTTTTCAAACAAAACGTATTAGTGTGGATGTGCCTTAAAAGTGGCCTCCACAATACTAGAGTGTTGTGGTTGGTTGCCAGGGTGTTACTATGCAGTGCTTAAATGTTCTCAATGGTTTTTAGTGTGTTGCTATGCAGTTGGTAAGACATTCAGTTATATGTTATGTACAGGTCCAAAGTCACCCCCAGTGATTTTCACAACCTGGTCTCGTTGAATCACTTTAATATATCTAGAATTTTGCAGCATGATATTTCCATGACTACATATCGCGGAAGTTTCCTGGTGAAATGAACACTAGAAGCGCTACAACAACAATGACTTTTAATCACTTTCACACAAATCACAGCTAAGTCGGCCAATTATTAGTTCATAATCACTTAATTTTCACCTGTTCCCAACAAAATGCCGTCTTATGACAAACGTAGGACTTGTAAAGGCGCTAAATTTGAATATTTACATTACATAACCAACTACGTTTACAAGCTTGTTCAAATATAGTCAAATTGCATGATTACTCAAGTGATAGAGCATTGCACTTACAGAGCAAAGGACCGGTGTATTAGTCCTGAAGTGCACTAGTTGACGTGTGAGCCTATAGTGTTTTAGAAGCAACACAAAATGACGTGGTTGCTTCAGCAATTGTTTTTCATCTCACATTTGCTTTTTATGACACTATAGGTAAGGATTAGGATTAAGTATTAGGGAAGGGAGTTTAGGAGAAAATGTAACTCCTTTTAGCGACATAGTGGAAATTTAATTTCAGATTTGCCATGATATGTGTATCCACGTAATATCATTTTACAAAGATGTCCCCACAGTCATGCTAAAGTATGTGGTATTTTTTTTTTAACCTGGAAAAGTCAGAGAATCTCTGTTTTGAATATGCAGTTTTCTAGTTCACTTTTTTCATTTGCTAGATATTGGTCTTATGTAGAGTAAAAACGTACTCGCCAGCTATATTGATATATTTTGGTTCTTTGAAGTCAGTTCTTTTCAATGAATTGGTCAAAATGATTGTTAAAGGGATAGATGTTCCATTAAAGTCTTTCTTGAAATCTGGAAAGTTCATGGAAAAATCGGTACTCTCAGGTCTGAATGGGTTGTTGGCCTGCAGTGCTTCTGCTGTCAGCAGATAGTATTTGCTTCTAAAGTCTTGACTTGTCTTTTATCATATGCCTGGCTGCATTGTGCTCCTCCTAGTTGTTTCCAGAAGAGCCAGAGCTTGTATGTGTCTTGCTGGAGTGGAAAATGCCCTGTTTCCTGTTCTCTTCTCCTGCTTTAATAAGGACGTGGTTTTGGCCACCTGTTTAAGAGAGTATCCACAGAGGAACGTAGAAGAAATAAAGGTGAAAATCTCATCCAATGTTCCTTCTTTTTTCCTGACACATTCTCAGTTGTTGTGCCTGTATGTGTGCATTTATATTCATGCTGTCTTTTAACATAAAAATTTGGTGTGTTACACTTTAAAGCAATCCATGTTTTAAACTTAGTTTGTGGACATCACTTCTAACTCTCTCACTTGTGTGAAAGCTGCAGGTTCCATCACCTCAAATATTATGACTGCAGCCTGGGACCGTCGCCATGAAATTTAATTAGATATTTGCATCAACTAAACTCCAAGATCAGGTGCCAAGCCGGGGGCTTGTGAGTATACCCACACAGAAGGAGAGAGTCCAATCCCTGTCCAGGAGTTTGGATCCAAAGCCAGAACATTGTGTAGTGTTGAGTCCAGCTATATCTAGCTGGTATCTCTCAACCTCACACACTAATTCTGGCTCAGGGCTGGACAGGGAAGAGAAATCGGCCCGGGATTTTACTTGACAACTGGCCCAACTGTTGTGCTTTGGGGGTTGCTGTCCTTTTCTGCTTATCGCCATATTGTGGTCCATTCTACGTATGCGGCGGCTCATTTTTTTGCTTAGCGCAGCCCATTCGGCATGTTTCGCGCCCCACCCACTGGCCCGCTTTGTTCTCCCTATGGCCAGTGCTGGGAGACTTCAATGCCCATGTTGGCAACGATGTAGATACCTGGAGGGGATTGATTGGAAAGAACAGCCTGTGTGATCTGAACCCGAACTGCGTTCTTTTATTGGCTTTATGGGCTAGTCATGGATTGACCGTAACAAACACCGGAACTGCGGACGTATGTTCTGGGGTTGACACCCATTTCCCTGGCAGACTGAGGTACTCAAAGAGCTCAGAAGTGGCAAGGCACCAGGGGTGTATGAGATTCATCCTGAGATGCTGAAGGCCCTGAATATTGTTGGGCTGTCATGGCTGACATGCATTTTCAGCATTGCGTGGACGTCTGGGGTGGTACCTAGGGATTGGCAGACAGGTGTGGTGGTTCCCATTTTTAATAAGGTGGACTGGAGGAACTATCAAGGGATCACACTTCTCAGCCTACCTGGGAAAGCATATGGCATCGTGCCATAAGAAACTCCTGCCGATTGTCGAACCTCAGATTGAGGAGATTTCATCCTGGATGTTGAACAGTGGATCAGCTCTTTACCTTAGCGCGGATCCTAGACGGGGCGTGGGAGTTTGCTCATCCTGTTTACATGTGTTTTGTGGACTTGGAAAAGGCATACGACTGTATCCCGTGACCACCAGCGCGAATTTGGGAGGTTTGTGGCTGAGTTTGAAGCAGTTGGGATTAGGGTCAGCACCTCCAAATCTGAGGCCATGGTTCTCTGCCAGTAAAGGGTGGATTGCTCTCTTCAGGTAGGGAGAGAGCAGCTGCCCCAAGTGGAGGAGTTCAAGTATCTCTGGGTCTTGTTCAAGAGTGAGGGAAAGTTGGAGCGTGAGATCAACAGGCGGATCGGTGTAGCGTCTACTGTAATGCGCTCCCTGTACAGTACTGTGGTGGTGAAGAAGGAGCCAAGCCTAGAGGCAAAGCTCTCAATTTACCAGTCCTCACCTATGGTTATAGGCTTTGGGTAGTGACCGAAAGAATAAGATCATGAATACAAGCGGCCGAAATTAGCTTTCTTCATAGGGTGTCATGGCTCACCCTAAGGGATAAGGTGCAAAGCTCTGACATTCGAGATGGGCTCGGAGTAGAAACATTGCTCATCCATGTTGAAAGGAGCCAGTTGAGGTGGTTCAGGCATCTGATTAGGATACCTCCTGGATGCCATGTCCAACTGAGAGGAGGCCCAGGGGAAGACCCTTGGGGGTCTATATCTCTTTGCTGGCCTGTAAGTGCCTTGGGATCCCCCAGGATGAGCTGTAGAATATGGCCGGGGAAAATGACGTATGGGCTTCTTTGCTTAGTCTGCTGCCACCGCGACTTGGTCCCAGATAAGTGGTCAAAGATGGATGGATATATATTTGCATGACATCATGTGGATAAGTGGTAGAATTCCAGGAAATTCTTGATTCTGAAAGCTGCTTGCATTTACACACAAATTTATGAGTCATAAATTTCAGGCATGGTTCAGGCCTCTGATTAGGATGCCTCCTGGACACCATGTCCAAATGAGAGAAATTTATGAGTCATAAATTTGTATTATAAATAATTGATCTTAAATTATGCATTCTTGGCTCTCGATCATCTTTCCAAGCAAAAATATTTTGGTAAACATCACTATTAAAGTAAAGCGCAGCAGAGTTCGCTCACGTTTCCGGCCACCTTGGTTCCAGAAGTGTTTTTCCCCATTCATTTTTTTTTCCCATGTGGATATCAAAACAATTATTTTTAAAAGAGTTTAAAGACATAAACTAAACCAACCAGCTCTGTGGCAAACTTAGATTTGAAGCAAAAAAAAAAGATTTTGAAAATCAGACAAAAAGACAAACGATCTAAAATTTGCAAATAAGTAGTTTGAGATTGGAGACAGTTTCAATTGCATCATTCACAGTGCATCATGGGAATGGGTGGTCACTGCAGAGCTCTTTTGGCGCACTTTGTTTGCTGCAATTCTCTTGAGTTTTAGGATATGCTGTGATGACAAAGATGTAATTTTCCTATATATATTATATTCCCTTTACTCATTATTGTTCAAATACTAAAATCCTACAATTCCATAGATAATTCTAAACCATCAACAAAGGCACGACAACATAATTATTATGGGATGTTTATAGGCTGTTTTCTTCTTTAGTATGCATTAACTGAGAAATTATATCTGCTTTAGTGAGGACAAGCACGAGAATTACCTAGAAGCAGATTCTCTTTGAAGGAGATATTTTAGGTTCCAGGCAAATTTTATCCTACAGTAATTGTGTTACGGGTATTTTCTCATGAAGAAAGACTGATAACATTAAGTGGGTTAAACATTCTGGGGTATTAAAATGTGCTCTCGGCATTACATTTCTATTCATCAGTCGGTCAGACATACGCAATCAGTTTTAGCGGGAAACTGCATAACCTAATTACAGTGAGTCAGCTCATTGTGTCCCTGTGAAAACCTGGTGCTCGTGAGCTGATGAAAGTTTTATTTCGGGATTACAGCGGCGTCACGCAACCTCAAAACTATTCAAATGAATTCATCTGAAGGCTGTCTTGTTTTTCTGAATACTGCACCTATTGTATGATACAACTCGGTATAATCATCACAGACAGTCTCTGCTGTTTGTTTTGTGTCCTGTGAGGATGTTGGCAGCTGGGATTTGAGTTCTAGTCCGGGACAGGGCTGGGCAAAATTCAGATTTTAGGAATGTTCTAGGTTAAGCTTAATCGGCAGCATTTGTGGCATACTGTTAATTACTTACAAATATTATTTAGACTTGTCCCTCGTTAATTAAAAAAAAGCAAAAGTTGCCGTTACAGTAAGGGGCTTACAATGCAAGTGAATGTGGCCAGTCGCACTGTTTCAAAAGTGTAGCAACAAGACGTAAGCTTTATACATGTTAATGTGTTTTTTAGTGTGGTAAAATTGCTTATTAACCTTTTCAGTGAAAAGTTAGAACTTTGTTGTCATGACGACATTACATTGGTAAACCATGCAATCTGGTAAACTCAGTAACACTGCTAAATCCCTGATTTTATACCAGTAAAGTCATGTTAACATCTTGTTGCTGTACTTTGGAAACCGTGTGTATTTTAGCGATTACAGACTATTTTATTGCCTTTAATTGAAATCAAGTGTTCTTTTACTTTGGTCCAAATTGGATGCATTTAATATATAATTGATTTATTTAAATTAAAATGTATACAAGTACTGTATATGTGGCATTCCAAACATGTATTACTAATAGTATAGTTTGGGTTGCTCAACTTTCATGGAAATAATGTAACAAAAAATCTTAATGGTGCTATAAATAGGCTTAGTTTTTCTTATTAAAAAGTGTAATTTCTTATTTCTTTCTTTTTTGGAATGAAACATGACCTGGACATTTTCTTGACAGGTTTTTATGACTTTCACCCTCTTAAAGGAATATTCCAGATTAAAAAAAAAAAAAAAAAAAAAAAAAAATAAATATATATATATATATATATATATATATATATATATATATATATTTTCTTTGTAAAGTTATAGCCAATTTCACAACTTCATTGCCATGACAACTTTACAGCTCAAATAATACACAAGTTTTAACAGAAGAATTAATATAAGTATTTTTATAAAATTAACAGCTTCACATTTCTGCTTTTTAAACCCTCCAAATATTGTCCCCATTCACGTCCATCTGAAGTACCTCACTGTAAACTCGATTTTTTTGTTTTTGTTTTTTAAAAAAGAAAAGAAGGGTCGAAATGTTTTGTGGTAGTCTACTGTGCCAGGGTAATCAAGCTAATCAAGCCTCAGAGAGGGATGAAGGCCGACTGGAAGCTGCAAAGAGAGAGAGAGAGAGAGAGATTTACACCTTTGTGTGTGTTTCAGTTCTTCATTAAAATATTAGTTATATTGTGAAGCCGGTTCTCGCCGCCTCCTGTCCATTACACTGGTGGCAAAAACCAGAAAGGAGGAGGGATGTGCTGTAGTGGGGTCCTCTCCACTACCATCCACCCCAACGGAGAAGCCGCGGCCATCCGCCAGAGGATGGAGGAGCCCGGCCACCTTAGAGCTGATGAATGGCCACCGACTGCAAAGGGAGAAGGGGCTCCTAACCAACCGCCTGGAGCATTCAGGGCCTCTGTCAGGGGCGGAGGAGTCCCCTACTAGTCGCTGAAAAGAGGCGGGGTATGAGACCGTCGACCGCGAGTGGGGAGGGGCTCCTGGCCGACCGCCTGGAGCGGGAGAACTGCTGCCACGGGCAGGTGAGACTCCTCCTGTTTCCCGAGAACGCGGCAGGCTTTCCGTCTGCCAGGGGCTGGAAGACAGCCTCCGATCCGCCCAGGGAGGCACGACTGTCATCCGTTGGAGGGTGGGGGAGTGGCAGAGGACCAAGCTACTGTGTATCGGGGAACCGGTGAGTAAGTGTTTTTTTTTTCTCTCTCTCACTGCTGATCCGTTTTGGCCTTTCCCTCTCTTTTTAAAATGTTTTGTTAATTTGGCACGATCGCCGCTATGGCGTGTTGGTGCCACACTTTTTTTTTTTGTTTCCCTCCCCTTGTCCCCTCCCTCATCCAGGTAGACAGGAATGACCTGCAGGCAGATGGTGCGGAAGGGCACGCCGCTCCCCAGGGAAATAGGGTGCGGAGGGCGGGACTGAGTCGTAATTACGCACTCTAATCAGGCTAATCAATCCTCAGAGAGCGATGAAGGCCGACTGAAAGCTGCAGTGCGAGAGAGAGAGATTTACGGACAGCTGTCCGACACCTTTGTGTGTTTGTCTTTTTGTTTCAGTTCTTTATTAAAATATTATTTATATTGTCAAGCCGGACCTCGCCTCCTTTCCATTAATCCCTTTACATCAGCATTATGCCACAAATGTTGTCGATTAAGTTTATCTTGTATTGAACACCGAATATTCCTTTAATTCTGGTGACAAACTGTGGGCTCACTTTTGAGAGTTGGCAACACAGAGAAAGATTCCAGACGAGCAGGGAGGCGGAACGCTCCTAACAAATAAATCACCCGAGATGCGTCATCAGTGAAGTTTGAGGCTGTGCAGTTATTCAGCCGAGCTTCATCACAGACACTGAGGGCAAGATTAACTATGCTTGGAATTCGTCTTGTTATGATTTCATGTCCTCTTCTACTTATAATTACTTTGGACAATACAAATCTTTCCCACAATTCCCTCATGCTGCACTGGTTGATACAGTAGCAGTGTGAATCTCACATCATTTTCAGGTCGTGTTTCAATTATTTAAAGAATGAAAATTATTTTTTGATTTTATAAAATTATATTTTATACAAAGAAATAATCGTTTTTACCTATTTTTTTGGTAGCGTAAGATGAATGTTCATATCGAATCTTTAATATAAGTTATGCTCAATCAACGCTACTTGTAGCATAATGTTGAATACCACAGGTAATAATTTTGACTTAAAAAATGGCTGTTACAATACCTTATTGTACACTTATAATGGAAGTGAATGGAGTCAGTCCATAAAAGCTGTTGTAAATGTATAGCTACTAGACGTGTTTACAGTGATACAATCTGTTTAACATGGTTTTATCATACTAAAATAATACATAAATAACTAATGTTTACGTCTTGTCTATACTTTTGAAACAATGTGTATTTTTTAAGATTATGGACTGGCCCCATTCACTTCCATTTTAACTGACCTACTGTAACGGTGATTTATGCTTTGTTTATTTATACATTTTTATTATATTTCAACATTATTTATTTTCATGACCTATTATTTTATTCTTATTGTAATCCAGTAATAAAAATAATCTTGTATCTAATTTATCTTATGTTAGAATAACATATTACCATACTATCATTACATTTTCATACTGCAGTAATGAGAAATACATATTTTCACAGTACATCATTTGATATATTTTGTCTTTTGATTTTTGGCTCAAATGTAACCTAGAAATGTTCTTTACAGGTTTCATGAGATTCACTCTGCTAACGCTGCATATTATGTTCTCAATACTCACGTGACTTCACTGCATGGCTCTGTGTGCCACATCTGATTGGTGGATGATGGATTGAGGCTTGTAAAAATAATAATAAAACAGCAGGAGTGAAAAAAAGAGGAAGGTACTTGCACTGTGCCTTTTTGATGGCATTCCTGGTGTTTATGTCTGCGAGGCGGGAGGAGAACATGAAAGTCATCTCTCGGGCCCCGGGCCCCTCACTTCACCAAGGGCTTGGCCATGTGAAAGCACACTTTTGTGCTCTGGTCCCTGTTCGCTCCGCCTAGGTGGACTTCAGCTGTTTTTCCCGGCAAGCGAGCCCCGTGTGTGAAACGCATGACAAATAGTTTCATTTGGCATTATTGGGGAAAGGACATTAACGAGCGTTCAGCAGAGGCAGATGGGGGGGGTGTTTCGAGGAGTGCACAGGTAAATCGAGTTAGGGTGAGGACGATGTATCCTTAGAGCAAAGAAGCTGTTCACGGCTTTAGCTGTTAAATCGGCTTTCACGCCTACTGCTTAGCAAATCAGCAAAATGTTTTTAACCGCCTTTATATTAAATTGGGCCAAACTGCTAAAGTGTTTTGAGTGGGTTTTAATCACAGTACTTTGTAGGGGTTACTAGGGTGTTGATAAGTCTTCTTCACAAAAGTGTTCTAAAGGATGAAGCAAACCAACCAGCTCTTAGGTGAATCTGAAATTTGATGCATAAAAGCATTTGAAAATCAGACCAAAAAACAAAGGTACAAGAGTGTTCACTTCACGTCTTTAATAAGCGAACAAACCACAATCGCACAAATGACGTAATCAAATAAAAAAACGATGGAAATGGATTTTAAGTGTTTTTTTTTAATATAAATATTTAAACAATATATTTACATTTTATTGCAGTATATTTAGATGTTTGCAAATATCTAAGCAGTTTCTTTGTTAGCAGTGACTCTCTGAATGGTGGCTGTTTCTCTGCAGGATCATGGGTAGTGTAGTTCTTCACTAGGAATTCTGCTTTTAAACACAATTATTTTGTAGTTATGTTGAAATAATGCAGATTGATTAAGAACCTTAGACCTCACGGCATGTCTGTCTTTAAAGTATATCAAGTTATCTTTAAAAATCTATTGTTTGTTTATGGAGAAAATAAATGGGATTTTTACTTCCAGAACCGACTGTTGCGCTCTATTCTGGTCCCTGAAGCTTGGGTCAATCCTTCAACGTAAACCTGTGGGATTTTATTGTTTTATTGTCCACCAGGTAAAAACTGTCCAATTTCTTTCCAATAGTAATCGCACACCTTTCCTCAACAAGTAGCACATACGGTGTGGAATGAGAACAGTTGGTAATTCTGTGTTGTTGTCAGAGTGTTGCTAGGTGGTTGCTGTGGTCCTATAGTTGTTTTCTATGGTGTTGCTAGGTGCCAGGGTGATTTGGATAACAGTAGACCGATAATATTTACCTATTAATCATGCCGACAGTTGCTGTTTGGAACTATCGTTCTCTGCACAAATCTATGCAGATAGTTGCCAGTGTGTATATATATATATATATAGACCATCTCAAGAATGTAAACAAAAACAAAGGAATTAAAATGGTCCAGACATATTTCCGGATCCTTTCAACAAAGTCTCTTTTTCAAGGTTAGTCAGTTCACTTGGCATCCATTTTTGGAATGTTCTTGGGCAGATTTGGCAGCTATTTTTCTATATAAACAAGCGGCATGAAAGTGCAGCTCCTATTTACTTGAATGGGGAAAGACCGAAATCTCCAAAATGGTTGGTCAAGATTAAGATAAAAGAACATATTTCAAATAAGCATTAAAATCTGACAACACTGTGTGGCTTCACTCGAGAGGTCCGGCTTCCTGGGCCTCGGAACTTGAGGGAAATAGCGGCCTGGCTCGCCGCCGCGATGCGTGCTCCAACTCGCGCTGGGTTTCCGGGGTGTGGGTACAGCAACAGTCTCAGGAGCCCAGTCTCCTGAGGAGAGTCGTGTTCTGTGTTTAAAGGCAGCTGTGATGAGGCTCTTCAGGGTCTTCATTGGGATCACGCGAGCCCGGGCGTTGATGATCCACAGGAACATTGTCACAATTGGTATATTAAATTGTGTATCTTTACCTCAGATTACGCTAAAAACTCAGTTGTACCATCTATGTATATAGCTTATATAGAGTGTGTTTAATGAACTGCTGAACTGATTAAACAGAACAGTCCAATATTCTATTTTAATTGATGCGGTTTTGCTCGCCTGCTGCCAAAAACAGCAGAACTACACATTCCAGTTGCAAGCTCCATCCGGGACATCAAAGCGCCACCGCCAACCACACGGCCTATTAGCATACGCTCTGAAATCAACCTCACACCTGCTTAAATGCCCAAAATGAGGCTGTGTTCGTTCATCAGACTCTAGAGCACTTGTGGTGAGTGTATTCACATATATAGAGCCGGCCGACTCGAGTGTTTGCCAATAGCCCTCATTTTCTTTGAGCACTTTATTAATAGCTTCATAAATTATTAATTAATGCACAACGATAAAGAGCTTCAAGCTCATATTTGTCCTCAGTTACACTTGTGATGTTGAAGTGGTGACAGAGCACACAACACGTGTTTTGCTGGGGAGATTTTAGCTACAAATGCAGCATTTTAATGTACCATTGTCATGTTTCTGTTTCTGTTAGGATGCTGCCTTTAAAGCCCGCTGCCTATGTAGGTAGTGTTCAGCAAGGCAGCTCACTAAGTTTTAGAATGAAGCCCTTTGTCTTGTTTCAAGCAGCTGTTGACCATGTGTCCTTGTGGACCAATTTTTCCTGGGATCAAAGGTCACCGTGACCCTGAGAGAGGGAATGCAGCAGTGACGTGCACAGACCTTAACAATGACAGGAGCGAAAGGATAAAATAGGGCACTGATTATTATTATTTATTTATTTTCAGACATGCTCTATGATAATCACATGTTTATGACATGTGTATTTTTTTAAAGTACCTTGGAGTACCATGACAGTATCATTAAATATGAACATGATCAATCATTCAGTGCCATGGCATTAACCTGGTAACGTGGTGCATGGTGCGAAGGTGCAATGAGAAAGTGTGTGCGCGAGGCGCTTGACTGTGTTCCGCGAATGCTACAGGGTCCTTGAATAATGTATAACATGCAAGTAAGGGCAGTAAGGTCCGGTGCCCCCCCCCCCCCCCCCCCCCAGGGTATGATGGTGCACCCTAGGGAGTTGGTGCCCTACGCAGACTGCGTAATATGCACATAGGGAGCTGCGGTACTGTGGTAGCCAAATGGCATTTTTTTTTAAGTGATTAGTCTAATGGCTTATTAGTTTCAACAAAACCAAACTGGCTTTGGCTGAACCTGACAGCTCCTTCAGTTTATGTGAATATTCTCTAAAAGACTAATTTATGTCCCTGAAAGCATTTCACCGTTCCATTATAATTAATACATTTGTCTACACAAGTGGTACGTGATGTTGGAAATGCGGTAGCTATCGAGTATTATTCTTTTGATGAACTTGCAACACAGTACATGGAGTGGACTTTTTATCTGACCTGTTACTCGTCTGCGGTAATGGCACTTCGATGTTCAGGTGCGAATTCAAAACTGCATTTTTTGTGACTACCACCCCTGGGGTCGCAAGTTCGAATCCAGGGTCTGCTGAGTGACTCCAGCCAGGTCTCCTAAGCAATCAAATTGGCCCGGTTACTAGGGAGGGTAGAGTCACATGGGGTAACCTCCTCGTGAATGCTATAATGTGGTTCTCACTCTCGGTGGGGCGCATAGTGAATTGTGCGTGGATGCCGTGGAGAATAGCGTGAAGCCTCTACACACAATATGTCTCCACGTAACGCACTCAACAAGCCACCTGATAAGATGCACAGATTGACGCTCTCAGACGTGGAGGCAAATGAGATTCGTCCTCCACCACCCAGATTGAGGCGAGTCACTACACCACCACGAGGACTTAGAGCACATTGGGAATTGGGTGTTCCAAATTGGTGACGTTTGTGTGTTTTTGGTTCAGTTTATCATTAAAATATTATTTATATTGCCAAGATGGTTCTCGCCGCCTCCTATCCCTGAACACTGGTGCCGAAACCCAGAAAGGAGGAGGGATGCTCGTTGCGGAGTTCTCGATTCTGCCGTCCACCCAGGGGAGTGCCGCTGGGGGACGGAGTATCCCGAATTCGTAGAATGGCCGCTGTCCATGAGGCGAGTGGGGACTGGACTCCCCGACCACCTGGAGCGAAGGTGCCGTTGCTAGGGGCGGAGGAGTGCCCTGCCATCCCCCAGAAACATGGAGGGGTCGAGAAGATTGCCATCCACGAGGGGAGGAGGGAAGCAGCTGGAGCGGTAGGGCCGATGCCAGGGGCGGAGGAGTGTCCCCACGACTCGCGGGGAACACGGAGGGGCGTTCTGTCCGCCGGGGGTCTTAGGTCTGACTCTGGTCTGCCCGGGGAGGAGCAGCTGCCATCCGCCTGAGAGGGTGGAGGAGCGATCGAGGACCACGCGACGGTGCATCAGGGTGAGTGAGTTTTTTTTTTTTTTTTCCTCTCTGTCACTCCGTGTTGGCCTTTCCCTCACCTGTTTTGTTGTTTTTGCCCTCATAGTCTCCTCCCAGCTCAAGCAAGGCAGGTATGACCTTCAGAAAACCCACTTCAAGGGCTCTGTAGTTCAGAGTGTGTATAGGTCATAGGGAGGATCACTTACAATTGGAATCCACCCCCGATCTGCTGTAGCGTGGCATCTCCGCTTAATTTTCTTTAATACGCCTGCGATTACAAAGAAATCTCAAAATAACAATAATAAATTAATAAAATTACTGTTATTGTGAGATGATGAGATTTTAATTTTGTTTTTTTTAACTATTTTCATTTAATTATTACAATTTCTCCCCTTTTCCTGGACGACCAAAAGGGCACTTTTGCTGCCCCCGTTCTGTGCATGTCAGTGGAATGCGGTGACGGGTGACTAGGCTTGTACATTATACCCGCTCCACTGCTTTCTCCCAGAGATCATACACAGGTCATTGACAAGTGAGTAATGAGGACCCAGTTCAAAGCAAACTACTTATTGACCCTCTATTAAACATTGTTGAAATTATGAATGGCTTTAATTGAGGGGAACTCAAAGCTAAGTGCTTGTATTTTGAGACTACAGGAGGCGTTTTGCTGTTTCGCTTGAAAGGCTGTTGCATTCTAGACCTGACTGTTCTTGCCAGACATTTTTGGACCAACAGTGAGCCTTCTGAGAAACCAGAGAGCACGTTTTTGGGTCAAATGAGATCGAGTGTACCACAACATTCAAGTCAAGCCATGGTCTCTACGCAACAGTTGAACTAAACAGATTCGGTATAGTGTCAGCACGATGCCACGATGGGGCTCATGATATGAAATATTAATGAAGTTTGTCTCAAGTAGTCAGACTTTGGAGTATTGGCCAGCTTAAACAGCTTATTCTGGCTAAGAACCACCCATTTAGACATGTCTGATTGACATTAAAAGTGACCAATCTTGGTTTTGTTTTAATGTACTGTTTAGGGACCACTTTTATATGAAATAGCACTTTTGATGCAATAACGAATTGGGGATTTAGCCAGCCCTTGACATTTTTGTGTGCAGTATGCATCAGACAGTCAGTGAGCGTGCTATCTGAAATGAGTCTCGTGCTCATTTTTTACTGCTGTCTAGCCCATTGCATTGAGAGTCCTTGTTGTATGTGGAACCTTCAAATCAAATGTAGAGCAAAGATTTTAGTAAGTTGTTTTTTTGAATGTCACATCAGCGTCATTATCAACATTAATTGGCATTTGCAACCCATTTTACTTGTGTAATGTGATGCATTTACAAGTGAAACAGGATGTTTGACAAGAAAAAGTAGGATGGGACTCCAACTCCTACTGGGAATCAATCATGAATTGATCAACCGGGACTCATAGAATCACTTTACTGTACCTACATTTTTGAAAGAAAAATATTCCCTGAATATATATTTTGGCAGTTTCCTTATGCAATGAACACTAGAGGCACTACAAAAACAACTTTTATTTACAGATTATCTGTTCATAAACACTTTCTCACTTTTACACATTGACATTAAAACACTTTTACTATAGTGTGCAACTCGTAAGGCAATACATTTATCATTTGCATTACATAATCTACTACAAATGCAATTAAATTGCAAGGTAGCTCAATTGATAGAGCGTGAGTAGAAAGTGTGGTAGGAACACCACAGACAAGGGCGTAGCCAGGAAATGACTTTTGAGTGGGATTCATTAAAAACAGATTGGCCAAGTTTTCGCCCAAATATTTTTAAAACCAAATTTTCCTTAACCTTAATCTCTAATATTCTGAGTGGTCCTAGATCTAATTCCGGCCCACCCTTGGCTACTCCACTGCCACAAAATGCTGTTGCTTCAGCAATTGCGTTTTTTCATCTCACATTTGCTTTTTATGACACTATCTTTTAGGTTTAGGATTAAGGTTTAGGGTTGGGAGGTCAGTTTTCTGATTTAAAACATGTTAGTGCATTAACCTTAAAACCTCATCACTTTGGGAGAAAATTGCACTCTCGTTTAGCACCACACAGTTGATATTTCACCTCAAAACTTCTGCGATACGTGTAATGAACAACGCAATATTTTGCATAAATGTTGCCACAGTGTCATATTTGTCATGAGATCACACTGGAATTGATTGTATTGTGAAAAGTGATGCCAACCGTAGTCGTTTGCGATACGGAGCTTCCAGAGAGAGAGAGAGAGAGAGAGAGTGTGTGTGTGTGTGTGTGAGTGAGTGAGTGAGTGAGTGTGTGTGAGTGTGTGTGTGTGTGTGTGTGTTATTTGCACATCTGTTGTGCACAATGACACCAGTAACTTGTGTTAGGAATGTAAAAAGTGTAAATTATGATTTCATGTCAACTTTAAGTCCATTTTAAACCATGCTCTAAAATAAGCATCTGTTGTCTTGTGGATGGCTGGGACTGTAAATAGTTTTTTTTATCTGATTGGCAGATCTCTCCGCTAAGGGAGGTCCATGATGCCTGACCCTGCAATGTACTTCCTCTTTCATTTGAACATTAAACCAGCATGGCTCTTGGAATAACAGCGTACTCTCATCACTAATCTTATGTATATTTTAAATGACTTATGTAAATGATCCGTCAGCACGGTGACAGTCTCCCGCAATTCCTTGGCCTATCCCAGTGGTCCCCAGGGATGACTCTGCGTCCAGAACATTCTCCATTCTGATTGTAACCGCAGGAGTGTGCCTGGAGAACAGTGTGGAGTGAGCAGGGGTTGAGGTGAAATTATGCTTTTATACTCATCTTCTTGTGCCAAGCTGGGGTTTATGCTAGATCTGATGTACTAGGATGGAAAATTGAATGTTCTCCCAGACTTAATCCTCAATCGCTCCACCTGTAATGCATTTTGGACTCACACGTTTGGTTCCTCCACACAGAAGGCAGAGTCTTTTTATTCTTATAATTATTTTTGATTTCTTGATGGCTAGCAGTGTACCTAGACTATCTGATTGTTTCTCCCAAGAGAGGCGAGATGTTTCAGACAGGCAATGCAAACAGTTTTTAAATGTTGTGGGAGTTGTGAATAGATTCACCTCAATGTCAGCTCACAATTATTCTCTGCTCACGTATAACTTTGGCTTGAATGTGCCTCTGAGTATCTCTGAAGCAACTAAACGTACAAGAGCTGAAAATAGCTTTTGGATTTTTCATGAATGCATTTGGGAAATCAATCTGGATTCATTATGAAGGTGAGCACAAAGCGTTTAGATGTTCACAGGGAGATAGATGTTAAATATTTGCTTGTAATCTTCATAGAATGGAAAGAGTAGTGCCCTTTAGTGGCTGACCTGGGAATAGCATCTTGAACAGCATTTAAAGTGGACACATTTTGGCACATCATATAGTACTGTCAACTTCACACACTGCAAACTGAGAATACTTTAAGGTATGCAGATTAAACTCTGTTCTCTTATGATTGCCGTCTCTTGTCTTATAAAAGCTATTGTATGGATTCTGAAAACTTGGATTATTGTGCATGAGTCATATGGACTACATTTATGGTGTTATTTGGTCTTTTTTTGAAGGTTGACAGAAGTTGTATGGACAAGATCTGTGTAAAACGCTTCAAAAAACGTCTCCATTTGTGTTTCACAGCATACAGGTTAAAGAAATAATCCAGGTTCAAAAATAATTTATTTACAGTATTTGTGGCATAATGTTTATTATAACAAAATATTTTTGACTGGTCCATCCTTTGTTTGTTACATCATTTATTACAGAGATTACAGTGGGGCACTTCAATGGAAGTCAATGGCACCAATCTGTAAACATTAAAATACTCACTGTTTCAAAATTACAGTCACAAGACATGAACAATATTTGATAATATGATTTATATGTACAGAATTGCTTACTAACTTATCTGTGTAAAGTTATAGACAAATGTACAACTTTGTAGCCATTACGTCATAAAGCAACCCTAAAATGATGGTTAAAAACGACAATTTAATCTTAAAAATAATACACAAGCGTGTTTCTAAAATGATAATCTTCACATTTCTGTCTTTAAACCCTCTAACTATTGGGGTGACTGTGGCTCAGGTGGTAGAGTGGGTTGTCCACTAATCGCAGGGTTGGTGGTTCGATTCCCAGCCCACACGACTCCACATGCCGAAGTGTCCTGGGGCAAGACACTGAACCCCAAATTGCTCCCAATGGCAGGTTAGCGACTTGCATGAGTATGAGTGTGAATGTGTGTATGAATGGGTGAATCAGTCACAGTATAAAGTGCTTTGAATACCGTTAAGGTTAAAAAGGTGCTATATAAGTGCAGACCATCTAACAATTGGCCCCATTAACTTCCATTATAAGTGCCTCAATGTAACTTGGATTTGTGCTTTTTTTTTTTTTTTTTGCATCCTTAAGAAAAGGATACAACATAGATCAACATAATGCCACAAAAGATGTCATATTTGGGTGAACTATTCCTTTAAGACAACTTAAGCTCCTTTTAACCATACATAAAATACATAATGCCACAATACTTCCCCTTCACTGTCTTCTGTGCATTTTCCAGTCTGACACTTATTGCATTAACCTGTGATGACCTAACATAATAATACAGGATTTAGGCATTTATTTTGACAGGGGCGTTTTCTGTGGTTCCCTCCCTGATGTTTTATTTCCGTCCGTCTGCTCCCTAATGTTTTTGCTATGTTCCCTCATTCTGCTTAGGACAATTTTATCCTTATCTTTATTTTGCTGTTTAGAGGCAGTGACGCAAGGATTTAATATTAGTTGGCCCTCAGCTGACCCAGGAAACGAGACCAGAAGGGGCCATTGCCTCTGCAGCTTTCCAAACATGCACTCCCACATTCCCTGTTGTCGCTTCGAACCAGAGGGAGGCCGGGAAACAGAGACAGGAGTCATGGGATATGGACACAATAATGGACATCCATCAGACTGTTGATATGCCTCGGTTTACCAAGAAAAAGAAAGCGTTTTTCTCCTTCCCTTCTGGGAATTCTGCCCACACTGCTGTGTGTCTTTATGAATGGTAACCAGATAATGACTGTCAACATTCATATGATTTTTGTTTGATCTTAATCATGCAACTACAGGAATCATGTTTACCAGTGAATGTTTACTAACTATTAAATATTATAGTTAGAGGAAAGTCAGTCAACGAGAAATAATTGCAGGGAAAGTAAGAAAACCAAACAGTAACTTTAAATGCTCATATGACTTGTTTGATCTTAATCATGCAACGGCAGGGAATCAATCATGTTGACCAGGGAATGTTAGCAAACAATTACATTTTACTGGGAAAATCAGTCAGCAACAACCAATATCCAAGAAAATACGAGTAAGATCAAATCAAAGTTAAGATTTCTCATATTTTGGGGTTATGCATGGAATGTGATGAAGGGATGGCCTAAAAGGATAACAAAGTCTCCATTAAATCTAGCAAAAATATGACAGTTTAAGACAAACCAGTATGCAAGAACTAATAGCCAAATAGTGACATTTATGCGACTTGTGTTTGATCTCGTGTTCAAGTACGGGGATGTTCGGTTACACTGTAAAAATGTTGTCAGATAACCTAAACAATGATATGTGATAAAATGACATTTAATATATTTATGGATAATAACTTTAAAATGTTGCCAAATGGGGGGAAAATACCAGTGCAACCTGTATTACACGTGTATTTCACACATGCACCCAATGCAGAGACGGGGCTTGATGACGTAGATGTAGGTGAGTTGTAAAAATGTGATATTGAAGAATACACATGGACATGCTGACATCAGCGGGACTTTGTGCTCTGAATGGGGCAACATTGCTCGAGGCTCATCGGTCATCAATAAATGAGCTGATCAATACATTTTATTGAGTCATCATATTTGACCGTGTGCATGCAGCTGTGGACCGCAGCTCGCGCTGTAGTGTGTGTTAAGTGTGTGTGTTAACACACCTCCGCCTCGACACACCAACGGGACGTTGTCCGATATGATCAAGCGCGTGTAAAACTCGTGGAAATATTCCACCAGTGAGAGTTTCCGCGCGTGAAAATGATCCGAGAGCGAATGGAGATCGGGAAATAAGGTCAATCCAGAGGCTTAAGTGACGCGTGAGCGCACAGAGACCCGGAGAGTAACAAAAAGAAAAAAAGCTGCAGGGAGGGAGGAAAGATCGCTTATGATAATGATGATAATGATGATGGTGGCCTAGAAACATCAGGAGTTATTCCTCCTCCTGCTTGACTGGATCATGACTTGAATTTTACGCATAGATAACAAAAGGCGTTTGCGCGCACTTTTGTTTTTGCGCAAGGATGTTTTTGGAGAAAATAAGACACTCGCTACAGTCTAACAGCCATCCTGCTGGTCTAAAGTCACACATATGAGAGGGAATAGCGGTTTTGCGCATTACTAATGTGTGTGTGCGCGTATGTGTGTGCGTGCGAGAGTTTTCCCGTGACTGATGGCAGTGGAACCCGAGCGCAACGGTTACGTGCGCACATGTGTCTCTCCCGTGGAGCAGGACTCATGTCACTCGTGGCTGGCTCTGATATGGTGCGCGTGGAGCTCTAGGAGTCTCGTGTGCGTTGGCTCGCTCTCGGTGTTCCTAGCGCTGCTCGTTCAATCCGCGGACTGGGATGCGGAGCGCACGCACGCACACTCGGGATCTCCCGCGCCGTATGTGGTGACGCTCGTGGAGCTCGTGTGGCAACTGCTGTCTCCCGCGCTCACCCTCGTGTGTGCCTTCTTCTGGGTGGGTGTGTATCTGCTCCGCTGCGGGGTGCTCGTCCGGACGGCTGTGTTCTTTCTCACCGTGTGCCATTTGGGCGAAGCGGCGGCGCAGTCGCTGTTGGATGCGCAGCAGCTCTACTCGTTCGCGGCCACCGCGCTGGTGCTGCTCGCCTGCCTGGCAAGCGGGGCGCTCATGGTGGTGCGGCTGGGTCAAGGCGTCTCCGTGCTCGTCTTTATCAGCATCGTTAGGACCGTGTCGCTGCTCTCGCTGCAGAAGGTGCGCGCCAGCTGGAGACCCTACTTGGCGTACCTGCTCGGGGTGCTGGGGGTCCTACTGGCGAGGTATGCGGACAGGCTGCTGCCGGACCAGGGCGCAGCACACCGGGAGGGATCGAGCGCGGAGATTCCGGTATTTAAGAGGCGCAGGAGGTCCAGCTCTGTAGTTTCGTCAGACATGGCACAGCACGGGCAGTCCAGGGGCAAATCTCACCGGAGAACATCGCTGCCCTGCCTGCAGAGAGAGCAGGTACAATTAACAACTGCGTGATTAGAAGAATAGTTATTGCTCATGCTGCAACTTTTGACCAACATATTACAGAAATGCAAATCTTAGCAGCATTACACATTTTACACTGGGGCAAATGTAGTATGTGCACTTAATCATGTCTTGTGTGCAGCTGTTTTAGAGAGATTGTCATTTCAACCTCAGGAGAATCAGATTGCTGTTATTGCTGCTGCTACTATTGATTACAAGATGTTTGAATAGAAATCATAGTAACAGCAATACATTATGAGGTCACAGTGCACAATCTGTTTTCATGATTACTTAGTAAATGTGAACTACATGCACTTTTTTTTTTTTAGTGAACTTTAAATTCTGGCAAGCACTTCTTGAGTTATAATAATATAATATTAGTAACATGAATACTGTAAAGTGTTACCTATTATTATACTCAGCCCTAATATTTTTTACTATTGATGAATATTAAGTAAAATCTGTTTTTAACAGCCTTAGATCAAGAAAAGATTTGATCCTTTCACGCTCTTGAGGAATATTGCATTTGGCTGTCCTTTTCCAGTCGGGGTTTGTTTAGGCGTAGCGTGCTTGCAATTAGATACCTTGTACTTCGATACTTGGAATGGTCTCACTCAAGCATGCATTCTTAGTTTTCAAGTATGACATAATTTCTGCACTACCTAGGGGAAAATCTCATGGCTTAGGTAGTGAACTTTGACCTTTTTTACTATCTAGGTGTTTTTGTTTTGTTTGTATTTTTGTCAGTTTACAGCTGCTGAGCATTGCACTTTATCTTACCAGAGACATTTGACGCAGACAAACATGAAATGCACAGAGCTAGTGCTAGTTTGGAGATATTTCTATGCTCTGCAGTGTGTTAAAATGAAAAAGCACATTGAAGTTTCAGTTAACTTCATTTAATATGTCATGCTAGAGATATATGCATTTATAGCTTTGTTTTTTGGCATATTAGTGATACATTTTGCAACAGACACTCTGGTAGAGTAGATGGTGTGCAGCACGATTTGGCTGATTCTGGACATTATTATGAAGAAAGATCTATATTGAATGTTTTGGCCTACTGAATCTGCCGCCATGCAATATTTAGAAGTATTTCAGATTATCAAATTATGTTTTTAATAACAAAAATACTTTTAAGTTAAATATGTTGTTTATTCGTGTGATTACATTTTGGCTTTATCTTTTTTCATTTATTTATTTGAACTTTTTTGTTTTATTATTTATTGTGTATTTTTTGGACAAAGCCCCTACTATCAATATTTGTAGACGGATTAATTACAAATTGCACAAATTAGTGTGCTGCACAATTTTGAAAAATATGTGGTTACTTCGCTAGCTATTTATTTTGACTTTTAAATTGCATTGACGAAAATATATTTTAGTGAGTGGATTAATGCATGCTGCGTGATGCATCACACTCGTTATAAATATGATAGTTCCACTTAAATATCTTTGTATAGTTTACAGATTTTAATTATGCTTATTTATGCGGAAATACGTAATGTAATATGATGATCCTCCTTTTAAAGGTTCACATTAAATTCTCTAGTGCGTGTAAATGAAGTGTGACACATTTGCAGTGCTGTAACACACTTTAGCCGATGAGTTATGATTTTTGCATGAATTTCATCGTTGTGCAGTGCAGTTGTACTGTCCTCACTGGCTGTCCACTATTTACAGTGAATTTGGTCTTTTTTGCTCCTTTTGCGTTCCAGTGTTTAGTTTGCACCCTCTAGTGACTGCATTATTAATGTATTTGCGGCCTAGTCATTCGGTCCGGAAACCTTATAAGGATATGCCAAATTTCTTTCAAATCTATACGTTTTCAGTGCAATGCTTTTGGAATGGAAACAAACAAAGAGCGCTGCGTGTGTTTTCCAATTTCTGTCCATACACGCATATACAGTAAACACACACCTGGTGCACATATGTGATGTCTGGAATGATATTAGTTCCTATCGTGATTTATGTGCAGTTTTTTTATCTGTGTGGTCTGGCAGTATGAATATACCACCGTGTGACCTCTGAACTGTTCACGCCTTCCTGGCTGTCTGCTACCACAAGGACCGGTGTGTGTTAATGGGCTGAAAACAAGCTCACATACATGTAGACATCGACTGGAGATAACAGACTGAATGGGCGCTTAAGTGCTGGTGTGGAACCAAGATTGGATCATTGTGGTTGGTGTGAAAACAGGTTTGAAACAATATGAGAAAAAGGAAATGGTGACAGTGTAAACAGCCCTGCTCAACCCGCTCCGAGCGGGATGCCGGCATCTCTGCCATGGGAGGTGGGCGCACTAACGAGGAGGCTACAGCCTCTAGCGTCAGCTGCTGGTGCACCTCTTGAGACCAGGGGAGTGAGTTTTACATACTGAACAGCTATCTACCAGCTGGGTCCCATTACACTCATCCCCTTAAACCTCACTCCCATCTGGGTCACGGCACCACTGTAACCGGTCCTGCTCAACCCGCTCAGAGCAGGATTCAAACCAGCGTCTCCAGCATGGGAGGTGGGTGCGCTTACGAGGAGGCTAAAGGCTACAGTCTCTAGCGTCAGTTGCTAGTGCTCCTCTTGAGGCCAGGGGAGTGAGGTTTACATACTGCACAGCTACCTACCAGCTGGCTCCCTTTACAACAAGACCAAGCAGTCGCACCAAGCCTTAGGAAAAGTTTCAGTTTTATGCGCATTGTCATTTCTGGTGCCCAGTGAGGTGAACAAGATGTGACCTCAGAGTTGCAGTGGACATTGTCTGTCGGCCACTTTGCAGAGCTCATGCCCCGGGCGCTTTCAGTGACGGATGTAAAATCATTCACGTTAAGAACATGGTGCATGAAGTGAGTTACGTAACATTGTGCAAATGGACCTTGCAAAGAAGAATGGGCCGGAAAATCAGGACGTTAGTCTTGCTGTCTCTATCTTTCTCCAGTGAATATTTCATGCCGTTCCCCCTCTAGCATGGCCTTCATAAAGACTTGGCTGACCTTATGTTGAAGTGGGACCTTAATAAACGTGTAGAATATATATAACAGGAGCCCAAGCTCCTGATGCAGTTGAAGAGAGATGTTGCAGTACTTGCCATGACCCATGAAATAAAGTTTTAGACTCAAGGCTGGCCATACAGGATGTTCAGGCCATTGGTTATAAGCTAATGAGTGCTCTAGATGAATTGCACTAAGGCTGGGCGACGTGTTGAATATCATCATATTCAATATTCAAACTTAACAACATATGATGTAAAGATAATCGTTGGATCATATCACATTTATCACTTCCATTTTAAATGCCTCACTGTAACCCAGATTTGGGCTTTTTTTGAAGAAAATAATTTTTTGTGGCAATCAATATTATCCCACAAATGATGTCGATTGAGCTTAACTTGTATTGAACCCGGAATATTCCTTTAAGCCATTTTGGGGCAAATACATAAATAGATTGAATATCGACTTCAGGCTAAAAAAATATATTTAAATATCTAAAAAAAAACTAATTATTAAGCTTTATCACCCACCCTAAAAGTCCCATTTAAGAAAGGCTGTGGGTGGTAAACTAAACTATAGTTCATTGCATTTATCAAGTTTAAGCACTGGTCTCCAGAGAACGGCGTTCACGGAAACCCCCCGTTTAATAGCATGAGGAGTCGTTTCAAGTCAAACACCTCACTGCATGGAGCCTTTAGTAGCCTTTAGCGGGTCAGTGAATCGCGATTAGCCCAGGGCTGCCTGGAAAAGCCATTCGTCATGAGCTACAGCCTCTGGGCAGAGCAGGCAAATGCATTAAAATAGTTTCTTAAAGGTGAAGCGTGTCATTTTCTCGACATTAAAATACTTTCATGTCCCAATTTAATGTGCAGAGACAATTATAGGTAACGCCAAAACAAACTAATTTTCATTATGTGTGTGTGTATATACACACATACTATATATATATATATATATATATTAGTGCTTTGTAATCTCTCCTCTTGTGTTTCACAGAGAAAAAAGTCAGACATTTTACCAGCACTTCCATGTCGCATCTATTCACCAAATGATTAAATGGGGAGGGGGTGCTTGTATTTTTAGTGGCATTTTTAATGCCCTGAGAATTTAGGAGGTTTCTGTGTCTTTTGTGTGCGAGGAAGGATGAAGTATAAGATTTGTGAAGGAAAGAAAAGGGTGTGCAAGGAGCTATTTGAGGGATGACGCAAATGGAGATCCATAGAGACCAGGAGTATGTTTCTGTGTCATGAGCTTTTTTTCCCACTTTTTTTAAGGGCTCCTTTTCCCAGCCTGCTGGAGATATGAGGTTAGTAGGTGGGCCTTTTCCTGCCAGGGTTGATAATAAACCTCTTAAAGCAAGCCTCAGCTCTGTGAGATGTGAAAATAAAGAAAGAAATCCCACACTTATAGCAGACGATGTGCCCTGAAGGTAATGGTTTCCTGTCTGAAGTGGACCGCGTATGGCGTTCCTTGTGGTACCTGCAATAGCCGTGTGCTCTCGGCCGCGAGTTTTTCATCTACACCAGAGCACCCGACGCGCTGAGGTTGTTTTCCTTACCGCTGCCTTGCGTCTCACTCTAATTGGTCTCGTCTGCGACGCTGCTGTGGCAGACAGAGGGATTCTTTGATGTCGGCCGTGGCCAGCGTGCTGTATTTTGCTTGTAAGAGGCCTCGCTTCGAGCCCGACCGTGCCAGGCCTGGAATGTGTAGCCTCAGCTGTCTTACCGGGGCGGCGACTGCCAAAAACCTCATCCATTTTCAAAATGCTAGCATTTCCACTCTTTCCAAACAACCTAGAAGGAACTGCGAGCGCAGGCCTGCTCACAGAGAGAGCCTGCTTCTATGTGAACCAGGTGTGCAGCTGGCGCAAACAGACGGAACGAAAAAAACAAAATGACATTAACTGCTCTACATATGTCAGTCCAAATGAACTGTTGCCTGGGCTCACGAGAGAACTTGTGTTGCTGTAAAAGCATGTCTTGAGAATAACAGCTGTTCAAAGGCTTCTGGAAAGTTCTTCTGGAAAGTGTTATTGCAAAATAAAGCCTTTCAAAACTGTACATTTGGAGAGGCCACCACAATAAGTGATGGTTCAACTGCATATTTGCGATGATTTTACTGGTGCTTATGAAAATGACAATGATTTTGGTGGGTTTTTTTTTTTTAATCTTGCATTTAAAGGGACAGTTCACTCAAAAATGAGAATTCTCTCATCATTTGCTCACCCTCATGCCATCCCAAATGTGTATGACTTTCTTTCGTCTGTTAAAAAAAAAAAAAAGAGAGAGATTTTTAAAATAATATTTCAGCTCTGTTGGTCCATACAATATACAGGGATTGTCCCTGTAATAAATGCACTGTAACTCACTTTGGATAAAAGCGTCTGCCAAATGCATAAATGTAAATGTAAGTCCCCAGTGGTTAAATCCATGTCTTCATAAGTGATTATGAAAGACTTGTGTGAGAACAGATCAAAATTTAAGTCCTTTTTTACTATAAATCTCCACTATTTATTTATTTTCACGTTCTTCTTTTGTTTTTGCCGATTTTACTGGCCAGGGAGGAGAATTTATAGTAAAAAGAGACTCAAATATTGATCTGTTTCTCACCCACACCTATCACATCACTTCAGAAGACATGGATTTGACCACTGAAGTCATATGGATTACTTTTATGATTTTTGGAGCTTTAAAGTTTTGGTCACCATTCACTTGCATTGTGTGGATCTACAGAGCTGAGTTTTTCTTCTAAAAACCTTAATTTGTGTTCAGCAGAAGAAAGAAAGTCATACACATCTGGGATGTCAAGAGAGTAAGTAAATGATGAGAGAATTTTCATTTTTGGGTGAACTGTCCCTTTAAGTTTCTTAAAGAATGTGTCAGTGGACGCGTTCACATGCACAGCAATGCACTGACAACTACCAAAACATCAGCTTATTAAAAGAAAACGACCACGCAAGAAAACCACATTTACACACAGCTTGAAATCATTGGGTTACTCTCTGATGCTGATGTCAAAACAGAACATAAACACTTGTGCACATTTAATGAGCTGGTAAGAACATCGGAAAATGCGTCTACATTAGTGGTCGACTGATATATTGCGGATATTCTGAATTTTTTAATTATCAGCATAGCACGAAACCTTTCCCCCATTGGCTGATTTGTTTCTCAAGCTGCGAGGGCACTGAGAATCGTCTACTTGCACGTGAAGGTGCCGTTTGAGACATGTAAGTAACCAATCACGGTTCGCTTTGTTGTCACGTGCTATCGTGTTACCACAATCATAGACCAGCTTACAACAACATCTCATTTAAACTGCCCTGCGTATAAGAGCCACGACAGACCTGCAAAAGCTTGTGTAGGGTGATCACGTTTGTCTTTTGTCACTTTCTCTCTTCTCAACAGTTCCTTGTAACTTATCTAAAGATATAAAAGCAAACATCAATAAAATTTCATATTTTACCTCGTTTAAACAGATGTATTTAACGAACCTCACAAAACATGTGGAAATCCAGTGTTTTCTTCTAGTTGAGTGCTCATATATCTAAATCTGGAGAATTTTTTCAATCACAAATGTTGCATGATGGTTAGTCCATGAAGCTCCAAGCAGGCGATCCAGGCTAATATATATATATATAAAGAGGTCTAAATTACTTAAATTTGATGACAAAACAGAAACCAGAAGAAACTTCTAACTACCATTTGAAACACACAAAATCTTAAAAAATATTTTTAAGTGACTCCAGTCAGGTCTCCTAAGCAACCAAATTGGTCCGGTTGCTAGGGAGGGTAGAGTCACATGGGGTAACCGCCTCGTGGTCGCTATAATGTGGTTCTTGCTCTCGGTGGGGCGGGTGGTTTGTTGTGCGTGGATGCCGCAGAGAATAACACGCTCAACAAGCCACGTGATAAGATGTGCGGATTGAGGGTCTCAGACGCAGAGGCAACTGAGATTCGTCCTCCGCCACCTGGATTGAGGCGAGTCACTACACCACCACGAGTTCTTGGAGCACATTGGGAATTGGGCATTTCAAATTGGGGAGAAAATATGTCTATACTTTTAAATATATTATTCTTATTATTTTTACAAAGTTAAAGTTTTGTGGGAGTAAATGTAGTGCTAAATTAAAGTTCATTTATATTTTAGTAATATTATGTACAGTATGTGTTATCTGTGAGCTATATTGGCATTATATCAATCTGTCGACCATATGCTCTCTGGATATGGGCATCAGCCTTTAAAAAAAAATCCATATCCGTCGACCACTTGTTTACATACAATATGAAATCTGGGTTATGGGTAAACATCTACGTGTTTCAGATGATTTTTCCTTAAAGCTTTTATTTTATTTGCACCATTTTTTATTATATTTTCACGGACGTCCTTGTGTGGCATTTTTATATACTAAAATGATTATTAAAAACATATGTATGTAAACATTGCTTTTTTTTCGTGTTCATTTATTGAAAAATAATAAGCACCTTCACATGTACGATCTTACTTATTTGTGGTAGCTCTCAGCATAATGCTGTTCATGTAAATGTGCTCATTGTGGGAAACAATCCAGGATTATTTTTAACAAAATGTTTACAACGTATTTGCATTAAAAGTTTTAAATCAACTTGAAAACATTGGCTTTTTTTTGCCGTATAGCCCAGCCCAAGTGCACACTCACTCATGTTCTCTGTTGCTGTGTGTTTGCCACATGTATTTCAGCTCCCAGCACTATGGAAGGCCGCTGCTCAGAGGGCTCTTGTTATTTTAACCTGGGCTGGCTGCGACCCAGCGCACCTCTCTCAGAGGAGCTCCCCCACTAGTGCCCATATGAGCGGCCGGACTCAGACAAGGCCTTTCTTGTTAACTCACTCAATGGCGTGTTTTAGTTTAGAAAATATGGATGGCAGATGGAGTAGCGATGGGGGAAGTTTCCGAGTTGAGCCAGTCATCGTCAGAAACGACGTCTGCACATCTGTCGGTTTGTCACAGCATCTGTCTCGCTCGTTTTTGTGTTGATGTTAAAAAAGTGTTTATGTACTTGAGGGAAAGTTTCTCTTTCTAAATATATTTGAAGTAGTGGAAGGCAAAGTTGTGGAATTGTACAACTTTGATTGTATTCAATCCTTTGGTTAGTTAGAATGGTTTTATGAACGGTTTACACTGAGGCCACATATGTTTGTTTGAAAAGCTTCCAAGCATCATCATTTTCCAAAGTATGCGATTAGAGAAAGCACTCTGTAGTACTGCATACTTTGGAAAACAATGACAGAATAAAAATCGAGAACTGGTTAAAAAACTGGCTTAGATATAACTCTACACCTTTGCCTCATTTAATATGCACAGATCTAGGAATATGCAAATTAGTCCCCACATCTCCGCTCACCTGCAGGTCAGGCTCACTTTGTCACCAAGATGAACTGACAGAACCACGTTGAGCTTCAATGTAAGTTTAGAGGCAAAACCACTAACACTGATTTTGGGTAAAATTTCAAAACAAAGATTTTTCCAAATAAACTGCTCTCATTTATCTCAGATTTTCAGATACTTTGGTAATACATGAAGGCTCATCATTTGTCTTTTCACAACTTTCCATCCGAAAACAGAACATTTCTTGCAAAATACCGATACGTAGCTACACCTGGCTTCTCCTGATACCCCTTGCTTCATTGTAGTGTATGCTATTGATATGGAAAGCCCCGCCCCGCAAGTTGTCGGGATTGGTTCCTTAGGTTTGTGACGTATGAAACACTGGCTGTCTGAATCCATGTTTTTAAGATTGTCTGTAGTACACTGCAGTTCTAAGGCGAAAATGCAAAGCCATAGCGTTGACTGCTGATTTCATGGTATGTCTTCTAGCATATAAAAAACACCATATGGACATGTAAACAATTTTAAAAACTTGATTTTCACTGGAGGGGGTCTTTAATACAAGCATTGGGTCTTACCATGTATCACGAACAGACCACATTTTATAAATCCATTTAAAAAAAAAAAAAAAAACATTATTTGTTGCATTGAATTAAAGGTTTGCTCTAAGGCCAAGGCCACACTTGGAAAGGCACTAATAAACCTGAAAATTCCCATTTTCAATTTTCTAACTTCCTAACATCATTTCCAAGTGTGCACTTAAAGAGAGCATGTTCGAGACTCTCGAAAACATTCTTAAGTATCGCATACTTTGAAATGTCGTTAGGAAACTGAAAACGGATTTGTGTGGATGTGGCTTAATGTGACTTTTGCCTGTGTAACCGGTCCTGCTCATCCCACTACAAGCGGGATTCGAACTGGCGTCAGCCGGCATGGGAGGCGGGAGCGCCAACGAGTTGGCTAAAGGCTACAGCACCTAGCGTCAGTCATAAGTGTGCCTCTTGAGCCCAGGGGAGTGAGGTTTACACATACCGCACAGCTATCACATACCAGCTGGCTCCCGTTACACTGAGCACCCTAAACCTCACTCCCATCTGGGTCACGGCACCACTGAAACGGGTCCTGCTCGACCTGCTCCGAGCGGGATTCGAACCAAATTCAGCCAGCGTGGAAGGCTATCACACACCAGCTGGCCCCTTTCCACTTGTGTTTTAATGATAATTATTCATTGAAAAATGAGAAGAATGAATTTGTGTATAAATTGTTTGTTAATTAAAGATGTAAATTGTAGCATTGAATTGAATGCAATCATTTAGGTAAGAATGGATTTGTGAACAGTTTACACTAAGGCCAAGTCCACTCTAATCTGTTTACATTTGAAAACGCATACATTTCTCTACGTTTACGCCTCTCATCCACGCTAGGCACCGTTTTTTGAAAATGCTCTCCATTACTGCACATTTTAAAAATGGATGACGTTAGAACAATTTAATCTGAGTTGTCAAACAAAAATGTATTTGAATGGCCAAAAACACACTCTAGTATGGCATACTTAAAAATTATGAAAAAAGCTGATAGGACATTGAAACTTAAATGGATTAATGTCATAAAATATGGCAAACAATTCACTCCGCTCATTTTCAGTAAATATTGCGCCTTGTGATACGAACAGAATTAATTTATGTGTAAATTGTTTGTTAAAACCTAATAAATTGTTCAATAATTTAATGGTTTTACCTTATAGAGGCCTATTTTTCGTAGCTCAACTGAATTCTTGGAAAGACAGTTACAGTTTATATCAATGTGAATTTACATAATTAACTATGCTTAATATTGCCATATTAATGCTGATCTCACCAATTTGATTAAGCTGGCAGTTACAACGCTGCATTTTCACGCTCCAGAGAATCAACCTATCTGCCCACTTCAGAGTGTCTGTTTAGAGTATGTGTGTGACTCACTTAGATTATCAGTATGGGAAAGGAGAACCCAGTGTCGCAATCACAATTCTTCAGTTCCCTGTTATCACATCAAACTCTACATTAGAACATCCCGCAGGTATCCTGGGGGTACTCTTGACGCAAAGCCTTTTGTGAAGCTTTGATAACAGATGTTGCTGTGTTTTACCACTAGCGCTTTTCAGAGGAAACAATGAAATAGCTGGAAGATTTTAACGACAGCCAAGGAACACATGAAATTGCTTACTTGACGTTTTCTGCAGCTTGCATCTCAGCTGCCAGTGCACAGCTCTCAATCTTGATGGCTCTGTCTGTGTGCGTGTTTTGCCTATCAGATAATTGTGCATGCAATTGAGGGCATTGCAGCTGGAAGTGTTATTTTGGCTGCTCATTGGAGACAAGCTCAGGTTAAGTGTGTAACTCAACTAATCATAAGAAGTCACACATATCCCAGAGTTGAAGTTCCACTGGGTTATTGCATAAGAGCTTGCGTGAGAAATTTTCCCCTGCATTGTCTCAGGGGCTGACAGGTACTGTGAGAACCGCTGCTGTCGTATGCTCACTGTCTACTAGACACCACTAACTGGTAAAAGATAACACTGTATGATGATCTGAGTACCGGTGTTGAGGGAGCTACTTTGAATCTGTAGCTTTCCAAGATTCAAGCTGCTCATAATTTAAAGAATTGAAATCAGAATTGAACGCCCCTCCCGATTTGTTCTATTTTTGTGCATTTTTCATACTAAATCGTTTTAGATCTTTTAGAAACGAGATATAACATAAAACAAAGGCAGCCTGAGTAAACACAAAATACAGTTTTAAAGTATATAGATATTTTTATTGAAGCAAAAAAGTTATTCAACGCCTATATCACCCATGTGAAAAACTAACTGCCCCCTTAAACTTAATAGCTGGTTGTGCCACCTTTAGCAGCAACAACTGCAACCAAATGCTTCTTATAACTGGAGATCAGTCTTTCACAACACTGTGGGGTAATTTTGACCCCAACTGCTTTAGTTCAGACACATTGGAGGGTTTTCAAGCATGAACTGCCCGTGTAAGGTCCTGCCACAGCATCTCAATCGGGTTCAAGTCAGGACTTTCACTAGGTCACTCCGAAACTTTAATTTATCTTCTTTTGAGTCATTCAGAGGTGGATTTACTCCTTTGCTTTGGATCATTGTCTTGCTGCATAATCCAGTTGCGCTTGAGCATCAACTAACGGACTGATGACGGGACGTTCTGCTTTAGGATGTTCTGTTAGAGAGCAGAATTCATGTTTTCCTCAATTAATGCAAGTCGCCCTGAAGCAGCAAAGCATCCCCACACCATCACATGACCACCATCATGCCTGACTGTAGGTATGATGTTCTTATGGTGTAATTCTGTGTTTGATTTATGCCAGATGTAACGGGACCCTTGTCTTCCAAACAGTTCCACTTTCAACTCTTCAGTCCACAGAACATTCTCCCAAAATCATTGAGTATCATCAAGGTGTGTTTTGGCAAAATTCAGACGAGCTTTAATGTTCCTCTGGGTTAGGAGTGGTTTTCACCTCGTCACTCTTCCATGGATGGCATTTTTGGCCAGTGTCTTTCTGATAGTGGAGTCATGAACAGTGACCTTTATTGATACGAGAGAGGCCTGCAGTTCCTAGGATGTTGTCCTTGGCTTTTTTGTGACTTCCTGGATGAGTCACCACTGTGCTCTTGGAGGAATTTTGGAAAGTCAGCCCATTCTGGCAAGGTTCACTGCTGTGCCAAGTTTTCTCCATTTTGAGATAATGAATCTCACTCCAGAGCCTTTGAAACAGCTTTGTAACCCCTCCCAGACCGATGCACTTCAATAAACGTTTTCCTCATCATTTCTGGAATTTCTTTAGTCCTTGGCATAGTGTGAAAAATACTGCTCTTAAAAGTGCTTAAAATTAGCCCAGAATAGGGCAACGGTGACACCAAATGAAATATCAGATAATAATTCTGCTTTGCTGAAAATACAGAATTATGTAGATGCATACTGTATGCTGTTTACACGCTGTCACTGATTACATACATTTAAAATATAATATTTATAATATATTATATTATATTTTTCTAAAATGATTTAGTCTCTGATTACATATAAATATTCTTTTCAAAAATTCATATTTAATGGAAGTGCATCCTTATCTATTTAAATAATAATAATTTATTGATGAAATCAAATCAGACATGACATTTGACATTAGGATTATATTTCCCCATAGCATTATTACACACAATATTCAGATTATTATGGCACTATCATAAACCTCTGTAAACTTTAATTTTCTCTTGTGCAGTCAGAGCAGATTACTCTCGTGCTTCAAAATGACATTCAATCCCTCGTGCTCAAAAGACGTGTCTCTCTCTCTTTGCTGGTGCTCCCTGTATTACATTTACTTACATGGTTTCAGTTTCAGTTTTCACTGTTTCAGCATTTGCATTACATAACCAACTACATTTACAAGCTTATTCAAGAGCATTCAAACTGCACAGTTGCTCAAATAATAGAGCGTTGCACTTGTGATGCAATGGACCGTGGTACGAGTCCTGAAGAGCACGCAAGTCAACACATGAGCCACAAGCGTCACAAATTGAGTTGGTTGCTTCAGAATTTGCATGTTTCATCTCACATTCGCTTCTTATGGCACTATTGATTAGTTTTAGGTTTTGTTTTTCTCCCCCAATTTGGAATGCCCAATTCCCAATACGCTCTTGGTCCTCGTGGTGGCGTAGTGACTCACCTCAATCCATGTGGAGGAGGACGAATCTCAGTTGCCTCCATGTCTGAGGCTGTCAATCCGCACATCTTATCACGTGGCTTGTTGAGCGCGTTACCGTGGAGACATAGTGCATGTAGAGGCTTCACGCTATTCTCCATGGCATCAACGCACAACTCACCATGTGCCCTACCAAGAGCGAGAACCACATCATAGCAACCACAAGGAGGTTACCCAATGTGACTTTACCCTCCCTAGCAACCGGGCCAATTTGGTTGCTTTGGAGACCTGACTGGAGTCACTCAGTGCGCTCTGGATTAGAACTCGCGACTCCAGGGGTGGTTTAGGTTTAAGGTAGGAAGGTGGGTTTTGTTGATTTAAATCTCAATTGAGCATTAACCTTAAAATCCTAATCTGTATGGGAGGACATGTAACTCACTTTTAGCACCACACAGTGGACATTTCACCTAGTATCTGCTGCAATACGGGCAAGGAACTGTGTAATAATATTTTGCTAAACTTTCGCCGGAGACACACGCTGAAGTATGCATTTAAAATATGAAATATATATTTATAAATTTTTTTGGGGGGGAAATGTAGCAAAACATTGATGACTTTGTCCAGTTAAATACTCTCTAGAATGAGAATGCTCCTCCCCAATATCACCTGCCATATTATAGCTAGTTCATGGCAGTGGTGTAAATTTAGGCTATTGACTATTTAAAAGAGGAATGACCCCTTCGATATGTTTCATCTTAACTTCCTGTTTCAGTAGGTACATAAACTGCACTGCTCACACTGTTTTACAGAAGTGGTTGGTGAAGCATTGATAACAGCCATCATGTGCTAGTGCAATGCAAACAATACGATAAAAAAAATGTGATGTACCATTTTGTCATACTACTCTGCTTACTGTTGGAAAAAAAACGGTTTTACTAGAAAAGTTCAACTTTTTTAAAACAGCTGAGCCACTGTCATGCTACTGAAACATTTACTTCAATTAGTATACCATTACTTTTAGTTAGTGACTTCACAACACTGTTAAGTGCCAGTAACACTGAAAGACAACAACAAAAAAATGGGTGTCCAGCTGTCTTTAATGCAACAGCCATTATTGTTTAATAATATGTATGTGGCATATTTTGCTTTTGCTTTTGTGGCGATTTTGAATTATTTCATGGACTCACATGGATAAAGCCATTTATGTGTTTGCTTAGTTTGCTGTCATGCTGCATTGGAGGCAATTAAATAAATGATAGGGATTTTTATGCCACATCTCCTCCAGTTCTTCTCAACAAGAGAGAGAGCAAGAGAGCAAGAGAGCAATAGTTTTCTTTAGAGTTCAGGAAGGTAGAGTTGTCATGTCTCTTTCTAGATGTGATGCATCTGCACAGTACATAAAAGAAACACTTTTACATCTCCTCTAGCAGAAGATGAGTGTCATGTTTAGAAGAGCCAAGGAACCACGGCCATGGTTAATTTTTTAGTAAGTGAATTTAATGTTTTTGTGTGTAGGCTACAGGTTGAAGTATTTGTATGTAATGGTGGTCTCAGGTGGTGTATGTCCGGAGAGCTTGTTGTCCAGACCCTAAAACAGTCCGGAGGTGTGCACTAGTCTGTGTGCCTGTGCTTTCATGAACTCCAAAAAAGTTCATCTTAAAAAGTTCCTGTTTAAGATGCTTAAAAAACAAGATACCAGCCAAATGACTAAACTAGCTTGACTGTGGAAAAATTGCCAGCACTTTTTTGAAAGTTTGTTAGGGCATTGCTATGAGGTTGCTAGGGCATTGCCAGGTGGTGACAAGGGTTTGCTTACTGGCCCAAATCAAAAGTGCAACCTTTAAGTATGCTAAGGCCATTTACACCAGCCATTTGTAAGTCACGACCAGTAATAGTGTAACTGCGCACTTAGTTACTATTTACGCACTACTAAATATCTGAGTATTGCAACATTAAACTCTCACCGTAACAAATAAAGTAAATGTTTATGGAAGCCTCCAACCAGGAGTAACGGTTGTAATTAACACATGAATTTTCAGTAATAATGCTGTAATTAAGCATTTATTAATGCATGTTAGTGCACCTGTATTGGGTGGAAGTTCAAAGACATGGCTCCAGCTCACTGTAGTAATTAACACATGAATTAACACTATTAGTTCATATAATAAGTTATTAGGGAATTAATCCACACTTAATTAATATCAATTCATATATGACTTAATATATTAATCAGACAGACTAACTCATTAGTATTAGTTGCTGATGTGGCAATCATTAATAAATAGCTTAGCTAATCATGAGTCATACATTAACTCAGTATTATCTGTGCATTAGTTAAGCATTAACTAATGATTATTAATGCACCCGTATTGTGAAGTGACCAATATGTTTTATTAAAAATGAATTATAAAACAATATAAAAGCAGTGAATCAATTGAAATATGATTAATATTTGAAAAACTTCTGTCCACGTAATCAGTCATCAGAAAACTGTTGATATTGTTGATAACACTATTGATATTCTTGTCTCAAAAAAATTATATTTGTAAAAAAAAATAAATGTGTTCAAAGACTTTGACTGAAATTAATGATACATTCAGTTCATTCATATGTATTCAAGTTGCAAGGATATATTTTTGATACCTTTTACTTATGGTAAGCTCATTTTTACCACCTCAGACAACCTTATTTGTCAATGACTCCATGTTATGATAGACAAAAAAAAGGTTTGAACATCAGTTTTGTAACAAGATAAAACTGTTCGGTTATTCAACACTTCTCTTTGCAAATTTGAAGGCTACTTATTGAATCAACAAAGGTAAATTGTCAAATTAAGAGACTACACATTGCTTTACGGAGATCTTACGACCTACTATCAAAGTCTTGCATTAAATTAAGCACTGACTTAAGATACTTAACCCTTAGTTTGAACTTTGCAATCCAACATAAGTCAGACCTTATGCACAGCTTGATACAAATTATTCAAATCCCAAAGTACCCAAAGTATGAGCAATATTGGTGGTGATGCTTGCCTTAGCAAGCACTACTAATTAGTAACTCACCCTTTCATCCTCTTGTTTGATCTGATCATGAGCCCCTCATGAATCACGTAGCCTACCAGACAGAGAGCCGGCTTGTTCGCTGTTACCTAACATCAAAAACAGACCAGATGAGGAGACCAGAATGAGTTTCAACCCATTCGCAATGCCCGCCTGGCGCTCATGTGACAGCTGGCACCTCGACTGACAGCAGAAGTGACCTCAGCTGGCGTCCCGGACTTATGTCTCGCCGTTACGTAACGGGAAGCTACGGCTTGGAGGGAGAATGGTCTAACTGGACAGCGGCAGCGCAATGAGACTGGCTGACTCGATACTAAAGATTTTATCTAATAAACAGACAGAGAAACTGTCCTCATTTGTCCTGTATGAAGCGCCCCATGCTGACCCATGCCCTTTAATCATGCATATTTAAATAATGTTGGCCGTTTCATTACTTTCATGCTCTGATGAATTTTGAGATGATTTATCTTCAGAGCTGTTTATCTTGGGTTTGATTGTATCAAAAGTGGGTTTACGAATGTTTGATCCATTTAAATCCCATTCAAATACAAATGATGCAAAGGGGAGCCATGCGCGTTTAATTTGGTCAAAGCAACCCAGGTTTAGTTTTCAATGGAACTAATAGAAACCTGTATTTTTAGGAACCAAACAAAGCCAAAAATGTAACTATGCCAGCACTGAAACGGGGACAAATGTCTTTAACGTTTTTTTTTTTTTGATTATTCAGCCAAATGAGAAATATAAAATAGTCCCACACCATTTTCTCTGATTCACACTGGTCCATTTTTGTTTGAAAACTCGTGTTTTCAGTTTCCGAAAGTCATAATTTTCCCAATTATGCCATATTGGTGAGCGTTTTTGAAAAGCTCAGTTTTCAGTGGATGAAAATGCCCGTTGTAGTGTGGATGAGAGGCCTAAATGTGGGAAAATTAATGCAAAATCTTCTAACATCATATCGAACATTGTTGTTGTGAATTCTGCATATTTACTTATATTACCATGGTAATGGTGTCTACAGGAGCTGCGGAAGTTAAGATGTGTCTCGTTTCGAAGGCTGTGTGCTAGGTAGGACGCGTCCTTTGAAGGCTGTTGAAGGCTGCAGTGTACTGCGCGTCCTCCTTTTAACACGTCCCATTTAAATGAGATGGCCTTCGTAGGACAAACGGAAACAGAACGTAACATGGTTGCTATGACAGCACGCCACTCTTTAACAAGCGTGAGCACTTTGAGTGAGAATGGAACAAAGTCCCTTCCGAAGGGAATGTGTGAGGTCAATTTTAAGAGTTATAATAGATTTTACCAGTGCACTTTAGTCTAATACTTTAATTATATATTAATATAATTAAACATTATACTCTCTGCACACATCTACTGAGGTATTTCAACTTGGGAATTAGCATTACTTGCGCTAGTTTCTCTGGCGCATAGGGTGAATAAATACAGTCGGCAAAGATTTCTAAGGGGATGTATTTCTCGGTAAGTTCAGAGTGTTTAGTAAATGGGGTTTCTGGTAAAATTGCTGTGAAATGTGAAATTTGAGCTATTTTATGTCTACAGTAATTTAATTAACCATCAATCATATTTAAAGGTATAAATCATATTTTTTTAAGATTCCAATCAAATGTCAAAATATAAAATATTTTCCTCTTAGTAATGTATGATTAACTATGTAACAGTGCTTCACTTTCCCCCACGAGTGGGTGGGGCCTCCTTGTCAACCGTATCTATGCCCTATCCCAGGGTTAGTTAACTGGAGGCCTGCGGGCCAAATCCGGCCAGCCAATCATCTTTGTCTGACCACCGACTGATTTATTTATTTTTTTTATCAAACTCTCTTGCCATTTGAAATACCAGAGCGCGCTCTATGCAAAACAGCATTCAGCCGTCATAAGCATTTCTGATGATAGTTTAGTTACTCTGCTTTGCTAAGCATAGATGACACCATTTAGGTGAGCATTTCATGGCGTCTTTTTCAATCACATGTATTTATATAACATTGCTTAGTCATGTGCAATGCGGTCAGACCTACAGATGGAAAAAATCACCGCAGTTGTGACAGAAATGCTGTCAGCACAAATGCACATTAGGCAACAAAAGCAATCGATAATGAAAACTGAACGTTCAAAGGAAATGTGCTGAAAAGTTTGCTTTTATTCACTATTCTTGAAGTGTCAAACAATCGTGTCTCATCTGTTCAGTGTCTGTAGGGCTCGGAAAAAAGTGTTAACGTGAAACTGAACCAGCAAATATCCTGATTATATTTGGTTTTATGCAGCAGTGAGTCAGCCTACGCATGTTTGTTCTTCAGCCAGATCTTATGAAGTTATTTATGGCCAGACCTTAAACAATTATAATAAAATATACAGTATAACCTGGGACTTTTAATGTAAATAAATGCACAGTATTAATAGTGTTTTTTAAGTAACATGTTACTTGGGATATATGTGTTAACTACGATAAATACAGAAAAAGTTGGGCCCCCGCCAAGTTTTCATCTGGATAAGGTTTTAGTAGATAACATTAAGAAAATTTCAATGTTTTTTTCTAATGCAAATTTGTGCAAAACATAACATGTATCGTTGTTGTGGTGGGGCAATGTGTGATGAAAATGTTGCTAGGGCCAAACTCATCTAAAATGAATTCTACCAAAAACACAACCATGCAACATCACACAAGTATGCTAGAATGATTGAAGTTCGATATCGCAGTTCTATACAACAAAAGTAACTTACATCTTAGATACAATGTTTTCTGTTATTTGTTGAATTTTGCTCCACCAAAGAAAATCGTCTCAAAAGAAGCCAAAGCAGGGTTGTTTTCAGGATTGTCACCATCTTTCGTTTCCAATCTATTCCTTGTTTGCGTCTCATGTTGATCTCAGGGGGTTAAACTCGTGCGTCTTTCCCCCTCACCAGTGAAACAGCACATCTGACATTTCAAACAAACCAGGCAGCCGTACGGCAGAAGGCTTTTTCAAATAAACAGAGCAGAGCCTGTTCACGCTGGTTCATGTCAGGGTCTGGAAGGTTCTCTCAGGTTCCGGGCTGTTGATTAGTACATGTGTCCAGGTGTTCGCCACTAATGGCTGTCACAGGACTTTGTGCAGTGAATATCCCCCTTCACAAGGGATAATGGATCCTATTCTGGTGTGTGTTTGCTGGTAAATGATGTGTATATTTGCATGTGGCATTGCTCTATTGCACAAATGACCTTTTGTTTTTACGTAGCATTATAGGGTCTGTTTGGGTTGCATACTATTATTATCTCTGCGTTATGTAGTATGCATACTGTGAATAGTAAGCAAATTCTCTGTATACTTTAAAACATTTTGAAAACTTAATATGTACATTTATAAAACATTTATAAATGTAATAAAATAAATCAATATTTTTTATTTAATACATTTTTATTAAAATAATGTTTTACTTTGTGGGATGATTAGATGCAAATTGCTGAATTCAACATGCAATGTAGGGAGGTCATGTGACAACAATGTAGCATACCAACATTACCAACATTGATTTGATGCAAAAAAAAAAAAAAAAAAAAAAAAATCAAACAAAAACACAAACACACAAAAAAAAAAAAAAACTATAAAAGGTATAAGACTGTGTGTGTATTTAATGTCTTTAATGAGGGAATGAACTACAATCCCATGAAGCAATGCCAATGACATATTTGAATATGTAATTTGCATTCAAATTATTGTAATTATTGTAATTAAAAGTGTGTATATTTAAATTTTATCGCAACATATTCAGATATATATAAATAAATAGTTTGAGAGTATGTGGAAAATGACTCGATTGCAACATTCACAGTGAGTCATGTGAGTGGACATTTGCTGCAGAGCTCTTTTGGTGCACTTTGTTCACCGCAACTCTCTGATTGGTGAAGTGTTTCCCTTCAGGATCATGGGTGGTAATGTAGTTCTTCACCAGAAATGGGTTGATGGCTTCAACAGAAGCATAGACCATCGATTAACATCCTCAGGGCTCACAGTAGGTCTGTCTTTTAAGGGTTTTTCAAATGAATCAAATCGTCCTTTTTTCATTCAATGTTTGATTGTACTTTCTCTAAGAGGTTAATACATTGGAAAATGGATGTTTGTGGAATTGGTCATCTGTGTCACAGATGAGGGGGTGCAGAGTGGTTGGGGGCCATTATAGTGACACACACACACACCTCTGAGAGCCCCAGTGGTTGTGTTTGGCAGGACTGGGATTGTATCATTAGCTGGCCTCTCAGGGTACATAAGGGGCCTATTTTAATGTCAGAATGGGCCTCTGAGCACGATATCCCCATTCACTCTCACGACTGTCCATTCTGCAATAATCATATACACACACACTCTCTCTCTCTCTCTCTCATTAAGTTGTTGTGGTGAGTAAGGCATTGGTGCACACTGACATTTCCCTTTGTTCAAGGAAATCTTTTTTTCGTGGCTTATTTGTTATTGTTCTCGGTCACTGATTTTTCCTGCATTATTTTTAACAGCTTTATTTTTTAAAGCAGCTTACACCATTCAGGGACAGTGTGTGCACGACACACTTTTGGCATATATCCAGTGTTTGCAGGGCAGCATTGCATTGATATTCCTCAAACATTCTGGTTGGGGTTTGTTCTAAACCCCTAAACTTAAACTTCTGCAATTAATTTAGCTCACGCACACACTCCTTTCAAACTTAGTTTTTAGATATTTTAAGATTACATTTTGAAAATCTCCTATTAACTTACAGAATGGCATGGTTAGCAAAATGTCTTTGTCCTTACTGGTTTCTCAAAAATTCCCCTGAATATAACAATGGTCCTTGTTTTATCAGAGCATATTTTCTGATTCATTTGGATTTATATGATCATCTTAGGCTGGGTACACATTTTCAAATCTGGGGACAAAAATATGATCCCTCAGCATTACGTACCCATTTGTTTTCCCCCGTACTAGCGCATGCAGAGTACAGATGTGTGTACATTGTCAGACTGATGACTACAAGAGCGCTAGTTACTCAGAACAAGCCTCACGTGGACTGCGCAGCAGTTACATGGCTTGTTTTTCCCATGAGAGCCACACAGAAGCTGCAATCAGGGGTTGTGTTCTCTACCGGACAGGGAATACACCACTCACAGCAGCGCTGGGGCCCAAAACAACACAGAACCTCCATTAACCTCCATCAGGTCCATCCGACCCGAGGTCTGCGGTTCTGCCTGCCATGGGTCCTGGAAAGCTGCCTGTTTGCTAGCATCCGTAAGATTTCGCCAGTTTTGACCAAGGATTAGCTCATTTGTTCACTTCTATTGCAGAGGCAGAGCCGCGATACATCCGGGCCAAGAAGTTCTGCTCTGTCTGACTCTGAATACATGCTAACGCTAAATACACACTGTGCTTAAAACATACTGTAATCTAAGAGGAGCTTGGTCATGCCAATTGTTGGGGTAATCCCAAAGCTGTGGTCAGGGACCGGCTGCCTTGACCAAATGAAAACACTGACGTTAACCTTAAAGTCAAAATATGACATTAAACTGGTGAGTAATCGAATAAAATACAATCCTTTGGTGTTTCTCTGCTGAATAAACCATGTTAAACAAGCCCAAACTGGTTTGATAATCTTAGCTGGTCTTCCAAACTGCTCATGCTGGTTGTAGAGGGAGGTTTTGAGCACTTTTCAGCTGGGAAGGGAGACCAGCAAAGACCAGCAAACCATTGTTTTTCATCAGATTTTATGATGTCATATGTTGTCATATTTTATTGATTAATTGACACATCTATTTGAAATGTAATCTAGACAAATAGTTTTTTAGTCTTTCTCTATTCAAGAAGATAGGAGCTGTATTTGTATGCCTATTGCCGACATAGAAATCAGCAGTCGGGGGGGGTGTTACAAAGATGGCCATCATCTAGTGAACAGAGGGGCTCACAGCTGGCTCACATCATTACCACTTCTCTGTGCTTGCGTCATACCTCACCAACTTCATGAGGCTTTAAGTGAATGAGGTACTCTTTGGAAATCATCTGGAACTGAACTTCAGTTACATAGAAAAGACCTTCTGATCATTCATTGTGAGCTTTGTTTCCTCCAGTGAAATTCTTGTACATATATACAATGTTTTGGTTTTAGTAATCAAAAATGTTTCCTTCTGTTCTTGGCAACCAAAACAAATGTCAAATAGGAAGAATGGGAATCCAGACAGCTCATGTAGTACATTCATAAAGGGACGTGCAGTATTTGGGTTGGACAGTATGACTGTTTATCAATGCAAAAAAATACAATTTTTTTTTATATTTACACAAACACACTGGCAACCAAAAGTTTAGAATAATGTACAGATTTTATTGTTTCGGAAGGAAATTGGTACTTTAATTCACCAAAGTGGCATTCAACTGATCACAAAGTATAGTCAGAACATTACTGATATTAAAAACAGCACCATCACTATTTGAAAAAAGCAATTTATGATCAAATCTAGACAGCAGCATCACTCCAACACCTTATCCTTCAGTAATCATGCTAAACGGATCATTTGATATTAGAAAATCACTTGCCATTATATCAAACACAGTTGAAAGATATTTGGTTCATTAAATGAAGCTGAAGTCTTTGTGTTTGTTTTTGAGTTGCCACATTATGTAATAGATGAGCATGTCTTAAGGTCAATATTAGGTCAAAAATGACAAATAAGAAACAGCTTTCTCTAGAAACTTGTCAGTAAATTGTTGTTTTGAGGAAAGAATACTAAACAATTGCCAAGAAACTGAAGATTTCATCCAAAGGTGTAACTACAGTCTTCAAAGACAAAGCACAACTGTCTCTAACAAGGACAGAAAGAGATGTGGAAGACCAGATGTACAACTAAACAAGAGGATAAGTACATCAGAGTCTCTAGTTTGAGAAATAGACGCCTCGCGTGTCCTCCGCTGACAGCTTCATTGAATTCTACCCGCTCAACACCAGTTTCATGTACAACAGTAAAGAGAAGACTCAGGAGGACTTATGGGAAGAACTGCAAAGAAAAAGCCACTTTCGAATATATATATATATATATATATATATGTGTGTGTGTGTGCAGGGTTGGGAGGGTTACTTTTGAAATGTATTCCACTACAGATTACATGCTGTAAAATGTCAGTACTTTATTATAAATATTTTGGATTACTTCAGCACTGGTGGATTTTTTCACTTGTTTTACTATAAAATCTCTGCCAGCACAGTAAGACAAAATCCACATGTTAAAATACATTCTCTGAAAAACATAAATATCTTACGCAGTGTTGTTTCTAAAACAACATAAATCAAATTTGTCTTGTTTTAAGGATTTTTAGACATTTTTACAGGAAAACAATACAAAAAATATTATCAAGAATATGATTTTTGCCCTAATATCAAAGGTCTCACTAGAAAGAAAAAAAAATTATGATCCAATGTGAATTTTCTTGATAAAAAACATGATAGTGCTGGTAACGTGTGCATGTAAAATGGCTAGAAATAGCATTTTATTTTAGCGTAATCCTGACAATTTACACAAGGGTTATTTCTATTTCTTCTGCTCCAAACTTCAAACGTACTTCTCTGTCGGCTCGTATGAATGTAACACATCATAAGAAAGTGTTTCACCGCTGTTCAAATGCACTTTGGATCGCATCATTTATATGTATAAATGTTTTCCATCTGAAAGGACTAAATATTAAATTAAACAAATGACAATAAATGCAAAAGTAATCTATTCAGTAATCAAAATATTTTGAATGTAACTGTATTCTAATTACCAATTATTTAAATTGTAACTGTTGTGGAATACAGTTACTTATATTTTGTATTTTAAATATGTAATTCCGTTAAATGTATTCCGTTACTCCCAATCCTGTATATATATATATATATATATATATATATATATATATATATATATATATATATATGTCACTGGCCGTACCTAATATGTACACTTTTGATTCAGGTTTAATACAAGTTAAGCTCATTAGCAGCATTTGTGGCATAATGTTGATTTCCACAAAAATAATTTCAACTCCTCTCATTTATAAATAATAAAAAAATCCTTTACAGTGAGGTGCTTACAATGGAAGTAAACCAGGCCAGTCCATAACACTAGAATACACACCGTTTGGTAAAGACACAATTGCATACTAACCTCATCTGTGTACCGTTATATACAATATTACAACTTTGTTGCAACGTGACAATGAAACCCTATAATCCCGGCATATAACTTTTAAATAGAAAAGTTTAGTAAGCGATTTTATCTCACTAAAATCATTAACATGCATTATATTTACATCTTGTAGCTATACTTTTAAAGCAGGGTGTCTGGCGCATTCACATCCTTTGTACGTGCATACTGTAGCCATATTTTATATAAAAAAAGGAAATTACTTCTTTTAAGTAAATTCAAGTACTCACAATGGTACAGTAAATAAAAACAGTAAAACTGTGGATTACAAACGGTAAAAGCTAAGACTTTTTATTCATCTTTTTCCACAACAGAGATGAAAAATGCATGAAAAAGTCACTATTAAATCATTCATGTGTCCCAGGTGTATGACCGCAAGGCCGCAGTTAAGAACAATCGCACGCATCTTTGATAATCGATAGCATCTCGTGAAATTCACTTCCTGTTTCTAGATACCAGTTTGCCACAATCAGTCGCTCTCTGCGGAGTCGGCACGCACCCTCACGTCAATCAAAGTGCAGAATGGGTCTGCCTATACAGGGTGTGTACACGCGCTCAGATGCGGACAGCGTGATTCAATATGGCATTAATGGAAGTGAGAGCCATGTGTGTAACTTAACAGCAGCGTGCCGTTAGTGCTGGTGAAACGCTCCACTTAGCAAATTGGCCGAGAAGAGAGAAAATCAAGGAGGCCGCAGGAATGCTCGCTCAACGTGGCTCGTGCAAATACCATGCTATTTCAGTTTTGGCTCATTGTGTTGACCAGAGACAGGTGAATATAAAGGCATAGTTCACCAAAAATGATAATTATGCCATCATTTACTCACCCTTTTGTCATTCTAAACTCATCTATACACAAACGGTGCATTTTTAAAGAATTGTCTGGTTGAATTTTTACATATAGTGAAAGTATAGGAAACTGAGGCTGATGGAAAAGCACTGTAAAAGCTTCATATAAATAATCCAAATGCACGATATTCCTCATCTTCTGCAGTCATAACGATTTCTTTGTGTAAGAAAAAGATATTAGTAATGTTCCCTTTTACTGTATCTCTCAAATCCCATTTGCACTTCTGCATTTTTAAACTCGCTGCTTTGTGATTGGTCACATGATAAGCTAGAGTCCATGATGACTGGTTACATTGCATTGACAATATTGACATCAAATTAGACGTGCTGCAAAGACGTCCAATTAAAAATGGATGCCGACAGCAGAAGGCAAGATTTTCAGTGAATAAAGACTTACATTTTGGTCTGCTCCTCATACAACTGTGAATATAGCGCATTAATCAAATAGACTACTTTTATCATATTTTAATTATGCTTTTATTTTATTGATCATTTTGGAGCTCAAGTTCCAAGTCGCTCAGGTTTGGAATGACACGAGGGTGAGCAAATGATGACATAAAACTTCTTATTTCAAACTGACTAAATTACACAGTCACACCACTCAGAAAACTCTGGAATTCTGCTTCTCGTCTTCTCCAGAAGTTCTTGAAGACCTAAAAGGGTCTGAAAGTGATTGAAAGAGCCACCCTGTCCCAGTTTCCCCAATTATCTCTTGTCTCGTGGCAGATACTGTATGATGCATAAAAGCAGTGCGTCTTCGTTATGCTCTTAAAAGTTTCTGTCTGTTTGGTGGAGTCTTTGGTGTGAAAAGGAAAAGTGTATGCTGGCATGCTAATTTTTAAGTGTTAGGACAGAGCAGAGCAGTCTGCCTGCAAGGCGTCTTTTCCATGTTAATCAGAGTTTTTGTCCTAACTAGCCGGGACACATGATGAGTAACATCAACAGGGCTTTCTATTTTTGGAATGGTTTTATTTTTGTGACGTTGCGATGTTGCGCCAGGCAGCGCAGTCAACAAATAGGTCTAAAAGTATTCTTATTACAGTATATTAAAGCCGGCATTTCATTGGCCAGTTCGCGTCGTGTCTGGTGTGGATAGCTTGTCACTGGAATCTTATCGTGCCACGTCTGGTTAGGACGAGGTGTCAGGTGCCGAGTGCACCCACAAACAAGAAGGATTCCTGGTCTCATGGAATTGGGCTTCAGGAAAAGAACAGTTATGAAGGGGAAAAATTAACAGAATTTATACTAAGTTTCAGAAGAAATAACAAAGACGTTGAGACTTAAGATGGAGTGTAGCCGGCCTATTGTCTAAATCAAAGTCTTATTTACTGAATCACAGTTTTGCTTGCATTTTGGTTGTTGTTTCTACATTTACATTTATGCATTTGGCAGACGCTTTTATCCAAAGCGACTTACAGTGCAATTATTACAGGGACAATCCCCCCGGAGCAACCTGGAGTTAAGTGCCTTACTCAAGGACACAATGGTGGTGGCTGTGGGGATCAAACCAGCAACCTCCTGATTACCAGTTATGTGCTATAAATATATACATACACACACATCTGTAAATGCATATGTACATATATACATATGTATATATAGATGTGTATATAAATATATATGTATAAAATGTCAGACTTCTTTGTCTTGCTAAGGCTAACTTATGTACCCTGAATACACACAATTTAATAATTTGTTCACACTTTTTGCATAATTTGGCAAAATTACAGCTGGATTGGATAAATGGCCAATAAAATATTCTCCTCACAAGTGATATTTATCTTGATTTTTCTTTGTTTTCTGCATCTTCTCAAGCATGATCTTCACTGACACATTTGTCCACTTGTGTAACAAGTACACAAACTTTTGAACCAAACTTTTTTGGTGTGGTGTAAATGATGCCACAACTGTGGGACAGCTGTAATTTTTGATTTACTGTTTGTGTTTATTTCACTCTTTACTTAGATTTATGATTGTTTTGTACATGGTTTTAATGGATTTTCATAGTTTAATATTGGATATTGGACAAGGATAAAACAGTAAAATCTATACATAAAAGGCATTTGAAAAGTACTAAAAATAAATGATGAAGGCCTGGTAAAAAGATTCCAGTCAGTTTTAATAAAACCTTCATACAACAAAAAGAAAGAAAGAAAAAGCAAAAAAAAAAAAAAATAATAATAAAAAAAAAAAATATATATATATTTTTTTTTAAAATCAATCCATGGAACATGAAAGTTCCCGAAGTTGAAGAAACCCCCTTGTAATATCCAAAATTCTGATTAAAACAGGTCTAAGCCGTCTGTCTTTAGGCATTTCTAGAAACGGACAGATTGGCTTTATCAGGTTATGGTAATAGGGTTCAAACGTTTACATGATACATACATAATCGGAATATAATCAGATAATATAGGAATACGCAGGTACACCCAGTCATTGTGTGCACACCCATATAATATAAACTCATTTTTACTCTGGATCCATTCAAGTTCTAATGTCATATTCATGACATCACCTTCTCATTAAATGCTGGTGTGCATATTACATGATCACATGACCAGCAGACGCAGTTACACCATATCAGATATGATATTCAGATTGATTTTATTTAATGCATCAGTATTGACATATACAGCAGTATTTATATAACAACAAATATCTTGATTATTAATAAGAAATACTTGAGTCAAAAATGAAACCACTATTTAGGGAGAATCCAGGTGTGTTTTGTGAGCTCCTGCTGAACAATCATTAGAAATATATATCGTTTTTGTGGTGAAATCTGATCTATTTTTTCCCTCCCTTGCATCCCCTGAAGAATTGCAGAAAGTAAAAAGTGTTTTTACGTGATCAGCTATTTTGAAGAAAAAGAGTCAAAACTCATCACCATGATGTCAGCATGTTTTGTCTGGTTGCCAGGGTGTTGCACTGTAGTTGCCAAGGAGTTCTGAGTGGATTTTAGGGCATTGCTGAATGGTTGCTAGGGTGTTGATGTGTGGTTGCTAAGTGGCCCATGTCAAAAGAGTCCACCTCCACCAAGTCTATGATATGCTGATCTGTAGATATGGCTCGGGTGCCCATCATCAACCAAAGTCTATGGGATATATTTATGTATTTATTTTAAGTGCTATCATATGGATCAGTGGATTGTGCATGTAGCTTTCATTTTGTTCCATGTTTCTAAAAGTCCCCAGCCCCCACAGCCCTCTTGTTTTTTTTTTATGTGTCCGCTATGTGCTGAGTCAGACAGCCTGAGAGGCCGTTGATTATATTACGCTCGCTGTATGTCTCGAAGCATGTGCGGCTTCTAGTGCGTGTAGTCGAGTCACTACCTCAGCTCCCCCGTGCTGCTATGAGCAACACATCGCAATGTCTGTACACCTCATCCGCCACTCATATCGCCATAGTTACAGCGCACTGGCAGAAGCAAGCTAGCGGGACACATGTTAACACATGTCTTTATGCATACACATTGTTCGCATGCAACTGTATTTTCAAGGTCCCCACATGCTCTAGTGCAATGAGGCAGATTTAAGCAATATTCTTGTTACCCCACTAGCTGTTTATCTGGGATTAGGATTTTTAGTCTTAGGTTACACTGTAAAGTCAACATAAAACGCTGTTTGAGATTTAGTTTTTAATAATGTGCACTCATAACTATTATACAGTGAGACCTGGAACATGTTTTAAAAAGTAATAAGGTCAATTTTGATATGTTGATTTTAAGGATGCACCATAAAAAAATAAATAAAAAAAACTGCCAGTTGTGGTTGCCAGTAATAAATACAATCACCCTATTTCAGGCATTACGGGATGTCATTTTGGTGCCTGTATATTTTAAATTGCGCTACCTTCAATATAATTTAATGATGTTATTAGTGTAACAATATTGTGACATTAAAATAATGCACAAGTTCAACACAAGTTCAGCTCAATCAACAGCATTTGTGACATAATGTTGATTACCACAAAAATGTATTTTGACTTGCTCCTCCTCTTCTTTAAAAAAAGCAAAAATCAGGGTTACAGTGAGGCATTTACAATGGAAGTGAATGGGGCCAATATTTGAACATTAATATACTCCCTGTTTCACAAGTATAGACAATTCCCAATGCGCTCTAAGTCATCGTGGTGGCGTTGTGACTCTCCTCAATCTAGGTGGCGGAGGACGAATCTCAGTTGCTTCCGCGTCTAAGCATCTTATCACGTGGCTTGTTAAGCACGTTACCGTGGAGACCTAGCACATGTGGAGGCTTCACGCTATTCTCCACGGCAACTCACCCTGCGAGAACCACATTATAGCGACCACGAGGAGGTTACCCAGGGATGGATTACCAACCGGGCCAATGGGGCCAGTGCCCAGGGGCCCTTGACTACCAGGGGACATTGACCCTGGGCTTTAAGTTTGCGTGATCCAGTTTGGCCATGTCAAATTTCGGTCAGTTAAACATACCAAATGATGAGGTCATCATGTGACAATGTAGCATACTACTGTTTGAAACGTTTGTCGTTGTGGAATGCTGTTTCACATTGTATTTATTTTTTTAAATAGTAGTTTGTAAACCGTATTAACCACATGGTGTGCAGTACATTAGTATACCATTCTGAACATCACCTAAGTGTTGCTCCTTAAACTGCACGAGTTGTTTAAACACAGCCACAACATTGGTAACACGTGTATCTGCTTCAACAATTGTGACATCTCACCGCCTCCTGCAAATGGACTTTGCCCTTTGAGTTTTCTGGATGGTGTCTGTTCAATCATGCACGGCTCCACTGAGCACCATACTCTCTCAGATTCATTAAATATCAGCTTGAGGTACTCCTGGAAGCTTCCGAGAAAGTCAGACAGTGAAGCCTGTGTCCTGATTGATTTTTGAAAAAGAGACTTTGTTGTGTGTCTTATCAGCTATTTTATAAATGGTATTTACTGTCGTTTAAGATATTTGATAGCACAGTGGAAGTTCTGCAGTGGATATTGACTGTAGCAATTTGGGATGTCTGAAACTAACTATCCTGATTGAACTCATCAGCTTTTTAGTAAAGACTCCATTGCCTGAATTGAGTGTGTCAAATGAGGAAGACATCCAAAATGTGCAGTTGGGGATACTTCAGGACCAGGATTGGGAAACATTCCTTTCAAGCAATGATAATTATTGATTTTCTGGGAAGAATTAAACACTTCGGGCTGATATAGCTGTGTGTGTCTTGCCTTGTTTTCTAGTAAAATTATCCAAGTAAAAACATCCTTAAAACAAGATAAAATAACCTAAGAAACAGAACTGGATAAGGTATCTGGAAAATACAGGTTTAGGTTTATTATAAAGACTTACAATCTAAAGGCGGGTGCACACTGTACGATTTTGGGCACGATTTTGCCGTCTGAGACAAATTTTATCGTCGCAGGGCAATCGGCAATCTTACAACATTCAGTGTGACATGTTCACAGACGGCTGATTAATAGCCTTTGCGATGATCTTCAGCCTCCGACGAAGTTTGGGCCAGATGAGATATTCCGCTCCTCTCTTGCACCCCAATTCACTTGGAAAGAAACCCGCTCCACGTCTGCACCACCATAGCAACATTTGTGCTCAGTTATCACTCTACTCAAGCACTTTCAATGTTTTTTCACATACACACAATCACATTTTCTTGTTTTTTTCTTTACATTTATCATGCATTTTAATTACAACATTATTTTAATTACTATTTTACTTTTAATAAATTGCTTTAAATGCCTGTAAATTTCTTTAGATAAGATTCACACCTCTCTAATTTTATTTATAAATAAATAAATGAAAATAGAAATATTTATACTGGTAAGTATTTATGGGACATTTGAATCCAAATCAGCTGGAGTTGGATACAATTATAGAAATCTACTTCATGTTTGTGCATCATCCATATGGGAATTTGAAAGTGTTACATATTATCATCCTTTATGAATTTAAAAAATTTTGCTTGGCCTATAGGTTACTAATCTAAAAGAGGAGAAAGACGTACAATAACCCACCTTTTTGTTTTCTCCAATTTGAACGGAGAAGTTTGTAATTTTTCGTGCTACAAGTCTTTTTATTTCCACAATGAATATTTCATTATTGCTGTAAGCTACTCACGTTCAGTCTCAACATCTGTCATTTTCTGTATTTGTGATCAGGCTGTCTTATTATTGGCCTGTTGGACAAAATCCATCTTTCTGGTAAATGTAAGCCTATGCTCGTGATGGAGTGGGATTGGAGCAACGGAAATGCTGATGTCCCGACTTTCAGAGATAGAAAAGGAATGCTCCTCTGTGGTGGGCAAATTTCACGGTTTCGCTTCTATTTCACAACACTCCCGTAACATGAGTCACGTTCACTGATCGGGATGCTTGGGACCACAGTCGGCTAAGATGTATATCGTGCAGTCAGACATAATGTCACGCAGTGAGCCATGGCGATATCAATGCATTCATATCGTGACAGTCTGACAAGCAACAGTCGTAATGGATAAATGGCAATAAATCGTACAGTGTGCACCCACACAAATGTACTTCAATAATCAAACTGAGTAATTGAAATATACCCGAATGAACTGGAAAAAAATTAAATCGAATCAAAATTGGGATCGAATCAAGAGCTTGTGAATCACAATAGAATTGAATGGGTATTGAGAATCATAAGATTTCTTTCACATGTCAGCAAACTAGACATTAAAACTGAAATGTCCCCAAATTGACTGGAATCAACTCGAATCAAGAGCTTGTGAATCGGAAGCAAATCAAATCAGGTATTGAGAATCATCAAATTGCCTCCATCTGTAAGAACAATTGACATTATAACGGAAATATACCCAAATGAAATGGAATCAAATTAGGAAATGTATCTTGTTTGACAGAAGCTTAAATATTTCATGACAAGGTCACTTATTAACGATTTGATTTTAGCTGTGATTATTTTTGTTTATTATTTTTACAATGTTTAATTATGCAGAACTAAACAAACTAAAATCGAACAGTACTGTATGTAAAACATCTTTTGAATATACACTCCACATTAGTTTTATTTAACTGCGACTGACTTTAAAAGGTTTCCGGCAGGATTATGAAGATATAAAGTAGATTGTGCTCAGTTATACCAATTGGATCATGTTACGTATGGACAACAGGAGGTTTGTGTGAGTGTGTTTGTTTGCGTGTTGAATGCACCTCTCTTGGGTTTCTGGTAGACTCTATTACTTTCATTTGGGACACCAGACACATCCTCATTAGTATTATGAATGTAATCAGTAGTGTGGCTGTGTGTGAGGTTAATGCAATCCCTCTCTAGACCGAGCCATTAGAGCCAGCTAACCCAATCACACCACGGCCAGAGCCCCCTCACTTCCCCGTGCTGATGTCACTCATGCTAAAGTGAATGGAAACAACAGCACATCACCTTACAGGCAAGCTCAAAAAAGCCTCAAAGGACAAGTGAGATGTCAAATTTCCACCTTGATCTCAACGCTTCCAAGTTTCATTTGTGGTTTATTTTGGTTCTGTCTGTAATTCCCTCAAGAGATCTATAACTACAATGAGCATTACTCAATTTATTTTGGATTGAGTCGTGTGTAATTAAAATGCTGTTATTCTAAAAATGCTTCTGAACGTGACTCATGAAGACTGTACTGGGTTAAAGTAAGGTAAATCGAGGTAAATGTGAGCCCATATTCTGGTATGAGTGAAAAATGCAGACTTGACTGTCTTGAAACAACTGTTCTGATCAGAACGGCCCTTTTCATATGGGCTTGGCTCTGGGTTGGCATTTTGCAGAGTTGTAGTCTGTGTCTTGTCTGGTTCATATTAGACTAATGCGCAATTTGTAATAAAAAGTGCAAATTTACCATATGGAGTAGAAACAGTCTTGACCAGATGCCCAGATTTGTATGCTCCGGGGTGGCTTCTGACTTTACGTTGCAAGTGTAGCCCAGTTTTCTGTTTTCGTTTTAGAGTACACACTGTATTCCAGCGTCCTTTTATGCTAGCGCCAAACCTGCATTTCTCAGTCTTTCTCTGGGGTGATTCTCATGAAACCTGTCAAGAAAATGTCGTAGTCATAATTAAACCCAAATTAATAAAATTGTATATACACTGGCGGCCAAAAGTTTGGAATAATGTACAGATTTTATTGTTTCGGTAGGAAATTGGTACTTTAATTCACCAAAGTGGCATTCAACTGATCACAAAGTATAGTCAGAACATTACTGATATTAAAAACAGCACTATCAAGTTATTTGGTTCATTAAATGAAGCTTAACATTGTCTTTGTGGGTTTTTTTTTAGTTGCCTCAGTATGCAATAGACTGGCATGTCTTAAGGTCAATATTAGGTCAAAAATGACAAAAAGAAACAGCTTTCTGTAGAAACTCGTCAGACAATAATTGTTTTGAGGAATGAAGGCTATACAATGCACTACAGTCTTCAAAGACAAAGGACAACTGGCTCTAACAAGGACAGAAAGAGAGGGCAAAGAAACACAGACATTGGACAACAGATAATTGGAAAAGAGTGTTACGGATCTTAACCCCATTGAGCTTTTGTGGGATCAGCTAGACTGTAAGGTGTGTGAGAAGTGCCCGACAAGACAGCCGCATTTATGGCAAGTGCTACAGGAAGTGTGGGGTGAAATGTCTCCTGAGTATCTGGACATACTGACAGCTAGAATGCCAACGATCTGCAAAGGACTTTTTTTACGAGAAGGTAAAAAATGTTAAAACAATTTTCACATTATTAATGACCTGACTACACATTGGGATCAGTTGAATGCTACTTTGGTTAATAAAAGTACCAATTTCGTTCCATAAGAGCAAAATATGTACATTATTCCAAACTTTTGGCCGCCAATGTGTATATATGTATTTTGCAAATTTGCCTTTTGTCCTTTTTAGGTGAACAATTTCTTTAAAAATGCAGAAAATGCACATATTTACAGGAAGTTATGAATTTAGCCTCATGAATAATTAGAGAGTAAAGGTAAATCCCTCACTACTGAGCTAAGGGACTTCTCTCTTCTCTTCAGCTGGACTTGCTGTTTGTTTTTTTTCTGTAATAATGAACCAATACTCTAATGTTCTTCGCCATGATCCCTATCACCTGTCCCTCAGCATAGCTTTGAATCGCCACTGGTCTGTAGGGGCCGCCATCACGCAAGAAGTAAATCAAATCAATAAGCAATCAGATACCAAGTGCTGTGCAGATCGACAGGCTTCCCGCCTGGCCGATTTGGTCCTAATTAGCATTGATGAGCACCACTGATGGGATGTGCGGCATTGATGAGTGCCGCGAGTCATCGCTCCCCCATCTGACGTGGCCTTTTGACACGGGCTACAAGACTAACTCCTGTCAACCTGCCGATAACGGCTTGATGTGAGCTTGATAAACATCAGCTCAGCGGGGACTCGTCCGGGATGGGGGGATTCCCTGGATCAGAGCAGTCCGAGGGTAGACAGGTGTGGAGATTCATGCTAATATGAGAGGAAAGGCTAGAGTGTGAAGAGTGAAGTACATTTCCAAGGCAGCAAAAACAAGCCTGAGAGGGATTAGCAAACATTAAAGGTGGATTTAATGTATGGCGCTTTGTGATGTGTGTTGTGGTCAGTATGTGCATACTTAGATGTAAATGGCTGATGCGTGATGACGAAAAGCTGTTTAGTACGCAAGATTTACATGATTTGTAGGAGTGGGAATAAGCAGGGATCTAGTGAAATGGTATAATTTACAATATTAGGGTCACAATATAATAATATTGTGATTTATTATGTTTAGTGTATTACAATTAAAAACAGTAATATAATGCAATATTTTACTCACAAGTGCTGAACTTCCTGCTTTACTTCATCGTAGAGTCAAAGAAGTAGTGTTTACTGTGTCAGTGTCAATAACAAAAAAGAAGGATCTGGAAGGACATCCTTACAATAGAAACAAGTTATAGGATAACTTTTGATTCTTAGCCTGTTGAAATTTTACAGTTTGGTTGAATATAAATAATTGTGCATTTGTAGTTCCAATTATCATATTATTTTTTTTTATTGATCCTTGGCATGAGAATATTGAGTGTTTACATGCATTATATGCTGAAAATGACCCAAAAACTGTTTATTCAAAAAATGTGGCAAACGTATATTAAATCATATTTGCTGCATGTGCGCTTTTTATTTGAGCGAAGCATGAAGGGAAAAAGAGCGTGCTAGCTCCACGTGCATAGAGCAGCGCTCACGACCGCTGCTAGCAAGCTCAGTCAGGCTTTTTGAGGAGCTGCCTGTGCCCTCCTCTCCCCCGGGAACACAGAAGGATTCCCTTAGTGGCACTTACTCATGCCAGGGCCACGCTGACAGTGCCAAACCAAATATTTACCCTTTAGTCAAATGAAAAGGCATACACACACACTCAGGACCAGATAAGGAGAAACACACACCCTAAAGGGTAACTATTTTTCAAACACACTTGTAACTTGGAGACGTGACGACTTGGCGTGAACCACATTTGTTTGTTGCAAAGCAGTCAGTGTTTTTTGTATGTCTAAACATTGTCTTGCGCCTTGTGAAGCTTCCGCTGCACATTTAACTCGAGGGCGACTCAAAAACAGATGTTTCATGAATGTCTCCCGTTATGCTAATGAGGAAAGGACCTTCCGAGCCACTGGAGTGGCACTGTCGTGAGCCGAGCGCGCCATGCTCACCTTGTGCCCGTTCCACTTAGAACGCTAGGACTCTTGAGTTCACAGTGTGTTCATCCTGGGCCATTGTGCGACTGGCAGCCTCCTTTCCAGGCAGCTTTTATTCCATACAAGGCCCTGCCAGGAGCAACATGCACACAGCATGAGATCTCTGCCTACGTCACTCTCACTCACTACAGCAAAGCAACCTGGAGAGCAGCAGGCAGCGCTGAGAACGACAAACAGGGAGGTTTTTAATCGGCCAGAAGCACTTTGACTGAACACAATGTTCTCGCTGGCTTTTAGAAGGCCTGTTGACAAAAAAAGGACAGATTTGTCACTTTGTTCCCTCTGCAGTCTTTTAACCTCTGCCTGTAGCTGAAACATGAAGGTTAAATTTGAAGCTGTCTTTAGATGTTTTAACAGAGAGCAGGTTGGAGAGGAGACTGCAGTTGTTTAGATTAATGAGCCATAAACGAGCACATGCAGAGACGGTGAGAGTCAAGGCGCCGGCCGTCACCTTTTGAAGAGCAGGAGGCCGGTTTGTCACTGATGCCGGATGCCGCACTGTAACTCACGGCGTTGAGCGTATACAATTCTGGGTGGTCCCGCATGAGTTTGTTGGAGGAGCCACCATATTGAGGAGGAATCTTTACGACCTGCACTGTGTGTGTGTGTTTTGTGTGAGGGAATGGCCCCTGAATGTGTGTCAATATATGGGACTGGTACTGTATTTGTTATTCTCACCTGCAAGTTTTAACCACTGGATTTTTTGTATGTCTAACCAGACGTCCAATATTGCAACATTGCAGTTTGCAAGCACTTAAAGGAATGTTTCATACAAGTCAAGCTCATCCAACGGTGTTTGCGGCATAATGTTGATAACCACAAAAAATAGTTTCTATACTGCCATTGTTTATTAAAAAAGTGGTTACATTGATTCACTTACAATCGAAGTGTTTTTGGACTGGCCTCATTCACTTCAATTGTAAGTGCCTTACTGTAACTACTTGGCTATTTTTGAGGAGAGGTGAGTCATATATAGTACACACACACACACATATACTGTGTGTGTGTGTGTGTATATATAAAACATGAATTACGAATAAAATAGGGAGCCATAATATTCAACTGTATGATACAAAAGACATCATACATCATTGCATTTCGGTTTAGTTTCTTTTATTAATAGTAAGCTGTCCCAGTGTCATAGCAAGACGTTGCATTCTGCTCAGAGAGATATATAACAATGCGGTGACACTTGAATGAAATGAAGAATTGCAATTTACAATCCTTGTTATCCTCTACTGCCTCACTAACCAATGCTAATAATGATGTTGATACACATATTGTCTCTTATCACACGCACACACACACACACACACACACACACACCAGCTTCCTTCACGAGGTGTTGATGCCATGCGGGCACACATCTACAGTCACTCGGTGGCCGTCAGTCACAACTGATTTCATTTGGAAGTGCAGAAAATGTTATATGGCCATTTCTGTGTGTTTGTGTGTGTGTATTTGACTGCAAAAGTTTCTTCAGCCTCATTTAAACATCTCTGTCTAGAATTGGCAATGCACTTCATCCATTATTAACTCGACATTTCCAAAATATAGGCTGTATCATCATTTTGTTAACAATTACACTACAACACTATAAAGTGTTGAAACGAAAGGCTCTTTGTTCAGAAAAAGGCCCTGCATTGCCAAACAGACTTGTGTGAACGTGCATTTTTGTGACTGCTGCATGTGTCTTTTCCGAGGTTTCATGGCTCAGTGCATGCGGTCCTGTTAGGCCGGGCCATTCCATTGCTCATGCTGTGTAACATGTAATGATATGGTGTCAATGCTGTTGTGGCACTGTGCTGTTCCGAGCAGCTAAAAAACATAAAATGAAGTCTCGGGGAGCAATTTGTTCCCCTCGCCAGTTTGACTGAAGCACAGAGGGTTACAGTGTGGAAACGTCCAGCGGGTTTAAACGGTTGCTCTTGTGGCACTGAAAGATACATTTCAACAGTCAGTCTCCTGGCATCATTAAACGTTTTACACCTCAGCCCAAACGCACCAGGGTTTATTGTGCGAGGCTACACGCAAACTGCAAATGGATTGGATTGTGTCGACTTTGCAGTACAGCACCGTGCTAATCTAATGGACTTGTTCCGCACCAAGAGTCTGGTTAAAGAGAACTGTCTATTAGCCATTAGCAGCAGCATTCCAGATGAATGTTGAAAGACTTCAAGCTGAAAATCAGCGTGTTGTTTTCTCAAGGACTGGTGTTGCCTTTCAAGAAATGGGGTTTTCCTCTGTGCTAAGCAGTTGGCGAACTCTTGAAGCATATTGACACGAACAGTAAATTTCGCTTTCCTGGAGAGTAACGCAAGTGTGACCGAGAGAAATTTGGCCGGAGTTGTGGCTTAGCGGAGTCAAATAGCAAATACAGTACTGTGATTTACTGGTGGAGTTAAATATGTTTTTGCCAGACACACTCACTTTGATTAACACTATAATTAATGACTTGAAATGACTTAATCGTGAACTTGGTCTTCTAATCCTGTCTGTCTGTCTGTCTGTCTGTCTGTCTGTCTGTCGGTCGGTGAACTAGCTCAGTTGTCTAATACTTAAATGATAGTCTGATGACTGGTTTGTCTGGCCAATGTTTCTGTCTTTGTTTTCCTAAAAACTTTTTGCCCTTCTTTACCCAACACCCCTCTACCAAACCGCTGGGACTCAATTTGAGTCAGGTCAGAGGCCGAGGTCCCAGGGGAGGCCGAGCATTTCCTGTCCAGCTCTTGTTTTTCTCTTTAGACCGGGATATTTGTGCAGACTGAAACCCTGCTACGTGGATCAGCAGACAGAACGGACCACAGCTGACAGGGATACGTTTTCACTAGCACACAGGGATGTCCACAACCAGTCAGCACCAGTGACACAGAACAGACATGGAAAGCATTATCCATATCACTTGTATGGGCAAGCACCACTCATTAAAGTGTCAAAAATCTACATGAAGTAAAAATCTCACCTTGTGATTTGAATATGTTGCGTATAAAACATATACAGGTGTAAATTCAGGAACCTAGAGTAGTAGTTTCATAAAAAAAAAAAATCACATACGTTTATTTGTGTACTAACAATGTCCAACAGTGTATGTACATGCATCACTTGAGATTTGTAATTTTTGTAATTTTTTTTCTGACAATTCCCAGCACAGTGTCATTTCCAACACATCTCAATTCTGTATTCTGTGCTGGAAATGATGATGATGGAAATTACATTTGTAAAGTTTTTGAAATAAATCTTTTTTACTCTTTTGACTTGCTACGGCGAATTTCCTAGCTAACATTTTTTTTGTATCTTAATTGTAATTGTATTTTTGCATTCCCTGAAGCCTTCTTCACTGCAGTTGAACCTCTCTCCTTGAAGTTCTTGATGATCCGGTAAATGGTTCTTTCAGGTGCAATATTCTTTGCAGCAATTTCCTTGCATATGAGGCCATTTTGATGCAAACTGATGATGGCTGCACGTCTTTCTTTAGAGGTAACTATTGCGAACAAGAACACAATGACTGAAAGCATTTCTTCCCTCCTTCTATAGCAATCAGTCTGCTCTTCTAATCCAATCAGAATGATGGAGTGATGTCACCTGACTAGTACTCGTCCACACTATCCCAGGTGCTGCTGATATGATTAGTGAAATGATGTTAGCTGGTCATTTTGTGCCATGGCCAAAAACCAGTGAAATTTGGGTTTTGTGATAAAGTTAATTTTATTGGCCAATTAAGCTTTTTGTAATTATTTAAAATGCATCTGATCACTCTGCACAATAATCTAGAAACAATGTGAATCAACAGCACAACAGCTGAAGCAGAAAACTTTGTGAAACACAAAATCTATGTCACTGCCAATACATTTAGCCATAGTTGTGTATATGTGTGTGTATATATATATATATATATATATATATATCGCAATCGGTTGGTTTTAATAAAAATCAACCCCTGGGACATGAAAGGGCCTGATGTTGAAAAAACACCTCTATTAACCGCTTTCCTTTCTCTGTTTTCCTCTCTCTCTCATGTTCCACAGTAACTCCTCTCATAGTTCAGCTGTCGGCACAAGATTCCATTCACTGCGCCACATGCAGGCCATCTGCAAAACTGCGCTTGACTCATGAAATAGGATTAGTCAACAAAAATCAATTAAACAGAGATAGTGAGGGAAACAGAGAGTGAGAAAAGAGGAACAAAACAAGCATTGTTAACTAAAAATCCACTGTAATTAAGAGGAAACTGAGTCTAGCCTCAGAGAGCATCCAAAGTGAGATGCGAGAGCACAAGAATGGTTGCAGGCAGTTATTCATTTTTCATTGCAAAGATGATATTTTTCACTTTACAGTCCCTGCACACAGACATTTCTTAGTGTGCAAATGCACATATAAAGACAGCATTACAGAGTTTACCCTCTCATATTCTTTCTTATCAACAATTTTACACAGTGCTTGAAAAATTCCCTGTTCAGACGTATTTGATAAGTGTGTGTGGAGTATGCAGTGAGCGTGCACGTCGCTGGATATGAATGAATCATTGTGAAATAAGCATGCAGTGATCCAGTGCAGGGCTGCAGCAGGCCTGTGTGATTTCAGCTCACCCACAGTCTCTACATTATTAAAAGCGCATTAGCAGCGTAATGGCTGAGCAATGCATCTCAAGCCCAGCATTTGGCTGCGACTGACGCAACTGAGGGGAGGTCACGTGACCTGCTGATGCTCTGCCAGATTTGCATGGGGACTCGGAATATATTATTGCAATGTTCTAACATTTTTAAAAGTAGCATATGACATTTCAAACCGAAGTAGACTATTCTACATAATTGTCACATGACCTCACTACATTGTATGTTCAATTTAGCAAGTGGCTTCCAGTTATCATGTCAGAAATAAATGGTTAGTTTACGCATAACATGTCCATGAGCGTTGCTTCATCAATATCAAGATTAAATCAGTGTATAATGGTACGTGTATATTTTAGGTGCAGATCACTACAAGTTTTTCACATGTCTGGCTTCACTAGTTCATTTAAAATGGTCATTTGTTATGAAAAGTTTTATTTTTACAAATAAATATGTGTTGTAATTAGTCTTTCAATTATTGAGGACATTCATCTTGCAAATCACACCTCTGGACAGGCTCTGCTTTCTAAAATGGTTTCTTTTGAACTGCCCAAATACAATTATTGTTGCATTTGAAATCTGAATTTGTGTAGAAATGTCTTGATTTGTGGCACATTTAGGCAAATATACAGTAGCAGGTCACCCGGGTATTCCATGCATAGCCTTTCGAAAATGTGCATGTGTATATAATACTAAGTTGTAGAATAGAGTGTTAATATGCATTTCCGAGACTTGCCAGGAAGAGAAATAGAAACAGAGAAAGTGGGAAGACCGAATATTTGTTGCGAGCGGGGCTGCCGGCTGCAGCGCATTCATGCAATATTAAGGCGATGCTGCATCATGCACCTTATTATGAGGATTGCTTCATCTGTCACTTAGTCCTCTGAGGTCTGTGCCGTTCTGTCACGACTAGTTTTCCTCCATTCACTGCTTTCGCTCAGAAAATGGAGAGCTCGGTTATTAACGGCAGATTATTGTCTGTCTTCGCTAAGATGACATTTGAATAAAAAACAATCTCATTAAGACGGCCTATTAGCGCCGGTTCCTTGAGAAAGGGCGCTGCTTTTGGATCGGGGTAGATAAATATGTGTGAAGATGCTGGTAAATCCATTTTTCAGTGCCTTGTTGTGTTTGAACATATCTTTCTCTTCCTTTTGAAAGAACAATTTAGGTGAGTGGTGGTGGCGTAGTGGCTAGAGCACAGGGCTGCTAATCAGAAGGTCGCTGGTTCGATCCCCACACCACCATTGTGTCCTTGAGCAAGGCACTTAACTCCAGGTTGCTCCGGGGGGGATTGTCCCTGTAATAAGGGCTCTGTAAGTCGCTTTGGATAAAAGTGTCTGCCAAATGCATAAATGTAAATTTAATCATTTCAATTCTGTCATTGAGTGACTCTGGAAATTCAATAGAATAATGGTTCTCCCTCCATTTAACATTTTTTGTAACTAATTCAGGGCTGGACTGGTAATCTGGAATAACAGGCATTTTCCCGGTGGGCCAACAAAATTTGGGGCTGATCAGGGGGGGCTGGCCATCGGGAGAACCGAGCGGGCTGGTGTGTTGGCCGCGAAATGTGCCGAATGGGCCGCGATAAGCAAAAATGAGCCACTGCATTATGCAGAACGGACCACAAAACGGCACCGCGATATGCAGAAAAGTACAGCAAACACCCTCCCAACAACTTTTGGCTCACCCCTGCCGATGTCTCTTCCCAGTCCAGCCCTGGGCTAATTTAATAATAATCTCGAGTTCGAGCGCTTTACACGCACTAGTTATGCTTCTCATCTGCAATGTGAAATTTTCACCGTGTGATTGAAGCCTGGTTTCGGAAACACTCGCACCTATGATCTGCTCTGTTCTGGATCTCTGGAATGCACGCAGTACTGCCTCTCCCTATAAGCAGACTCCACAGTCTGTGTAGGGCACCAACTCCCTAAGAAATGTTATTCAATGACGCAAAAGCAGTCGCTTCGTGCTCATATCACATGATATTTTGAATCTTTAAAAAGGTAATTTTTATAGATTTTTTTTATTTATTTATTTTTACAGTTTTTCCGATATACACTTTTGTAAGTGTTCGAGTCTTCATTCTGTTCATTATAAAAATTGTAACATATTTTCTTCCTCTGTGTTTTTATGTCAAATACTATCTTACTCGAAGGCATGTGACATCAAATAAAGAAGAGTAGGTCTGAAGTAATCCGAAAGTAATTAGATTACACTACCTAAAATATGTTTTCAAAGAGACTATTTTAAAGATTACAATTTTAGTCTTGTAATTTGTAATCAGTACCAGATTACAATTCAGAAGTAATCAACCCAGCACTGGTAATGAAATGAGGGTAATTAAAAAGTGACATCGTTTTCATTATTGGTGATCTGTTCCTTTAAAATATTCCTAGACCTGGTAAAATAATGGTTCAAAAGTTTGATTTGATTGAGTGACATCGCTGGCTGTAGTGTGGCGGAAATATTTTGAACCACCTTGGAAAATGTCTCCTGTGCTCATTCGCCTGTGTTTTATGAAGAGTTTAATGATTTTAACAGTGCGGTGAATGAGGGTGGATCTACGTCCGGCTCTGTTATTAATATAGCAACTAAATGCCACACTGCCGTTTCAGTGAAATAAAGCCCAGACCAGAATGCCTGGCAGGGTTTTTAAAACCTGGAGGCTTTGCCTGTGAGATGTTGACTCTTCAAAGAAGCCTTTCTCTCGTGAAGTCAGCTGAAAATGTGTTTGTCCTAGTGGATCCTTTTGCCTGGTAAAACTGATTTGTTCCACCTGTTTGGTCGTGAACAACACACTATGACAACTCACAATCATTCGTATGAGATTGCAAAATTGTAAGATATTGTACAACGTCTCCTATGCACCACTTCAAGAACATGCATGGAAGAAAGGAATCCCAAACTGGCAAATGCTTGTAGTCTTTGAGCACAGGACACGAGACAGATGTGGAGAATATGTGGAGCTGTGGATGTTAAGGTGTTAAGTGCAGCTTGCATCCATGCAGTATAAAGGCAGCTAAGGCTATAACTATATGGAGGACTTAAATAGGACCACTCTGATAAGTGTCTGAGTTGTATTGATAGATGTCATGATCAGCTGATTGACAGCTTGTCTCACATGATCTGCCTGAACTAGCGCTATGCTTGATAAAAGAAACATTGAATCAGACATCACTGTCATTTACAGAATTTATGACTACAAGCAGCCTTGTGTCGAGGGCCATTGTAGTTTAGGCGTCCTAAGAGTGTCTTTGCCAGCAGGTGATTGAATGAATGAATGATAGCAGTGTACTGAATGAGCTGCACATGTGATTAATCTGTTGGTTGTGAAGTGTCCCGTGGGTCTTACAGTGGCTTTTGGACACTATGTTTACATGCAGTGCCAGGTCACATGGTGTACCAGCGAGTTACAAGAGGGTGGCCGATGTGGAAGCAAGTACCCTGTTTTATTGCCTGTCCCACTGTACAAAATAAACTAAAATAAACCAGAATGCCATTTGTTTGCCTTCCTCTCCATTCAAACCAAAGGAAAATATTCTGTTTTGAGTTTGAGTTGCAGCATTTTATTTATAAGTCTTATGAATTTTCTTTATTTATGAGTCTTCAGGCTTTTTCAGCAGGGTTGAAAGGGCGTCCCACGGTCATTGCGAGAGGAAACGTCTTTTGTCCTCTGGGGTTTTTCGGACAAGGCACCATTCAATTACATGCGACACGTTTTTATCTCTGTATTTTTGGTGTGATTTGTAATATTTAATCTAGTGTCTAGTTCATTGTGTCTGCAGATACTGTACTTTAGTGACCAGTCTTAAAGGGGAATGTTGTTGAATTTGTAGCTAATTTGCAGTGGCGGTCTGACAGAATTTTCCAGGGAGGCAAATGCATAAATCAGTATTGAAAGTTGACACCAATAAAATGTTGCAGTGGATGTAAATATCATGTTTTATTATATGTTTTCTGCAGGTAATTATGCACCCATGCACATCTGATCTGCTTTCCCTGATATCTTAAAATAGTCTTGATAACAACTGTTGTGTTGTAAGCTTTCTGATCACCAACTCAACACTTGTTGATACATCAAACGAACTGAACAAAAGGCGCAGACCATGTTCAATGCAAACATTTATAAATGAATGTAGGGCCCCATTTCATGTGCTGTAACATCTGCTCATCTAATACTGTATGTGCAGACCATCTCCATCCTCAACTGCTTCATTGATTCAGTCGATCTTCCAATAAAATGTATTTCATCCTTGGAATTTCTCTTCACTTGTTGCTTTAACCATAAACAGGCTTAATGAAGCATAAACTTGATACTAAAAGCTGATTGGCTTAAATGGTTACTTCTGATAATGGCTGGTTATGAATGCAGAAGGTGGCAGATGTCATTTTCCCTCCATTTGTTTTTTTTTTTGTTTTTTTTAAATGTTTTTATAAAATAATACATTTATAATAATAAATCATGAAATGGAAATAATGTAAACAAAACACACTGATGTTATTGAAAAATATTAAAATTAAATGCGGGTGTTTGTGTATATACTGAATATATATATACACACACACACACACACACACACACACACACATTTATAAAATAAATATATAAAAAAAAAAAAAAAAAAGAAAATAAAATATTTTGTAAATGCATTAACAACAGCAGTAGTGTAATTTACAAACCTAACACATGGGAACAATTCTGCGATATATATTGTATTATATATTTATATTATATATTAATATGTATCATATTACCAAATGACAGATGAGTTTGACCTGACCTTTAATGTCAACAATAAAAGATACATGAAGCGTTTTCTCCTCCCTTATTAAAGTTGATAAGCCTGTTTATTTAACTGTGCATGATTATATTATTGGTGCATTGTACTATTTGTATTTATCATTGTTTTGTCCCATCTGCATTCACACACAAATTGAGGACCACTGATCTGAGGGACCGGCCAATTATCTTAAATGAACTCCTCTTGAACATATATTGTTTTATGATATCTTGCATATATTTTTTATTTGATCTAAACTCAGAAATAACAGCCATGATTGTTTACATTAAGATTTTTTCAATGATGTAGTTCAGTTGAAGTATTTGACACGAACAGACAATATGCCAAAACAAAATGCCCCTGAAAATCTATTCCACCAAGCAAAAATGTAAAAAGGAAGAAAAAGTGAATTTGTGACCACTCTTGAGCCAACGAGGCCTGTATTTTGCTGCCTGCAGGCACCTCCTACTGTCTGTTAATTAGAGTGCGTAAAGTTTACAGCCTTTGCAAAGCTGTTAAGCGGGAAGGAGCGTTCAGTGAAGGCCGCCTGACTGTGAAATTGAATTATGAGCAAGTGTCACTGAACAAAATGGGAAGTATTTTAGAGGGAGGATGAAAACAGGCATCCCTGGAGTCTCTCTCTCTCTCTCTCTCTCTCTCTCTCTCTCCCTGTGCTGTATTTTTAGTGAGTGAGGTAGAAGGCGCATTAGATGCTAAACAGTGATTGGAGAATGTTTTGCATCCTTCTGTTTGTGTAACATCATCCTGTGTATCTCTCTGTCTACAGATGCTCCCACAGCAAGAATGGGACCACAAGAGATGCGCCCGGGGATCTCAGGTGAGTTTAAGAGTGCCTGTGTGTGTGTTTGTGTGCTGAAATTGCATACTTTAAGCACCTTGGAGCACATATTCTCCCAATTCACATAACTGTAATGCACAAAAGGCATAAATGCATATAATATAAATGTGTGTAATGGTGCCCAGCTGATAGATAGCTGTGCAATGTGTATAAACCTCACTCTCCTGAGCTCAAGAGGTGCACTAGTGACTGACGTTAGACGTTGTAGCCTTTAGCCTCCTTGTTAGCGCACCCGCCTTCCATGCCGGAAATGCCGGTTCGAACCGGCGCGACACGTGCATATAATACTTTTCTTTAATTTATGCTGATTGAAACACACAATATATAATTGTATTACAGCATATATTTTTTTAATGCTATACAATTATTAATGACATCCGAATCACATACTGTGTGACTCATTTTAAATTCAAAACGGTGAATTGTGCGTTTTTCGTAAGAGTAGTTTGCACCCTCGGAAAATAATGTTCAACAATTAAATCACAAACCAGTGGTCAAATATTGCATGTTTAGTTAGATACTTAAATCTCACATGACACAAACACTCTTAACCTGATCTGCTGGCTGATGCGTGGCACTGGAATAATCCACGAGGTTCCCGCTTAGCATCTGAAACTTGAGTCCATCATCGATTTGATTTGATCTTAAATGACATTGACGAGCGGTGGTAGACTACAGAGCATGTTCAAAATGTACCTTTTTTAAACCATTATGTTATTCCTGCAACAGCTTCACAACATAACAGACTGCAGCAGAACAGCAACAAGGAAATCAATTATTGGGGGGACAGTCTGGCCATATCTGATGATCGGAGGGGACTTGTCCCCCTCAGTGTTACATTACGGCCCTGTTCTATATGAGAAAAAAAAAATGGTAAACATGATATTATAAAGGACAAAATTAAATTAAATATTGGCATTTTACTAAAGACACAAGATATAAAGATTTGTAAAAAATATTATGAAAATAATAATAATATTGATTATTATAATTTTAAAAATATATATATTCTCTACAATTTTCCATGGACCCCCTAGCTCCCCTTGGTGCCCCTCTGGGACCCCAGTTTGAAAACCAATATGGGATGTCTTACTTTCGGCCAAAATACAAGACATCCCTGCTAATATGGTTGAGTTGACAACCATATGTTTTTGTGAGATTCAACCCTGCATTGTTTGTTTTGCTGGTAGTAGGTCATATAATTAATCATTACAACAACAGTTTAAATGTGTATGTGAGTTAATGTCCCGTATCAGACACTGTGGTTGTAACCGGGATGTCATCTTGTCTGATCTAATTTTAAACATCCGAGTGACATCACACTTGGCATGAGGGGGGTCATTCATGTTGTGCTAACCTTTTAAAAAATGAATACGATTATGTCGTCATCTAAGGAAGTATTTCTATAAAAATTAGAGTTGACTTTTAGAAATATTCCCTGGTCTAACGGGATAAAGACTAACAGGATGGAAAGTGATATTAAGGAAAAATCTATGAATTAATACAATATTCTCAAGAACGCCAACTAATATGGTTTCCACCATTAAAAGTGTGACTTTGATATTTAACATTTTAGTGTGCATGAAAAGTCATTAAATGAGGATTTTTGGTGTTTGTGTGTTGAGGTTAGATGGACTGTGAATGTGTGTGCCCTCACTTTTTATTCTGGATCTCCCCAGCGAGTGTGTGTGTGTTTGTGCACATATGCTAATGTGTTTGCACATTGTATCTAGTTCTCTCTCCATGGCTGGGTGAGAGCGGGGAGTAGCTGTGACGTCTTGACTGACGTGTTTCTCTGCTCTGCATTTGTCCCTCGCTGTTCATTCATTCCCAAACCTATTTATGTTGTATACACTTTGGGAATACACTAAGAATGAACCATGCCCGCTGAGAGCGTGATTGACACACGCAGTGTCTGTGTTGTTTTAGCACCTGCTTCACAAAAGGAATTATGTTGTTCAGGTAACAGTGGTGCAAATATGTGGTGCAAAAAAATTAAAATAATAATAATTATGCAATTTGGATGGAAGTTAAACTGCCCGGTTAAACCGTATTGCGGTTCCTTGGTGGTTGTTGCTTTTCATCCATGAGAAAGGAAATTCTTCAGTCCTTCTGTGTTGCCCTCTTTATTACACCAAAGACTTTGACATCATGGCCCTGTGGTGCAGCCCATCAATTGGCCATGAAGGATGGCAATTTCATCCTTAGCGGAAGGGTAGCGCATTAATCGCTGACCACAGCCGCAGGGGATTTGTGTCAAAAGCCACCAGGGCAAACAGCGCTGACAGAGACATAAGTTAAAGCGGAAAACATGTCACGAGCAAACGCCACATGGATGAACATGACCTTAGAAAACAGCTGTCAGTCACTACAATAGAGCTGTGAGAGCATGCCGGGCCAACGAGGGCATGTCCCATAATGCACCGTGCCTTGGGAGAACCAGGAGGCCATTAACTGATAACAGGAACAATGCACACGAGGAAACCAAGTGTGTGTGTGTGTGTGTGTGTGTGTGTGTGAATCTGTGAGGGAGAGAGAGTAAGGCTAAGTATGTACTGTATGTGAATGCAAATGCTTTTAGCTTGCATACATCGTTGTATTATAAAATGTGAGTGCAACAGTGGCCTCCCGCTTTTTCAGTCATCTTGGTTCCGGAAGTACTTTTCCATTCATTTATTTTCACAAGGGGTTTCATAAAGTACTTCATAAAAGCATTCCAAACCAAGCTGAATCACAACATTACACATTTTGATTTGAAGCAAAAAAAGTGTTTGAAAATTGGACAAAAAGATATTGTGAATTAATCATCTTTATTGAAGGAATGAACTACAATCCCATGAAGCATTGCAAATGATGGCCATGTCACAGAAAATTGTAATGATGGTTATGGGAGGAATGTGTCACAACACACAGTGCTGCATATGGGGCTGTGTAGCCGCAGACTGGTCAGAGTGCCCATGATGACCCCTGCCCACTGTCAAAAGTGCCTACAATCGGCACGTGAGTGTCGAAACTAGACCTTGGAACAGTGGAAGAAGATTGCCTGGTCCGATGAGTCCCGTTTTCTTTTATATCACGTAGACGGCCGTGTACGTGTGCACCATTTACATGAGGAAGTGATGGCAGCAGGATGCACTGTGGGAAGACGACAAGCCGGTGGAGAGAGTGTGATGCTCTGGGCAATGTTCTGCTGGGATACCCTGGGTCTTGCCATTCATGTGGACATCAATTAGACACGTGCCATCTACCTAAACATTGTTGCAGACCAGGTACACCCCTTCATGGTAATGGTATTCCCTGATGGCAGTGGCCTCTTTTCGCAGGATAATGCGTCCTGCCACACTGCACAGATTGTTCGGGAAGAGTTCAAGGGGTTGCTCTGGCCTCCAAATTCTCCAGATCTCAATCCGATTGAGCATCTGTTGGATGTGCTGGACCAACAAGTTCGATCCACAGCACCTCCACCTTGCAACTTACAGGACTTGAATTATCTGCTGCTCATGTCTTGGTGCCAGATTCCACAGGACACCTTCAGGGATCTTGTAGATTCCATGCCTCGGCGGGTCGGTGCTGTTTTGGTAGCACATGGAGGAGCAACAGCATACTAGGGAGGTGGTCATAATGTTTTGGCTCATCAGTGTATTTGCATTATAGCACCCTCTGTGGTAATGCTGAGATTGTGACATATACTTGCATTATGAATTGCACTTTGACCACAACACCACATAAAATCAAGCTTGCATAGTGTTGCATGTTTTGGGCCTTACTGCCAAAATGAACAGAGGGAGATATTTTGGAGAGATGTAGTGTGTGTGTGTGTGTGTGTGTGTGTGTGTGTGTGTGTGTGTGTGTGTGTGTGTGTGTGTGTGTGTGTGTGTGTGTGTGTGTGTGTGTGTGTCTAAGCCCTCTTATCAGAAGGAAATCCTCCCTGAGGATCGATGTAGTTCTTTCTGGTTCAGAGTCATATTGATACACACAACAAGCTCAGTCATGTGTGTGTGTGTGTGTGTGCGTGCGTGCACGCTAGCAATGTCACAGCTAATGGAGCAAACTCTTTTCTAATTACTGAGTTGTTTTATCATTTGTCGATTACGGCATATGGTTTTCTCTCATCTCTGTGTCGTATCTGCTGCAATGCTGATTTATACTTCAAAGGCCCTCTTCACCCACAATCTTTCAAACGACGGCCATTTGGCTGAACCGAGTGTGATTTCTGCCTGTTTTCCTCCTATTGATTGGTGGAAAACAGCCATCTCCAATACCTGATAAAGGTGTGGAGTAGTACAAATATGGCTGACATTTGAACCTGTGACTTTCAGAGAGAGGAGAGAAAATAAGGGCCAGTGTTTGTGTGGACTGTGAGGCCTCAGGAGACCTCCACTTCCTTATAGCCTTTCTAGGGTGCACTGGGACTGTCAGAACAAGGCATGATGTGAAAAAGCAATAAGCTGTCTCTTTCATGTTAATCTGACTTTTTGTCCAAAGCAGATACGACTGGGGCAGGACATTGGCTGTGTCTGAATATGCATGCTTCCCCACTACTGTAGTTAGTATGCCATAAACAGGATGCCAATATAGTAGGATGCCTGAATCCTTAGTATTCATAAAGCAGCAGCTGAGAAATATCTGAATGATCTACTACAGGGGTTTTCAAAGTGTGGGGCGTACCTCCCCAGAGGGCACAAGAGCATGTCAGGGGAGGCGCGGAGAGTGGTAAAATGTTTTATTAAATAATTAATAATTCCCATCTATGTTGGGCACTTATTGGCTTCTTTTCTTTATTATTTGGTTCAAGTCATCCATTTCAAAAACTTTTTTTTATTACATTTTTTTAGTTTTATAATGAAATAAATTAATATGGTGGCACAATGATATTTTCTCAAGTTGTTTTCTTTTTTTTTTAAGGATGTTAAAATATTTTTTGCCACAAAATTAGACCAAAAAAATGCTCCATAAGAAAATGATTTTTGCAATGAAGGGTCCTTTTCGAGTTTTGAATAGAGAAAAGTAAAAAGTAGATCAACCATAATATTTTCATTTAATCCTGGGAACTTATTTGACTCAGATCATTACCTTCAGTTTGGGTCAGGAATAAAGACATCTCCAACATCACCACAACCAAACGTGAGAGAACTAGAGTTGAGTTCTTGGAATTTGTGGAATACCGCACTGAGAACCTCAAATAACCCTCATAAAAACCACTTTGTTTTTGAACAGCACACAATATTGACTAAGGCTGTTAGTCCATTTAGGGTAGGCTACACACAGGACTGGGAAAGAAATCGGCCTGGGATTTACATAGCATTTGCATTGGATTTGCATATCGCGGCGCCGTTCTGCATAACGCAGCGACTCATTTTAGCTTATCGCGGTACATTTCGCGGCTGACCCACCAGCCCGCTCGGTTCTCCCAATGGCCAGTCCACCCCTGATCGGACCCAAATTGCGTCAGCCCACTGGGAAAATGCCCAATATACACACTATGCAGAGGCTCTAGGAGTTTAAAAACACTTGGATTTTAGAGTTAAGAAAGAAACGGGTCTCTCAGAGGCACTGCGTCTGAGAGCTTTCACAAACAGCCCTTAACATTCTTGTGTTTTAAAGACCTCTGGCAGCACAGCTCTTTCACACTCTGTAGTCATGCTGTACTGTTTATCATGCCATTGTGACACATTGGCTGTTAAAACTGCCACCAGAGCGCACACAGCCAATGCAATACAGAATCAGTGGAGTGCTGAAGTGCATCGTCAGTTTTTCATGCTTGTTTGGAGTTTGCTCTTGTGTTAAAAAATGTATTCCTTGCAACATACAAGTTAGGGCTTGTTTCAATCACAATGTGTGTTTTTGGCAAGGACTGCATTGTCAGTGGTGTCAAGGGTTGGTTAAAGTGGTTAAATATCTGGCCTGGTAACTTAAAGTTTGTGGGTTCAAACCTTACAAGGGTTCATCCATGTACTGTCATTACTTAACCTTTGTTTTTCCAAGTAGGACTGTTGTAATAAGTCACTTTTAGGGGTGTCAGTTTTCTAAAAAATTCATAATAAAGATTTTACTAATACAGCAGAATATTCTGGGTTCAACACTATAAGTACAGCATTTGTGCCAAATTTTTTTTTTACTTGTCCCTCATCTATTTAAAAAAATAAAATGTGGTTACAGTGAAGCACTTACAATGGAAGCGAATGGGGCCAATCCATAAACATGAAAATACTCACTATTTTTAAAGTATAGCCACAAGATGTAAAAATGATACACGTTAGCATGATTTTAGTGTGATAAAATCGCTTTCTAACCTCATCTGTAGAAGTCTCTCTAGCAAGTCAGTTCACTGTCGGCCATCTTTGGAACGCTCTCAGTGCAGCTCCTGTCTACTTGAATGTGGAAAGAGCAAAATCGAAATAAATGATTGGTCAAGATTATGATCAAAGTACATTTCACATCAGGAATAACATCTGACAGTATTGGAATCATAAATTGTACTGCTTTACCTCATATTACGCAAAGAAATTAAACTTTCCCAGCTTTCATAGCTATTGTGCATGCACGTTCTCAAGTTGATTGACAGGTGATGTGTGTATCTAAAAGGTGATTGGCTCTTTTACCTGTAAGGCGGGACTTCCTTTCTACATCTGATGACCATTTAGCTCCAGAGCTTCTTGGTCGGGTGTTCCAATTTTTTCCATTAATTTTAACAAAAGTGGCCCGTCTCTGCTAAATAGTGTCTGGTTATATACAATATTACAACTTTGTTGCCATGACGATGTTACGTCTGTATGGTAAGTGGAAATGTTACATCTGTATGTAGTCTATATGGAAAAACACATCTTTGTATAATATTTAAATTAGCATAAATGCTAGTTTTGTTTAATATGAATAAAATGTGTTTTACCATTAATTCACTGCATCAATAATGATGATTTTAGAAAAATATTAATACAACTCTTTCTTTGATAAAACTTTGGCATGAGCCCAAAGTATTTTGAGCTACTCTGGCCAGTTTCTGTTTCAGGTGAACAGATTTGAGCATTTGAGCAAGTCACCAACAGAAAGTGCTCCGTTTGTACTGTGGGGGTCAGTATTCGGATGGGACAGCCGTGGTGTGGCGTGTAAGTCGGTGAAGAATAAGGGAAGCATCTCGGCTGGTGTGGCGTACAGGGTTCTTCTTCTCTCTTGCCTCGCAGCTGTTATGCCCGTGGATGAAGTGTACCATCTGCGCAGCGGCCTCTTGTTCCGTGTGATGTGGTCTTATAAGCGTGTTCCTCTGAGGAGCTGAGCAGAGTGCTGAAACACGTGCCAGCGCAGCGTTTCAGCTAAAATGAAAGCTGTGTTCCTGAATCAAAGCTCTCGCTCTCTTTTATGCTAAAGCACATTCATATCCCATCAGGCGCTGTGTTTGGAATGCATACGCACGTAGGTAACATGACTCAGCACTATCTGTGCTAGCGTTCTTGTCTAGCATATAAGCACTAGTTCGCTACAATCAATGAGCTGCTATTAGCTGGCTTTTCCTGTATGTGTGTACTGTTGTTTGCAGCAGCCCTGATCAGCCCGGACAGATCAATACTGTTTCCACCAGCAACCTCCGTTTTGTTCCCTAGATATGTTGTTGAAATCACCTGAAGCCAATATACACACACACACGCACATACACACACACACTCCCAATGCACACACACACACAGAGACACAATGACACTAATTCAAGGACATTAGCCATGGACAGAGTCCATTTCAGTCAGGTAATGGGTGAATTTCGCTATCACAGGATGTCATAAAGGTTGCGCTGAAGAGGAGGATAATGTGTTGTTTTAAGGCAGGGCTCTTTGGTTTCCGTCCAGGGTGGGAAATTAATGTTTTTTTGCCTCCCATCCATGGTGGCGAGTGAATGCTCAAATTTATCAGCAACTTTGAAGTGTATAAAATATGTCACTTCATAGATGTAACTGAACAAGCACACTAAGACCCCATTTACACCTGGTCTAGGGTGATCCAATCACATGTGGTGTAGCGAGACACATCACCGTTTAAATCTGGTTTCCTAAATGCATCTCCTGTGACCACTTCTGTTCAGATTTTGAGGGGAGTGTCTCTTAATTTAATTACGACATACATCAACCACAATGTCAGTGTGTTTCTGCAGGATAATAAACTGCAAAAAAGCAGCAGCGGGCCGTGCATTTAAAGTCCAGGCCTTCAGTGTGATTTATGCCATTAAGAAAACACTGTTTCACACCCTATGCCTTTGAGCATCCTATTTTATATCGCAGCTAACTAGTAAAACCAATTGACATTTGAAAAACACGTCCACACACGAAAGCCAGAACTTGAAACAACACTTTCTTTTTGGTATATGAAGGTCGCCTTCAAACTGAATTGAAACTTTTTAACTGGCCTTTATCATTTACTTTTAGTCGTTTTGAAATGTCTACAATTTATAGATTTTTACTTATCATAGACCCAGACTTTCAATATGAAAAAAAATGGAAATTGAATAAAAAAAATGCTAATTATTACATATTAAAAATGATGAAAAGTTAAACAAAGGGTGAAATAAACATAAAAAAATGTCTATTTATTGTGGGGAAAAATCCAGCTATCCAACATTTTCACCACAACAAACTCTCACCATAGTCTCACCATAATAATGATTATTATTATTTTATAAACATTATTTTAGTGTACTTGTTATCTAAGTAGACAAACGTGTCAGTGAAGTGCATACTTGAGAAGAAATTTGAGACAAGTAATCAGAATATTTGTGAGTAGAAAGTTTCTATTGAATATTTATTGTCATCTGCAATCAAACTTTAATTTTTCAAATGATGCAAAAAATAATAATATATAATAAATTATAAAAAGAAAGATAAATGATTATGCTCCGTCCACACGATGTGAAATCTGACTAGCCTGTGGAGTCCACTTTGCAGGGCGATTTCAGGCTATAGGAACACACCCCCAGTTTTTCATCCCAGTGGAACGGTGTCTAGCAGAAGCTAACTCTGGTATATGTAGAGTAAAGTTATGCGTACATCCTCCACATGTACTCATTATAGCTGTGAACTGCCTGAATGACTTGCAGCACGTTGACGGATGTCAACAGAATCCCGAACTGCTTATTCTGCCACACTCGAAATCCCCGTGTGTGCTCTTGAGTTTGTCATTCCAGGCGTGCTCTCACTTTGCCCTGAGCACCACGGCTAATTACTGCAGCTCACTCCAGGGCAGTTTAGTCAGAGGGAGAGTGAGCTACGCCGCATTGAATCACTGCAGCACTGTGAGATGAACTTACACTAGTGATGAATTGACCTGAAATGCTTTGCCTCTCGCTGCTCACTGCGTGCATCTTTATAATGAGATGTTTTGTTGTCAAGAGCATTGGCAAGCCCTTTAATATATTATATGGCAGTCAAATGTTTTATTTTTATAAAGAATGATAAAAAGAATAAATATTTTCAGAAGAAGAACACTTTTTTTTAATTACCGATCGTGTACACTCATGGTCATATTGAAGGTGAAGGATTTTGACTGTCAGACCACTTGACATAGAAACAATTTTTTTGTCAATAACCCTATTCAGAAATCCTCTCGAGCATACTGTAAATACAGTTATTATTTAGCTTTTTCATCCAATTTTATGTAAGCCTATTTCAACTTTTGCAATCTGATGAAATAAGAAGTCAAGAGAAAGTTTGATATTAATTGGTTTGAAATGGTTGATATTAATTCTGCTTTGTTAACCAGGAAAAGGGAGGTCAAGTCAAATGCATTGCTTTGTGGAATACAGTACAGAGCACAATGTACTCTATTATATAATGCAAATTCTGCAAAAAAAAAAACAAATAATAATAATTTTTGGCAAATGTAACAGGCCATCTAGTTATTCCATTCATATAGAAAATTGTAATATATGTATTAGTATATGTAGAAATTAACATTCAACCCAAATGAATACATTCTCTATTGTTAATTTGTATTTTGTTACCTGATGTTATCATACTGTATACAGCCTTATTTTAAAGTGTTTAGGCGGTTGTTGCTCAGGTGGTAGAGCGGGTTGTCCACTAATCACAGGGTTTGATTCCCGGCCCACACGACTCCACATGCCGAAGTGTCCTTGGGCAAGACACTGAACCCCAAGTTGCTTCCAATGGCAGGCTAGCACCTTGCATGGCAGCTCTGCCGTCATTGGTGTGTGAATGGGTGAATGAGTCACAGTGTAAAGCGCATTGAATACCACTAAGGTTAAAAAAGCGCTATAAAATTACAGACCATTTACTAATGGCAAATGTGCATGCTTACTGTGTACTATGTACAGTATACAATACATACTAAATACTGCAGAAATTGTATGGTAGTGTGCCATTCCAAACATAAACAATTTGTCAAAATCAGACTATTAGAGGAAGTCTGATTGATTGTGTGATTGTTAGGTTTGGCCACGACAGACTTGAATCAAAATGTTATCTGCTCTATTTTGCCAAAGCTACAAGCCCACATGAGTTTAATAATTCAAAGCGGGATGAAAGATTAGAATACGAGAGTACTTATTTTTATTCATTTTCCCCTGCATGACAGCAGCGATTTCCTTTTTTGGTGTGCAGCTTTGAATTATTACTCATCAATCCCCCACGTACCAGTTTTTCAGGCAGCTCCCTTCCAGTATTTCTTTTATGTAATTCAACTGAGTGATTTTGCATTATTCACTGAGGGTAGTGTCCTGTGTGAAGTGTCTATGCAGGGGTCTGTGACCTCACTAGGAAGAGCTTATTATAGAAGAACATCCGATACTGTAAGATGAGAGCGAGCAGTTAATACGTGAGTGTTTTGAACACAAGCACAGAGTACAAACCTGACCCATTGAAGCTAACTCGTTGCTATAGTAACCACTCTGTAAGCCTCACATACTCGGTGCTGTCAATGGCACATGGACTTGCAAAATGAATGAATGAGATTTGTGTGGAGGACAAAAATGTAAACAAACATATTCTGGTCAGCCCAGCTGTACAGTTTCCTGTAAATTTGCTTTACACGTACTTTCTTTCTTTTTTTAGTGTTTATAAAAAATTCACAGAAGAAAGATGCTGTTGAGGTTGGTACGGAGGAAATTAGCTCGAGTAGCTAGTGTACATGGCTCTTTAAAACGTCTAGCTGTTGACTGCAAAAAAACTGCATTTATTTCCGAGATAACTGAGTTTTTAAAATATTCAGCTTTCAAAAACACAAGACATCTGCATTCTGTTCCATTTCATTGCACTGTCTGGCTGTTTTTGGATGCAAGAATGCTTTCTGTGTGAACAGCCCCTTAGTATGTAACAGCTTGTGAACCCATATGCCTGAGCAGGTGCTGCCTGTCTTGAAAATGTTCTCTTTGTTGAATACTGAACAACTGTGGCCCTCTTCAACCGGCAAAATATTAATTGAATAATGTTCGGTTTGGTTGTGTAATATAGTTGTTCTAATAGTCAGCTCTTCTTATAAGGATAATCAATAACATCAATTGATTAGATTAGGATGAATATGTTACATACTGATGATAACGAATATTTGAATCACTCAATTTTCATTTCCACATTGAGCAATCTTCCTAGTTAACGATAATGTTCCCTCAGTAAATAAGTCAATATATGAATGATAAAAACATTGGGGTTAAATTTAATTAATGGGGAAAAAAAGTCATCTGCATCCTTTAATAATGTTAATGAATAGAATTGTACTATACAGTGATAATTACATAAAATCTAACAAGATGTATATTAAAATGAAGCGAAATGACCCACAGATTTGTTGTAGTTGATTTGTAAATAACTAACAAGTTTTTTTCAACTTTTGCAGTAATGAAGTCCCATTTTCCACATATGTGGACTTCATGTTTATCAGCGTGCTGATGCGCGAAAAATTTACGCATTTTTTAAAGCGGCAAAGCGAATGAAACTAGAGACGCTACTTTTTACAACCAAACAGATTTCAATCAAAAAAACGTAAAGGTTTCTTACCAGAGGCACTTTTGTTGCCGTTGCGCCCGTAGTAGCGCTTCACGGAAATTGATATCATGCTGTTGTGTCACGTGACGTGGTGCACCAGAAGTTCAATCCTTAAATGACAGTGCGGAGTCTTGTGAACAATATTCAACCGGTTTAAATTGATTTAAATTAAGCGTTGCATATAGCGAAGCCAAAATACAATGTCCACACATGTGGAAGCGGGGGTCACACAAGGTTAAGACTTAGTTAAGGGTCCAGTGGATGCACACGTCTAAATCTCGTCGGGTGTTGTAGGTAATCCGGGTATTTCTCGCCTACTGTTTTGTGAATACTGATTACTTTCTGACACCCTACTCCATTGACATGCTGATTTTGGCATACTTTATTGTATTGAAGTATGGAAAATGTTGGTAATAAGGAGGCTTTTACGTGTGGTAACTGCACCAAATGCACGCTGACTTACTGTACGGCTCTCATTAAATAATACCATTTTATTATTTATGTATTTTTTTCAATATAATATGACATTTATTATTATAAATATCTTTCTGTATAGGATAATATGATAAGATCATAAAATCATTGCTAGTTAGGGTAGTTGTTGAATACTTTTGTATGACTCTTTTCTTAAAATGTGAGCAGATGACGAAATTGCTTTAATTCATAATTGCCAAAGATGACAATAAAATATTCTGTACATGTTAAGCCATCGCACCACTGATGTATACTTACATAAAATCAGAATTTCAAACCACAAGTATGATAATTACTGATGATGAATATGACATAATTTGGACATTACATGTTAGTTGGTTATTTTAATGTTCTGTGTTCATCATGTTATCTTTTATTATTTTGTAAAGTTGTAAAGTAACCTAATAAAACTGTTGCGTGTCCTCTACAGCTGTTCTATGTTCTCCATGTTCTCCGTTGTGCCACAATAACAGCTTGACACAGCTTATAAATACCTACCTCAAATGCCTTCGAGTCGTATTATATTGATCTCTCAGTTTCTGTTTCTGAAATGACTCTCAGGTGGGATATATCACTTTGCGTGTGTAATTGAATTCATTTGCATCGAGACCGCCCTTTATTTTGTGCATTTTGAGGCACACCTCTAAATTGCATATTAATTTCAGGGAAGCACCAAACATTGTGAAATCAGTGAATCGGGGCCATAGTACACTATATAGGGAATAGGGAGCGATTTCAGACACTTGTGATGAAACTGTGAACCAGGGAAAACAAACAAAAAATGTTTAGCAGAATGTAACCAAAAACTGGAACAAGTGATTTTCAGTAGTTCCAGAGTGAAAACTTTATATCATTTTTAAATGCTGGTAACTGGTTATAACCAGTTAAATTTGTTCCAATATTTTTTTTTTTCATGAAACTAAAAGCCAGAGGGTTTTAAACTTAAAAAATGAAACATGTGCTCTGATAATGAAGGAAACTGGTGCATTACACATTTCGTGCCCATTGTGGATGTTGCATTCTGTGAATTAAGATCTTTATAACAACTATGTGTAATTACTACATACTGTATACAGTACATGCACGGTTAATCCAGATACATGGAAAAAATGTTAGAGGTAAAAAGTACATTTCTCAGTTGTGTCCAAGTCTTTCCTGAATTATTGTTAGATGCGATGCATTAACACAGATTTAATGCTGCCGCGTATTGAATCAGAAGCAGATCTGTAAATAAGATTATACTTAACTGTTAATTTACTGCTTGTTAAGATTTCTATGGCGATAAATCCACCACACAGGGAAAAAAATTATTGCTTATTTTCGCTTATTTTGGAGAAGCATGTGGCTTATTTTGGGCTTGTTTTTCCAGACCAGGCTGGTTGTTTCTCTTGCAGGATCTGGCAGCACTGCAATTGGTATTTCACCCTCCACTTAGCTCAGAGTACTGCCATATTAAAGAGAACATTATTAAATGTTCTTTTATTTTTTTCTAACAGTTAACCTTTTGGAAAGGAGCCTGCAGAACTTCTGAACCAGAATGAAAAATCACAGTTTTTGCTCAGAATGAACGGAAATGAAAAACATTTCGTTTTTAGTCGCTGCTGTGAACGTTTCATTCCTATTCTCATCTCCTTTTTCTGTCTATCGGCTCATTTCTCCTGTAATTCTAGTGACCTCCTTCTCTCTTACCCTCAAAATCTCTCTCTCTGTCTCTCGTTCCCTCGTGTTATAGTGCTGCGTCACTCTTTGCGTCAGTGTGCCGTTACGTCAGTGCTGCATCGCGTCACCGCTGAGGTGCAGATGAGCTAACGTTGCTTTTCTTTCTCTCCCTCTCTTTTGTCTCTCTCTCTCTCTCTCTGTCTTGCTACCTGTCTGTTTAACTCTCTCCCTTGCTCTAACTTCCTCTCTCTCTTTCACTCTCTCTGTCTCTCTCTCTCTCTCTCTCTCTCTCTCTCCCTCCTCAGTCTTCAGGCACCAGTGTGAATGTGGACATTGCTGTGATGGGTGAGGCCCACGGTCTGATCTCAGATCTGCTAGCGGACCCCTCCCTCCCACCAAATACCTGCAGCACGCTGCGGGCTGTCAGTAACCTGCTGAGCACGCAGCTCACCTTCCAACCACTGCACCACCGCTGCCCTCCACGCCTGAGCCCCCTGCTGGCCTTCAGCGAAGGACACACCTGTTCAGACTCAGAGGAGGTGCCGGAAAAGGGAGAAAGGCTGGCCACCCCCAAGGTAAGGTGACACACCTGCTCAGGTACCAGGATGAGGACTCTGCTATGTTTTTGGAACAACAGTTATGTATTTGTGGCTGTATCGACCGCCATAACTGTTGCCGAGCAGAACAGTGTCTGCCCATTGGGCATTTTTCCTATTCATTATCTTCATAGGGATTTCAGGAAGTTATTCAAACAACTTCTTAGCCATGAACCAAATCAACAATATGAAAAGTCCCATTTATTTTGAAATTGGGGGAAAAAGGTACATACATTATTTTCTGTGAGTGAATAACCTAATCATCCCACGAAGAAGTGCGAATTACGTAACCAAATGAAAAATGACATCTGGTCTCGTAGAGTCACGTCACTATACAGTACCTAATTTTTTTCAATAGGATTTTTACATTGTACGTAACACGCCAATTTCTTGGTGAAATAAACACTAGAGGCGCTGCAACAACATGTTTTATTCCCTTTAACATAAATGCTGAGTAAAAACGGCAGATCATAAATGTATTAATACTTTTCACTGTGATCTTCACACAGTGCTATTGTAACAGTCTAAGGATGGGCATGGAGGAGGCGGGAACCGGTTGAACAATAAACATAAACTGTATTGATATAAATGAACTTAAAACAACATAAAACATAAGGACACAGACACACATGCAACTCGGCCACGTGCGTCTCTCTCTCTCTATCGAACCGGCATCTCCAGCTTCCCCTTATCTCGCTCTCCCGCTGATCAGCTGATTCAGCGGCGGCCATGCTGCATCACGGCCCGGCCATGCACTCCTCCTCGTCACATTCCTCCCCCGCCCGATTCAGGCCGGTGCACCACAAGTCTGACTAACCCCCCAGCCCCTTCCCCACCTCCCACCACATCTCCGGGGGGAGACACTGCCCTTCCGGCCGTTTTGTAAGCCGGTGGCCCACTCCGCCTCCTGTGAACCTCGGGGGAGAGACGAGGGGAGGCGTGGGGAGAGGGAAAGGGCGAGTGGAGACACACAGAGAGAGAGAGAGAAGAGAGAGAGAACTCGCTCGCCGACTCCCGGATGCGCTGTCTCCCGGTCCTCAACTGCTCCTCTGCGCTCTTGCCGACGCCGGCTCACTCCTCCCCCGGCGGACGGCAGCAAGTCCTCCGGCCCCTGGCGGACAGAACCGCTCCTCCCCTTTTCAGCAGACTGCCATGGTTCCTCCGGCTCTCGCCGGCCGGCAGCGACCCCTCCATCCCCAGGCACAGCTCGATTCGTCGGCCACACAGCTGGATCCATGGCACGAGGGGCGGCGGCATCCTTGGCGGCCTGACTTTCCAGGCCCACGGCAGGTGAGAGGGGAAGGCGGCCCGGCCTCTAGCCTGTTGGACGTGACGTGTGCTATTCTCCTCCGGCGACTCATTTAATCCGTCCGAGGAGTGGGTCCGGCAGCGCATCAACATGTCCGAACCCTCCCAGCTCTGGTCCTGGGCATGCGTGGATGCCAGTGTATTTGAGGCCGGCTCCACGAGAAGAGGTGCACTCTGCGTTTTAAAGACAGCTTTGATGAAGCATTATTCACATCAGGTGTGCTTCATTCACCGCTGTCAGAACGAGGCTTATTAATTATGCACCTCTTTTCACTCTCCTGCCCAACTCCTGTCGTGAGCCTGGCTGAAGAGGTGGGGTGATGATGACTAGCCGGAGGGGCGACGATGACTAGCCGGAGGGGCAGATCATTCTGCACACAATCTCACAATTGCTATTTATGACACTATCGGTTAGATTTAGTTAAAGTGTTTAGGGTAGGGATGTCAGTTATGTTGATTTAAAACTCGATAGAACATTAACCTTAAAAACCTCATCTGTATGAAAGAACATTTAACTCGCTTTTAGCACCTCTCAGTGGACATTTCACATAACGAAACAGCCTAAACACATGTAAGGAACCAAATAAAATAATTTGCAGAGATGTAGCCACAGTTAGAGCTCAACCGATAGTGGATTTTGCTGATATAAATAAGGTGATGGGCAAGGAAGACAATGAGTAATCAAACTATAGTTTTTAAAAATCAATTAACAATAATGTAAAACATTTTTTGCACTTTCTTTACAATGACGAGCACAGACAAAAAGTCATAATCCCAGATGCAGTTTATTAATCAAAATCCCAATTATAACTAGGAAAAAATTAAGATGTGGTGCATAGCACGAGACTTTTAGTCAGCTGTGGCTCAGGTGGTAGAGCGGGTTGTTCGATTCCCGGCCCACATGACTCCACATGCCGAAGTGTCCTTGGACAAGACACTGAACCCCAAGTTGCTCCCAATGGCAGGCTGGTGCCTTGCATGCAGCTCTGCCGTCACTGGTATGTGAATGTTTGTGTGAATGGGTGAATGAGACGCAGTGTAAAGCGCTTTGAAAACTGCTAAGGTTCCTACTGTTCAAATTAAATGATGCACTAAAATTATAATCAACAAATCTGTCTACTAGAGGTTGACCAATAGTGTATTTTGCCGATACCGATAACTACGGTGATGGTAAAGGCTGATAACCGATTAATCAACCGATGGCTTTTAAAAATCTATTTATAGAATGTCAAAAAACATTTGTATTATTTCCTTACTATGACAGGCACAGACAAAGAGTCAAAAATGAATAAAATCCCAGATGCAGTTTAATATTCAACCAAAATCCCAATGTGGTGCATAATGCTTTTAAGTAAAAAATAATCCAGAAAAACACTGGAGAGTGTTTTTATTTTAATTTTAAAAATAAAAACATTATGAAAAAACTAACATCAGTTACCGGCATAGATTTCTGATTTTAAAGATAGTTCCAAAAAGCAACTATCGGCACAAATTAATCGGTTAAACCGATATATCGGTCTACCTCTAGCCACAGTCACTTAATTTTCATGAGATCAGACTGAAAAAAGACGTACAGTATAAACCTATTGTCTAAGGCTGTTGCAAAATATACAAATATATGTAGTTTGAGAGTGTTGGGAGGTCGACTCATTCACAATGCTTTTTGCATTGTCATCGCTTCTGATTCGTAATCACTGCCATTTTATTGAACAGTTTTGTTAAAGGTGAAGAGTGTAACTTCTGTGTCTCCAGTATCACTGAAACGGAATTGCAAAAATAGTTATTTAGTTTTCAAAAAGTTTACTTATGATTAAACCTGCAAATGTCTTACATGTAAAGTTTTACAAGTAAAACGGCGAATGGCTTTGCATCATCACACTTTACTCCAGCCTACATACTGCAAGAATAATATCCAGTCCAATTTGACCACTTAATGAGCACATTTTATTGAAAATCACCATGTTTATGGAAATCTCCAATTCAGTCCTATTGGGCGTCCCGTGAAGCTTGTCTTAGCAAGCAACAGTAACCAAGGGGGGCGGAGCTTAGCGAATGGTCAATTAGGTTTCTGTTTGTGAAAATAAATGGTTTGCCTCAGCTATGGTGTTTTTACATAATTGTATTCCTTATTTCCTGAATGCATAATGTTATCTTGGTGGAACCAGTCAAGACTTTGAGACAAAGGAAAAGGACTCCATTGTGTATAATGGTTTACTGCCACGGCCAATGCTCTCCATTCCTGATCACTAACACACACACACACACACACACACACACACGCACACACGTTCCTGCCTCATTCACGCCAGTGTGGCTGGTCTCTAATGTAGCAGACAATGACGCACATTCTCACAGAAGCCTTTTAATGTTTAACTAGCATGCGGTTAAAAATGCATGCCAGCACTTAAGGATTAGGTGAGGCAAAAGTCGCTTTCCGTACTGACACCATCCATGCACAACTCTTCAGCTCCTTTCCCATGCGGCAGTGCTTAGCAAACAACATTAAGAGATGTTTATTAAACCCCATTCATTATGGCTAGCCCAGATGTAGGTCACATAACGCTGCGCTATGATACTGAACAGATTTCTGCTTGCCATCCGGACACCATTTTTTTTAGCAGCATACAGTATATAACGTGATATTTTGTCAGTCTGCATGAAGAAAAACATAAGCGAGTCTGGTTCTTAGCGCTCTGTTTTATCTGTCAGTCTTGCAGCTGTGTCAACAGTGAAAATATTAGAATAAAAACCACTGGAGTTCCAGGGATGGTGACATGATTCGTAGAAGGTCATGGCGAGCAGCAGCTCTCTTTTCCCTCTCAGAGGAAATGCTTGTGGCCTGTCTGGGTGTCCAATTTGGCAGCGGTGCATTAGCTTTGCCCTTGACAGGAAATGGGGCTTTTTCACATAAATCCCAAATCACTTTTGCTGTATATTTTAGCTCAGAAAAAGGAAAACACTTTTCCAAAAGGTGTAACATTCCTGGATACCTGGATATTGATGTACGAGTGATTGGATTTAAATTTCTCTTGGGCACTCGAAGAGCTGGACTTATGTTGAAATGGTGAACCTTTAGCACTTATAAATGCATGTGCAACCCATTTAGAAAGTACTGTTAAGATTTAAAGGCTGATTTCTCCAGTATTTTTCGACTTTAGGGTGTAAAGTGAGCGCATACCTTTGTCTCAGAAGTTTAAATGCTAATTGAGTCCTAATAGCAATGGAAAGTTGCTGAATTGAGTGGTTCACTGCACTTTACGGCCCTGGAATACTCCTATTCCCTGTTGCTTTGGTTTTACATTAAAAATGTCATGTATCACCATATTTATGTATTTGCACTGCAATGGCTCCATAGGGTGATTTTTGTTTTCATCAGGGGAACCATGATTTCAACCAAACAGCCATTGTTGCGAAGTAGACTCAAAACATTAACTAAAACATTAAAACACAGTACAAATCTAACTAAGCATGTTTTCACTAAATACGAATAATATTGAATCATTTCAATGCACCAATATAACAATTCATAATCATGAGCATACAGTATATTTATATGAACTATTTAACTATAAATACGTATTTTTCTCTCTATTTCTCAGACCTTGCTATTTTATGATATCGACACACTTTTAATCTAACGTATCTTCTACAAACAATACATTTTAATACTTGTATTACTACCCACCTACAAATATACACTTATTCTAATAAGAATAGCTTGCATGGTCGCTCACCTGATAGAGCATCTGACTTAGAGTCGGAGGACCACGGTTCATGTCCAGTCTTGAACTTAAACTGACATGTGACTCGACAGAGTCATGGAAGAGGCATGAAATTATGTTTCTTCAAACAATAATGTTTAGGTTTAGACATTGATGTGGTAAGGATGACACTAAAAAAAACACTATTGGTGGGTGCCTGGGTAGCTCAGCTAGTAGCTTATTACCACCCCTGGAGTTGTGAGTTCGAATCCTGAGTGACTCAAGCAAGGTCTCCTAAGCAACCAAATTGGCCCGGTTGCTAGGGAGGGAAGAGTCATATGGGGTAACCTCCCCGTGGTCGTTATACTGTGGTTCTCGCTCTCAGTGGGGCGTATGGTGAGTGCGTGGATGCCGCAGGGAATAGCATGAAGCCTCCACATGCGCTATGTCTCTGTGGTAACGTGCTCAACAAGCCACGTGATAAGATGCGTAGATTGATGGTCTCAGATGTGGAGGCAACTGAGATTCGTCCTCCGCCACACGGATTGAGGCGAGTCACTACGCCACCACGAGGACTTAGAGCACATTGGACATTCCAAATTGGGGAGAAAAAGAGGAGAGAAAAAAAACACACTATTGGTTAGGTTCAGACAAAAGATTTAAGTTTGAAAAAAAGATCTAAAATTCACCTTAAAACCATGTGTGAACAAGACACCATTGTTCTTGCTTTTGGCGCCCCCAGCTGGACATTTCACTGGAAACCTGCAGCCAAATGTGTTATACAGCACATACATTTTGAATTGCAAAAGTGTTGCCATGTTCATGTAAATTTCATGAGACCAGGCTGGAGAGTTTTCATATACAATTTATTACCGGTATATTAAAAATGGCACATGGGGATTTCTGTAAACATTTTTGAGTGATGACGAACAGCAAAGAATATCGAGCCAACTTTCGCTGCATGCTGAAGTTTAAAATAGTTGTAAACATTTCTGTCTTTGCACTCTCAATCTCACAGGTCATGAGAAAATCTGTGTATTGACATGGGCTTTAAGAAATTTATTGGCCAAATAATAAATATATTATATTATTGCGATGTAAATCACAGTGTTGCTTATTTTTATATTGGAAGCAAAATCATTGTGATTACAGGGTACAATGGGGCTAAAGGTACACCCTCCGGAAAATGTGCTTTTATCTGGTCACAAAATTGATTAAGATCGAAATAACGTATTTAGCATTATTGACTATTGATGGAGCAACATAAATTGTGTGAAAATAAAATAATAATAACAGAGGGTTGTTTTGATAAAATTATTATTAATATTTTTTAAAAGATAGCAAGGAGGCATTTTACCCTATTCTTGCAGTAAAAGGCCCTTACGCGTGTGTGTAAAGGCCCTCAGGGGGGGTTTATAGTGATTTTGTTTAAATATAAGGGCAATAATTATAGGCCAAAATATATAAACTAATGCAAATAATTGTGAGACAGCAAGAATTGAATTGAAGTAAAGCATAGTTCCTTGGGATTACTTGTTTCTGAATGTACAAAAAATTATAATAAATTTGCTGGAGCAATTTCACATCTCTTGAGATTTGTATATACTTTTTTTTTTTATGTGAAACAACATCTTATTACCACTGAGAACTTTCATGCTGTGGCCTATATTTGTGGGGTGTTTTTAGCTCCCTGTAAAAGGCTTATTTGGACAAAAATGCCTGCTTAAATTGTGGCTGGAAAATATGACTTGCATACCCTTATTCAATATTTATTTTGGTGGCTTTTGCTTACTGCTGTCCTAATGGAAACCAGAAGGTTCTTAGGGTAGTAGTAACAGTTCATCAGCTAATTGAAAATGTAGCATCATTTATTATGTATTACATAAATGAGAATTTCGCTTAATGTTAATTAGGAAAATGTGCTTTATTGTCATGCAAATAAAATCTCAATGCATAATAGGGTCTTTAAAATAGCTTAATTTTCATTTAGCAAAATAGCTTTTAAATAATATATCATGTTTTATGTTGTAATATTATGCAATATGGTTAATATTTATTTCAGCATGGGGTTGTCATTTAAAGTCAAGGGCAAGAATAATTAGAAACATTATAATTTAGTATGCAACATTACTGCAATGAGAAGGATTTCTTGCATTAATGAGGAGGGAAATGTACTTAATTGTCATGCAAAATGCCTTATCTTCTTTAAGAAAAAATATATTTAATTTTATGATGTTATTATTTATGTTTTATTATTTTGAGGTGAAATATGTCCTTCATTGGGTACTTTGGTTAATAATAATAATACAAATAATAATAATTTTTCTTCAAGTAAAATATCCTTTGGCCTTTAAAGGGATAGTTCACCCAAAAATGAAAATTCTCTCATCAATTACTCACACTCATGCCAGATGTATATGACTTTCTTTTTTCTGCAGAACACAAATGAAGATTTTTAAAAGAATATCTCAGCCTTAACTTTTAGACTATAACTTTAATAACTTAAAGATTTATAGTTAATAAAAGGACTTAAGTATTGATCTGTTTTTCATCCACACCTATCATATTGCTTCTGAATTCATGGGTTTAACTACTGGATTTTATTCTTCCTTTGTGTGCTTTTTGGAGCTTAAAAGTTCCATTCACCATTCACTTGCATTGTAAGAACCAACAGAACTGAGATATTTTTCTAAAAATCATTCGCGTTCTGCAGAAGAAAGAAAATGATACATGGGGATAGTAAATGAGAACATTTTTGTTTTTGGGTGAACTAACACTTTATATTTAATGATTTATCTCGTAATATAATGCAAGATGGAGATGTTCCAAGCTCCTTGGAGAACTTGCTGCAACTTGTCTCAATTGCTCCTGTTTCTTCATGAGATCCCAGACTAATTTTAATTATGTCGAGATTGCTCTGTTTGGGCCATAACATCTGTTTGTAGGTCTTATACCTGGGACATTTGCCCTAGAGGCTGCTAGGTGTATTTAAAACTTTTATTTTGAAGTTTGGTGTACTTCTTGTCTTGTCATGTGATATCCTGCTTCCCTCATGTTCATGTGTCCCGTTCTCGATGGTTCATTGCCTTGTTAACTTGTATCAGTTCTATCAGGATATCACAGTAGCTTAAATACACCTAGCTCTTATGGAAAGTCATTGGTACTTTTATTCACCAAAGTGGCATTAAACTGATCACAATGTATAGTCAGTAAATAATGTGAAAAATTACTATTGCAATTTGAAATAAAAAATCCTCCACGTGCAGCAATGACAGCTTTGCAGAGCCTCGACATTCTAGCTGTCAGTTTGTCCAGATACTCAGGTGACCTTTCACCCCACACTTCCTGTAGCTTCCTGAGTCTTCTCTTTACTGTTGTACATGAAACTGATGTTTAGCGGGTAGAATTCAATGAAGCTGTCAGCGGAGGACATGTGAGGCGTCTATTTCTCAAACTAGAGACTCTGATGTACTTATCCTCTTGTTGAGTTGTACATCTGGTCTTCCACATCTCTTTCTGTCCTTGTTAGAGACAGTTGTGCTTTGTCTTTGAAGACTGTAGTTACACCTTTGTGTGAAATCTTCAGTTTCTTGGCAATTTCAAGCATTGTATCGCCTTCATTCCTCAAAACAATGATTGACTGATGAGTTTCTAGAAGAGTTTCTTAAGACATGCCAGTCTATTGCATATTGTAGCCACTCAAAACAAACACAAAGACAACGTTCAGCTTCATTTAAATAACCAAATAGCTTTCAACTATGTTTGATATAATGGCAAGTGATTTTCTAATATCAAATGATCAATTTAGCATGATTACTCGAGGATAAGATGTTGCAGTGATGCTGCTGTCTAGATTTGATCAAAAATGACTTTTTCAAATAGTGATGTGTTTTTTACATCAGTAATGTCCTGACTATACATCGTGACCAGTTGAATGCCACTTTGGTGAATTAAAGTACCAATCTCCTTCCGAAACAACAAAATCTTTTGGCCACCAGTGTATATTCTGTTCTTTTTCAAAAGAAATGTTTGTAAATCTAAAATGTATATTTCCTAATGACACGCTAAAGCAGAAGATTCCCCCTTAAAGTTATCGCAGAGTGTAATAATATACTGCCTATGATGGGAACAAAGCTCCAAGCTGTCACACCAGAAAAGAAAGTGGTTCTATCAGTCAGCACAGAACCCTGATCGGACCGGACTCAGCTCACAGCCACCTGAGCGCTGAAACTCTCTTGCACTGACATTCTGTCTCAATGAGCGAGAGAAAGACAGAGAAAGCGCACTACAGCATAAGAGAGAGCAGACTCACTTCCCAAGCACCTTTCCAAACATGAAGCCCTGTTAAATCCACTCAAACATGTTCCTTCCAACATCTGCTGACAGCCATTCCAGATTAATTACTATCAGACGCCCGTATCTGAGATGTTTTCTATGTTTTCGGCCATGGACTGATGAATGGGAATTTTTGGAAGCTGAAAATAGAAACTCTCTTTGCCCTCTGACCCCAACGGTCACTCCATCTGTCTCCAATAATGTGAAGGTGGGGGTGACAATGTGGCAGAACGCCCAGGGCGTGTACTGATGAGAGTGCAGCACTGGGGGCGGCAGGAAGATTGGGTAGGGGGCATGCAGATTTGCCCTGTGGTTCTCTACGTGGGCCGAAAAGCGTTTGAAATATTAATTTGCTGTCAAGAGAGTTTCTTCACTGGCTTGACTCTCGGGTAATGCAGTTTTGAAACTTTTCATGCACAGTGGTACAATTTTGTAAGGCCAGAAACATACTTAACACAAGTATACTTGTGCCGAATCATCCAAGGTTTTTGATCGTGATTGGTTCACAGCTTGTTATGTAAGCAGGGAGAGCACAGACACATTTCCTTAGGGTCTTCCATATGTTCTTTTCCCAGTTTCCTCCTCTGTGGGTTGTCTAAATATTCTCTGATGGTCCACCGTCATCTGCCTTCCTCAGATGTTTGGCTTAACACACAGACTCACCACATTTTCCACGATTTACATCATTTACATAAGTCCTAGTTTAATGTTAACTACCACTTTGAATAACAAATACAATGCCAAAAAGAGTCAATTCTGGTTTGTCATACACTCATGGTTTTATTCTGTCTGGGTCGGTGTCAGATTATAATCGGTGATGTGACTTTTGACACATTTCAAAACTGACCTTAGCTGAGAATTTGTGACTCTAACTGTTATGCTGCACTGTCAAAACTGTTTTACACTAAAGTTGACATATGTTCTCTTTAAATAACAGCGCTTAAGGCGGAGTTTGCCTCCAGGGCTTTTGAGACGGATCTCTTCCACGTGGACCACCACCACCTCAGCCACTGGCCTGCCGACACTTGAACCCGGGCCGGTCAGGCGAGACCGCAGTGCCAGCATCAAATCAGCTCATGATGGCCCTTCTAGCAGGTAACAAACTCCCTCCACAGCATATGTGGCATAATGTTGAGTTGCACCAAAAGTTAAATAAGTTTAACTTATTTAATGGTTAAAGGTACACTGCATTTTTTCCTCATTAAAAAGTTTTACTCCTAAAGAAATTAATTGTCATTTTGAAACATATGTATATAATCATGACCACTCACATGAGATGAGGACTCTAGTTACATCAGTAATCTTATAAAAGCTGTTTTGCTCTACATGGGGCAGGGGCACCCTCATGGGGGCTGCCATTTCAGAGTCACATGACCAGCTGAATACTACCCTCAGCTAAATCTGAGTAACTCTCATGTTATTGGACACTTTCCCTCATGGATTATATGAATCATGGCTGATTGTGAATAATGTCTTTCTACAATGGCATCTGTTACTGAAAACTTGATTTCAGGGATTTTCATGTGTTATGGCATTTAATAGATTACAGAGATTTCCAGTGCTACACTGTCATGACAATGGATTTGTAAAATTGTGTATAACTTTTCACTTACAAGGTTAGCAAATGATTTAATCGCACATGTTAACATGTATAATATTTGCACCTTGTGACTCATTTGTAAACAATGTGTATTTTAATGTTGAAGAACTGGCCCCATTATCTTACCTTACTGTAAATACAATTTTAGCTTTTTTTACATAAAAAAGGGATGAATATTATTTTTCACATTAATCAGCATAACGCTGCAAATGATGTTGATTCAGCTTAACTTGTATTGAACCCAGAATATTCCTTTAATCCTCATGGAGTAACATGAGGTAAAGTTATGCCTCCTACACACTACACGACTTTCAAAGATGTTGGATAGTGGTACCGTTCATATTATACAACTGTCTGTCTTGTCATACGATGAACCGGCGACAGGGTTGAACTCATTACAAAACATTTCACTATTGATGAATCCCTGACGACTCTGCCTGGACTCCAATTTAAGTTTCACAACAGAGTACATGCGAGAAGTGATACGAGATACGAAAACAAATGCATGGTCATATGTTATGCATTTCAGAATATGATGTGCATGTTTTTAATCATATATTTTATTGGTTACAATATGAAAAATTACCTCCTACTGAAAAACCTAACTATTTGCTTATAGTTTGCCTGACTGTCCAAGAGAATTGGCGATTTCTCTCCAACTCTTCTCTTTCTCCACTCGGTTGTGCTACAGTTCAGAGGAAACATCAAATATTCACTGGTGCTCGTGCCAACGTTCCACTAATTTTGCCTCCATTTCTTTGGTCCAATGAGACTTTCTTGATACCGCAGCCATGCCTATTGATGTTCTGTTGCAGGTACATCAGGACTCCTCCCACTGAAACTTCCCGTGCCCCGTTTCTTGCTCTCTCATTGGCTGTAGGTCAACACTGCAGTTGTATTCAGTCAAAACATATTTCACATTGCACGATTTGGAGTCGCAGACGGGTCCATATATTTAACATTGTAGATATCTCGCTGACGTCGGCGATGCATCGGGGCTTCTCTCAAATCGTGTCTTTGATAGTTCATACATTGCGATCGTCGCTCATGGGAGTGAGCTCCGGTATGTCAACGATTTCGTGCTTTTGTTGCCGATCTTCACAAAACTGTCAGCGAGTGAATCTTTAATCAGGCTTTAAATCCTGTGTAAACTCGCATTAAAAGGGTCATAACATGCCTTTTTTATTATTATTTAAATATGTTCCTTGATCTTCACTTATAATATTAGTAAAAAAATATATATATATTTGTAATATACAAATATATATATATGTCAGAAATGCTTAAAATCCATTTATTTTTGTAATGCGTGCATTATTCATCAGTGCACATAATTAAAAGAAAAAAAAGTGTCTTCTTAATCTTTTATCCAAATGTAATATCTTGCCTAGACTCTGAAATGACTTTCCTTTTCGACTGATGTCACAAAGTCTTCTTAGCTTCCATTGTGGTATGTAGCACCCACTATTTTCAAATTCCAAAAAGACAAAATCTAAATTTTTTTCCCAAGTGTGATGTCCTGTTTCACTCAGAAATAAGAATAAACAAGTTGCTAAAGTTGTTTCATGTTGACTTTGTGTGGTGAGAAAATACACTCGTAAAGTGTCATTTTTAAGCAACAATGCATACTTTCTGAAGTCCTCGGAGTTTCTCGGAATTCGTTTGATACCACTTTTATACATTTGCCTTGGTTTTGTTTGGTTTTTCATCATTGTCTTGTGTTTTATAGTGTTTTGTCTGAGCACAGCTGTTGTATGTCTAATTTGAGCGCTTGAACTTTCAACAGTGAGTCTTACAAACATTAGTCTCAATGTTTGATTTCAATTTTAGAATGTCCATCTTTGGGCATTTCTCCACCTCTATATCTCTTATTTCAGTTTGAGTTATAGAGCGCAACTAAAGTTCAGCCCATTAATACTGATATCCAGATAGCCATCTGCACTGTGTAGACAGCGAGTTTAAAGAGACACTAGAGTGAGCCTTGTGTTTAGATTCGGAGCCTGTCCAAATGAAAGCTGGTTGAGAAATAGAGGCTCACATGATGGAGGAGTGCCTGTGTGACCATGTTGATGCTGGTTTGTAAAGTGGCAGGTCCCCTGCACAGCGTCCTAATGGATTATGGTGGAGTGTTCCCACAGCAGGGGTCCTGCTCTGCTAAATTCATTGTACTTGAAAATTCAAATCTGAACTCTTCTCCAAAAATAAGCCACTTCAACTTTTTTAAGCATGGAAAATGCTTTGTGAACGTACTTAATTTTACAAGTATCCCCTAGAGTAGAATGGGGTAGGATATGCTGTGTTGCGTAAGTTAAGATGTATGCAGGCTTAATAAGTGTCTGTACATGTACGTTCTAGAGTAAGGACTGCTGTAAATAACTGGCTATGCTTTTGCAATAGTATCAGGTGGCAGGACTTCCTTTTTAATAGTGAGTATATATTAATACTTGCAATTTTCAAGGATCTCCTGGGGGGAAGGGTGTAGGATGTCATATTGTGTACATTTAGTTGTAGTATCTTTCACATGGACACAATTATAGTGGTGTATGGAAAGAAACAGAACAACACCTCTTCCGGGTGCCATATAAGGAATGTTCTGGGTTTAATACAGGTTAAGCTAAATCGACAGCATTTGTGGCATTTGTGGTTGATTGCTACAAAAAAATCATTTAGACTCACACCTTTATATAATGTATAAATATAAAGAAAAATGTGGTTATAATACTGGCACTTATAATGGAGTGAATGGAGCCAGACCACAAACGCTAAAATATACACTGTTTCAAAATTATAGCCTCAAAACATCAATATTATACGTGTTAATATAATTTTATTGAGATAAAATCACATACTGATTGTATAAATGTAAAATTATTTCCACTAGAGACATTATGGGGTTTCATTATGATGACAACAATGTTGTAATATTGGATAAATCTGTACACTGATAAGGTTAGTTAACGATTTTATCGCACTGAAATGTTAACACGTATAATGTTTGCGTCTTGTGGCTATACTTTCGAAACAGTGTGGTTTTTTAGCGTTTATGGACTGGCCCCATTCACTTCCATTGTAAGTGCCTCATTGTAACTGTTGCTTTTGCCTTTTTTTTATATATATATATATATTTAATCAGCTTTATGACACAAATGCTGTTTATTGAGCGTATCTTGTATTGAACCCGGAACATTCCTTAAATTGGCCTAGGTCATCTGAAATGTTGCTTTAGAGACGGCACAAGTTAGCATATATTGTTGAAAGATTACAACAACAAAAAAATTCTCTAGGATTACGTGCACTGATCAGTTGCGACATTAAGACCAGAAACATGTATTAAGAAAGTAAAATGGGGTCAATTTTGATTTCATGTTGACTTAAAGTTTTTTGAAGTTTTACAAGAAACCATGAAATGAAAAACGTGTTTCTTCCTGTTTTTCAGTTTGGTGAACAGTGATTCATGGAACAACACCGTGATGCTCACTATCTCCAAGAGCAGGTCCATGTCTGCTTCATACGCTGCCCCAGCTACCAATCACATCTATAGCAAGAGCCGAAGAGGTAAAGCACCCTGTTTATTGTGCATGTTGAGAGAGAAGGTAAATTGTCTTTGGCAGCGCCTCTGTGATGTGTCTGCTCTCTGACAGGTTACCCTTCCAACATCTCACCTCTGGCCTCACCCTGCCACTCCCCCCCAGCCCAGGGCACGCCGTTGAACAGCCCCACCACCAAAACCCCTTCAGTGGAGCTGCCTGACCCAGAGCTACCGCAGGATGACAGAACCCCACCACAGAGCCCCCACAAAGCCTTAACGCACAGTCAGAGTGCACCCAGCTCCAGTACGACACAGTGGGCTCCGCCTCCTCTCTGTAGCAGGTAGAAAGCATTCAGTTTAGTACTATTGCTCAAACTTAGGATTCGGGATTTGTGCAAAACCCTAAACATAAGTATTAAACTTTGGTACATAACTCATCCCACACTGTTTTTGCTACTAACACTAATAACACCTCGTCATTTCTACCACACAAATCAGATTCGCCCCTAATAAAGTTTTTCAAATGTTAGTGTAATTGTTCACCAAGTCATACAAAAGTATCAATGAAGAGCATACTTGAGATGAAATATGAGACAAGAAGAAAGATCAAGGTCAATATCACACATTTCCATTCAAGATGGCTCTGGTTAACTGGCCAGAAGGTCGGGGGTTCAAGCCCCAACACTGCCAAGACACCACTGTTGGGCACTTGACCCTATCTGCTCCAGGGGTGCCGTATCATGGCTGACCCTGCACTCTGACCCCAACTTAGCTGGGATATGTGAAAAATTTATAATTTCACTGTATATATATGCTGAAATGTATGTATAATGTGTGACAATTGATCAATTATTATTATTATTATTATTTTGCCAAATTACTGTATGTGAAAATATTATTTAATTTAAAAAAGATTAAAAATGTAATTTCCATCAGTGTCATTTAGTTAGTACATGTTTTCGAGGAAAAAACATGTGAATGAGAGGTAAAATGTGTTAAACAGAGCTGAGAGATCTATGCTAATCTAGTCTATGCTTATTGGTTGCTGAGAGAATTTCAAATTAGCCAAAATATTTCAGAGACTAGCGTGCAAGGAGCAGAATTTGTGCTGAATTATTGCAGAAATCTGTAGGGTACAGAATGTTGGTTGTGCAGATTCATTGCAGGCCTACTAATGAGTAATTTTAAGAGTTAATATTCATTTCAAGCACAGTTCCTTAAAGCTGAACCTACATGTTTGCTTTTCCCAAAGATGTTCTGCAACAGCAGCCTGAAGCTTCAGGCCATTACGTGGTCACTAAACAACCACTGATCATTAACTGTGAAAAATCACCAGCATTGTGTCTAAATATTAACAGAACGACGTCCATGCTCACATCTCTATCTGTCCTCACTCTCTCACATGCTGTCTCTCTGTTTTACTAGCTGTGATCAGTAATGCCCTGGCGCTGATACAAGGTCACCGTCCCCTTTGCCTGTAATGAATGCTGGGCAAAAAGGAACAGCGTGATTAGGTTCTGTCTGCCCCGCTAATTCACACAGCTAAACTAAACAACAGTGACAATGCCTGCTCCAGAGCGCCTGCACACAGAAACACAAGATATGATCAGGGGTTAGTCACCCGGAGAGGACTTCTCTCAATTATAATGCAAAAATATTAATATATGCATTAGATTAATACATACGAATCAGCTGTTTCCTTGCAGTTCTTTGTGAAACTCATAAAGCGTAAAGACAAGATTTCAGTGCTTATAATCAGGACTTGAGTTGAGGGGGGACGTGAGGGGATGACATCCCCCTTGTTGCAAGAAATACCACCACCACCTCTTACAATCCCCTTTAGATCAACTCTGCTATGTATTACTTAGAACTAATCATGCAAGTCAAATATGACATTTTCTATGTTTGATAAATAATGCGCACTTTCAAAAATGGACAAGCGAATACTAGATTTATTTAATATAGTATAGTATATTATTTATATTTTGTTTTATTTATATAAATAGCATAGAATGTAAGGTATGACAAGTTTGCAGTTACATCGTGTACATGTTTTAACTCAAACAATATTCTGGGTTTTGCCCATAAAATTGATCTGCATCACTGTTTGAGCATCCTTCATAGAAACAGCCCAAACTTCCTTTACGACTTCAGTTATTGGGGTAGAAAATATGTGTGTCTGTGACAGTTGGGCGAGTTATCTAGAAAAAACTCTTTTAACATAACATGGACTCTTTTCACCATATTCATCATAAAATAGATGGGAACAGAGGGAAGCAGGTGCATTTTATGGCCTGTGTCCTAAGGGTCAATGATGGAGTGATGCTAATTTTTGTCCAGATCTATTACATTACAAATACATAACAAAAAATGCAATTCAAACAAACCATTTACTTGAACACACCACTTCTATGATGAGCATGTTTTCAATTTCTGAGTTTAAAGTCATTCTGATATTTTTTGTGGGGCTTAAATTAAAATATGTCATGTGGTGTCCGGAGACCGTAAAACAAAAGGTCAATGTCTCATTAAAAGCTAAAATTCATGAAATTTTTTTTTTCTTTTTACTATTATTTCTTAAAAAACAAAATAAGCATTGAAACAATTGTTTTAAAATATGTTTAATATTTAAAAATGCTTTTGCCCACCAAATCAAAGTCGTGGTGTAATTAACATGTAGGTAGCCATTTTGTTGTTTATGTTGACCATAAAATACATAAAACAGAGCGGACACCTTTATATCCTCAAGGATGAGCACAATGTTTTAAAAAACATCAAATATTATTTTGATATTTTTATGAAAAGGCACATTTTGTTCAAATTAACTTGATCTTTTTGAGTCAAAAATTCATGATATTTTTATATAAAAGTATGTAGCTTGCGAAATTAGTTTGAAAACCTTTTAGAAATGAATGATTAAGTTTATACTCATGTATTCAAGGTGCGACGAAAGTATTTAGTAATTTGAATATGTTTTGAGATATTTTTGTAAAAAAATACTATAATGTTTTTTTTTTTTAGAAATGTATGAAATCAAATTCACAAAGATTAGATTTCCGAGAATTTGACACAAGTGTTCTTAACTAGATTTTTAAAAGATTTCTTATTTTAACACCTTGGACTACCTTATTTGTCAATGACCCTTAAGTATTAGACACATTTTTGACAACACCATCCCACTTGAATTTTTTGGACAAATTGACCGCTGCTTACAATGATACATCTTATTATTATTAAAGGGATGTTCTCAGTAAAAATCAACAAAGAAATTGTGTTTGCAACCCATACTTATGAGTGAAAAATACTCAATAAGAAAAAAAAATGTGGTTGAAGGGGATTTGACATTGTCAGATTTCCATTTTGAGTATAGCTATCTAAGCACTATTTATTTGTATCATAAAATTTTTATTTAATTTATTATTATTATTATTTAAATGCACTTTTTGTTTGTCAAAGTATTGGAGTCAAAGCATTTTTCAAATTATTATTATTATTATTATCATTATCATTATTGTATAGCACTTTTTGGTGAAAATGTTTTAAAATAAATTAATATTAGTGAAATATAACGTTTATTTGATGTATTATCATTATTAGTATTACATTTATGCATTTGGCAGATATAATTAGATATATTAGTGATTAGTATATTAGTATATTATTAGATATAATTTATGTGTTATTTTAAATATTATTTCAAATGTTCTCTGGTTGTCAAATTGTTTCTTTATTTGTGTTATTTTTATTGTAATTTTTGTATTTTGCACTTTTTGGTTATCGATAATCAAAGCATTTTTTAATATTATTTTATTCTATTATTATAATTGTATAGCAAATTTTGTTGAAACAAACCTGAAGTTACATTTTTGAAATATGAAATATAATATTGGGGAAATACATTTTGAAATCCGATTTTATTTGAATTATTATTATTATTATTTAAATGCACTCTTTGGTTGTCAAGAGTGCTTCAATAAAAGTACAAGTCAACAATTCGCATCATGGGTACGCATAACATAGTGCACAGAAAATGAGTAACAATGACAAAATAATCATCACAATGAAATCCAAGAATAAGAATTGTTTTCTTTGTGTGTTTTGTTCCAGCTGTGGACGACCGTATAGTAAACTGAGACATGGTGATGGATCTATAGACATGGGGGACAGAACCCAGCAGTCAGGTAAAGCTGATCTCAAGCCTGTCTGTCTGTGAGCACGGCCGTCGCTGAATTAGCATTTAGATGCATTTCATTTATATCCATTTTGCTGTTCAGATCTGTCATAATACTGCTCAGACCTGGATTGAATGTATAAATTAATATGTAATTGCTGTCTATATGATATGCGGAGTCAAAGATCACCCCGTAATCATGGTTTTTAATGTTTTCCCTCAGAAGAGCCAGTGACAGTGTCGTCAGACTATGACAGCACCTATGAGACCAACCACAGTAACAGCAGCGACTTTGCACAGAACGAGGAGGACGAGAAGTGTCACAAAAAACCCTTCGACCCCGCAGGCCTCTGTGGGACATACCGGCCCCAGGCACTAGCATTGACCACACTCATACCACAAGAGGTAAACAAGAGTTTTGTTGAAGAAACTGATTTGTTTACACTGCAGTTCACTGTAGTTTTTTAATTATTGCTGTTCAGTGGAAATATACAACAAAAATCTAGTTTATTCTGTTTTGTGCCATTCGGTGCTTTGGAAATACAGTGCGGATCCAGTTAATTCGATCCTTTAAATCAACAAATTGTCTTAAAACATTTTCTTTTAATACAATTATGTCAACATTTGTTTGTTTAACGATTCAAACATAGTGGCGTTAATTTCATGTTTTGAAAATGTTTTGAACGTCATAAAGCGTAAGGGTTCAGTTCCTGATTTGTTGTAACTATGTCTGCAGGAGAAGCAAATTCTGGCCCCGGAGCAGCTGGTAATGGAGGGACTCGAGCCCCTCATGAGTCAAATCAACAACTGGAACTTCCCCATCTTCAGTCTGGTGGAGAAAACCAATGGCAGATGTGGCTGCATTCTCAGCCAGGTGAGACACTGACATCTAGTGGAGAGGAAGAGAGTAGACACTATATACATACTGACTGAACTGTACTGGGCTGATTTTCCCAAAGTATTTTAAGCCTAAATAGATTGTAGAAACCATTGGCACCAATGGTCTCTATGATCTACTTAGGCTTGTGATACTTTTGGGAAACGCAGCACAGAAAGATTAAAGAAATGTGTACTTAAAGGGACAGTTCTTCTTTAATCACTTACTCACCATCATGCCATCCCAGATGTGGATGACTTTCTTTCTTCTGCAGAAAAAAAATTATAATTTTTAGAGCTACGTAGATTCATACAATACAAATACAGAACTTTGAATCTCCAAAAATCACATGAAGTCATTATTAAAGTAATCCATACGACTCCAGTGGTTAAATCCATGTCCTCATAAGCGGTATAAGTGTGGGAGAGTCACAGATTAATATTTAAGTACAAATAAGTATAAATCTCCACTTTCAATTCCACATTCTTCATGCATATTGCCACCTACTGGTCGGGGCTGTTCAAAGGTGGAGATTTATAGTAAAAAAGGACTATTCATCTTTAATATTTTCTCACCCACACTTATCATATTGCTTCTGGAGCCATGGATTAAACCACTGGAGTTGTATGGATTACTTTAATATTGCCTTTATGTGATTTTTGGAGATTCAAAGTTTTGGCCACCATTCACTTGCATTGTATGGACCTTCAGAGCTGAGATATTTTTCTAAAAATCCTAATTTGTGTTCTGCAGAAGAAGGAAAATCATACACATCAGGAATGGTAAATGATGAGAGAATTCACATTTTTTTGGTGAACTATCACTTTTACAATTCCAACAATTTGTGTAGAAACGGACACATAGTGATACTCCGATATATCAGCCAGGACGAGCAACTGCTATTTTGAGATTATCTGCATTGACTGATAAATGTATCCTATTGGCTGTCCATATTCCCTCCAGAATCTACACCCCTGATGTAGGCTGTTTTAACAGAAGAGGTCAATAGGACAAGTGTCAGTTAAAAAATCACCTGCCTTGACAAATGATAATGAATTTTCATTTATTTATTTATTTATTTATTTTTTTGCTCATTTCTTTTTCTTAATTGGTTTTAAAATAGGTTTTTCTGTATTTTATGTAAAGCACTTTGAATTGCCATTGTGTATGAAATTTGCTGTATAAATAAACATGCCTTGACATTTTAAAAATGTTATAAAATGATCAAGTGTGAAATTTGTTTAAATGTAGTGAACATGCTATTTGCTATCATTTTAGATACTCTCTCTCTCTCTCTCTCTCTCTCTCTCTCTCTCTATATATATATATATATATATATATATATATATATATATATATATATATATATATATACGCACAACACATCAGTATTGTCATCGATCGTTAAAGGAGTAACTAATCTAAACTAAGTAAAAACATAAATATTTCATTTTGAGAAATCATTAGAGCTCTTTAGAACGGTGCAGTCTTTTTCTGTTTTAATTTTGAGATGAAATTTTTGATTTCTAGGTAGATTTTAAGGGCCTTTTCTCTGTGTTCCAGATGTCCTACCGGCTGTTCGTTGACACAGGACTTTTTGAGACATTCAAGATTCCAGTCAGGGAGTTCATGAATTATTTCCACGCTCTGGAGAATGGATACAGAGACATCCCATGTGAGTCTGAGGGAGCAAACTAAAATAAATATTTGTTTAATGTCCTTGTTTCTCTTTGCCGTGTTACACTCTTAACGCAGTTCATCGTACTGTAACAAGTTATCATAAAGAAATACACCATGTATGATGCACAAAAGTATAATGTGCACCATTAACATGTGCAGATTGACCTCCATGGAAATAAACTGGCTTATTTTTCAAGTATTTAGTTCTGAAAAAATAGCCAGTCTACCCCTTCATGTAAGACATCTCCCCCTAGTGGAATGTTTACAGAATAAAACCTTATCATATCATGTTCTAGATCACAATAGAATTCATGCCACAGATGTCCTCCATGCGGTTTGGTACCTCACCACCCAACCTGTGCCTGGTTTACCTACACTAGCCCATGTCCAGGGATCACTCAGTGACTCAGGTAAGAATTACACCAAACAGTTTGGACATTTCACTTGCTCTTTTGAAATAAAAGAGGTTGATGTACTGTGTAAACATACTCTGTAGAATCTTTAGACTCTGACAGCGGGCAAGCTTATGGGCGCACAAAGCACCTGATGTCGAGGACGTATCCTGTAGAAGAGGAGGGTTACGGCTATCTGTCCAGTCTCATTCCTGCCCTGGAGCTGATGGCTCTTTACGTAGCAGCTGCAATGCACGATTACGATCACCCTGGCAGAACCAATGCTTTCCTGGTGGCCACCAGCGCTCCACAGGTAACACGCTGCACAATAATCACCCAACGCTGAATAACAAGTGTTACGCTTATTTCCTATTCCTTGCAGTGTAACACTAAGTTTGAATCGAATAGAAGCCTCTAAGTTTATCACGATGCTCCTGGGCCTGAAGCTCCATTAAAGTAACAAGCATTTGTGTGTTTTTTAAGGCCGTGCTTTATAATGACCGCTCAGTGCTGGAGAACCATCACGCAGCGTCCGCCTGGAACCTCTTTATGTCGCGGCCTGAGTACAACTTCCTGGGCACTCTAGACCATATGGACTTCAAACGCTTTCGCTTCCTGGTCATCGAGGCCATTCTCGCCACTGACCTTAAGAAACACTTTGACTTCCTGGCTGAATTCAATGCCAAGGTGAGAATGTCTGATATTAGACGCATCACAGAGTTAGAGGTGGAAGCTACTGGTTAAACTGGAAGATTAAAAGTTAAAACGCCACAATGGGCCAACATACTACTTTTAACTTTTAATTAACACTAACATCTTGGTTTATACATTTTTTTTTTGCAAGATGCAAATCACAATGGTCAAAGACCTGCTGTTTATTCCATGTACAAAAATGATACGTTTTTCTATACATTTTATTTCATTTTACTGTTCATCGTAATATTAACAGTTTATATATGTGTGTGTGGATAGATAGATAGATGGATGGATGGATGGATGGATGGATGGATGGATGGATAGATAGATAGATAGATGGATGGATGGATGGATGGATAGATGGATAGATTTAATCTCTAGGATGAGTTTGTTTGTATGAGTATGAGGTCTGGAAATAGGCAAAAATTGAAGAGATAAATCACATGATTTAGGGTTAGGGTTATGACTTCCTGTTGGGTTTAGGATATGGCTGTAAGAGACTTTTTGTACGTGTTGACATGTTACATATGCCTACCGATTTTCTTACATGTAGGTGAAACGTGGCGTGAGGGATGCTTCGTTGAAATTTTGTAGGTGGCGCTATCGAGACATTTTGCCACAATTGATTCTAAAACCAGTATCAAATGTAAATGTTTCCCACTTTTGAGATGTGTGCAAAGTTTAATGAGTTTTCGAGCATGTTTAGGCCTCAAAAATGTGACTAGTTTTATCGCGAATAATGTCAGGCCTCCACAGACGAAACTCAACGAAACTTCAACGAAAACTCAAAAGTTTTGCAATTTAACATCACCACGGCCTTAACATTAAGACTGACTAAATATAATGTTGGTCTGATGAAATCTCTGGGAGGAGTTTGTTAAAGTACAAGACCTGGAATTGTGCTATGACTATAACTGAATATTGGATGTATTCAGGCCACTAATATTATCAAACATGTGAAGTTTGTAGCAGAATGGACATTATATGAGTTATAACAACTTCCTGTTTCATGGTGAAACATCGAAATTTGTCAGACTGTCAGGGCCACGTCGTGCAGTGAAAACTCAAAAGCTTCACAATTTAGCATCGCCAAGGCCTTTAGATTAGAATAACAACATATGACGTAGATCTGATGAAATCTCTAGGAGGAGTTTGTTAAAGTACGAGGCCTGGAAATGGCAAAAACTGAGCAAAAATCGAAATGTCTGACTTCCTGTTGAGTTTAGGACATGGGTCCAAGAGACGTTTTTGTAGGTATTGGCATGTTACACCAATGTACCGATTTTCGTGTGTGTAGGTGAAATGTAGCGTAAAGCGCACATCATTAAATGTTTGTTGGTGGCACTATTGAGCCATTTTGCCACACCTAATTTTGAAACCCATATTGTACATTTTCGCCACTTCTGATGCATGTGCAAAGTTTCATAGAGTCCATGGTTCTACTGTTGCTGCTGATACAGTGGAGTCCACGGCACGAAACTTGACATGAACTCTGTTCTTTTAGAATATTCTTGCTGTTAAAAAATAATATCTTGCTTCTCAGCTTTGGAAGAGGTGATGGACTATCAGTAAGCTGTAAGGGTTAAAAGTGTTTCAGTGTTTTTAGATCAAAGCTTTGACCTAACAACGTCATTGCTGTTGATTTTATGGTCATTAATGTTCATAATGTTGCTATTGTTTTATGCACTTAAAATGAACGTGATGACTAAGAGTTCAACTTTGGCCATGCGCTGTGAATGCTGTTAGATTTAATGTTTATTTTACTCATGTAAAGTTTACTCATAAAGTGTCTCTCTTTAGGAGCTCTTTTTGTTAGTAATAAAGAATGGAATGTTTTTTTCCACTTTGTACTTTTATGTTGAAATATTATCCTACTCAAATGTACGTGTCAGAGAAAAAAATAGAATTAGGTTGAAAGTAATCCAAAAGTAATCAGATTAGATTACCACAAAACTGTATTGTATGAGATTATGCTACTGTTGGCATTTTTTTACATGTAATTTGTACTGATTACAATTCACAAGTAATCTGCCCAGCACCGAACATAGCATTGTGCAAGTAATAGAGCAAAAAATAAGTGTTGTGACAATTGTAAATTTTATTAAAGTTTGCCTATTATGCAAAATTCACTTTTACATGGTGTTTGAATATAAATGGGTGTTGGCAGTGTGTGTACACAACCACCCTACAATGATAAAAATCCACCTAGTGTTTTTTTTTTATTATTAAGCACTATCTCAGAACAAGCCGTTCACAGATTCTGTACCAAGTGACATCACTTTGTACAGGCCACGCCCACTACTGTTGACAGACACTACCGACGGACATGTTTGTTTATGTGTTGTTTCAATATAGCTCATAGCGAACATTGTGTGTCTGTTGCTAGTCCATCGTTGCAAAACTGCTGAAAAAAACAAAATGTATCAAATAACAATTTGGAAACTTCCTGGTTCATTCTCAAATGTGTTACTTGTGACAGAGTCTCTCCCTCATCAGTGTCTGACTCCGGTTCAAACATATCGGGCTGAACACCACTATTTTCACTGTCAGTCATAATTCTTATGATGTCTTGTTATCTGCAGCAGAGATATCAAAACTCCGCCCTATTCTGGATACAGGGCGGGGAGCACCAGATCATTTGCATTTAAAGACGCACACACAAAAACAGCTAGTTTTTATTCACACCAAAAAAATTGGCATTTTCAACATGGTATAATAAATGATCTGTTGGGTATTTGAGCTGAAACCAAAGATTTAAATTACATCTTGTGAAATGGGCATAATATGTGCTCTTTAAATAAAACATTTTCACACTTTTTGTGTTATTTTTCAAAATTACAGGTCATTTGGAAATGGCGCCCAATAAAAATATTCTGCTCACAAGTGATATTTACCTTGAATTAGTTTCTCATATTTTATCTCAAGCATGCTCTTCACTGACACTTTTGTTTACTTGGTGAACAAGTACACTAACTTTTTAGATCATTAAATTCCTAATGATTCCCATAAAACATTTTTTTTCTTTTTGGCACTGTTGTAATTTGATGCCTGATGTAAAAGCTGGGCACTAAAGCAAAACCAGTTGAGAACCACTGAGCTAAATGTCTAATTAGTAATGCATCTCAATATCAAAAGTGTGCATTCAATTGTAGTTTTTGTTTTGTTTTTGTTGTTTTGGCAGGTGGGGGATGATGGTTGCTCAGGCATTGATTGGACAAATGAAAACGACCGACTCCTGGTGTGTCAGATGTGTATTAAATTAGCAGACATCAATGGACCCTTGAAAAGCAAAGAACTTCATTTGCAGTGGACAGAAGGCATTGTCAATGAGTTCTACGAGCAGGTCAGTCCATAGTTTATGAAGCCCTTTTGAAGTCATTTCAATCAATGCAATAACAACGTTACTGCCTGAGACAAACAGGAAGCTTTTTCAGTGACCACTAGATTGTAGTAAGAGGCTCTGTGATAGCCAAGATGATATGGATAATTCACCTTGTTGCAACCACTTGGCATCTCTGTATAATTCAGGTTGAGTAACTAAAGGGTGGTAGGGACACGCTGTTGCCTAGCAACCAGCTGCATCCTCCCCAAGCTGTGCTTTGGTAACACACTCGCAGCTGTTTTGGGAATGTAGGGCACAAACCAGTCAAATCATTGTCCTGCTTGAAGTCATAAGTGGAAATAATATGTAAAATGTAAAGTGCTACTGTACATTTTTGAATTTTGTGTAAGTTTTGTGTCAAATAGGTGTCAAATATGAGCAGTTTTGTGTACGCCTCATTTGTCGGCATTAAAATGTATTACAATTTGGCATTAGCCAAATTCCACCACCCTGCTCTCTAGATTTTGGTATCATTATTGGTCATCCCAATCAGTCAGCCACATGTGCATGTTCGATCTGTCAGGATTTCTTGCCATTCTGGGAGCATCTCTCAGAGGGTTAAGGGCCTGTTTGGATGCCAGCGATGAGTAATAAAACAGTGTGTCTATGATTATGAGGAACACGGAGTGAGGATGACCCAGATGTGTCAGGACCCCGTCACAGCGCTACAAAGCATCATATGACTACCCTTGGCCATATTCAGAGCATTTCAAAAGAGAGCAGAAATGATGTGCTTCAATGGAGCCTGTCTCGTTTCTTGCATGATTAATTTCGCCTGCACTTCTGAGTAGCACCTGACAGCACACATACCTTACTGGCCTCTGACGACAGCACGGTTGCCATGGCAACCCTAGACCTTGCCTGTTGTTATTCCGCTGTCATTGTTTATTTCCAGATACTGCCAAGCATATGTTATCATGAAGCCTGTGCGATGTTCTTCCAATTGCCGATTAATTAAGATTTAATTACTGTAATCTAAAAATACTTAAAAAAAAAAAAAAAAAAAAAAAAAAAAAACACAGGTCTTGCGTGGCTGGTCCATAACCTCCCTCCCCCCCTTCTTCATGAAGGTTGACCCAGTTTTATTTTGGTAGAATGTCTGTGATGTATGTTTCTCTCCTGAACTGGAAAAATCCAATCAAGTGTGTGACTCCTCGGCTGTGCTTGAGTATGCACTATGAGCATATTGTTGCCTCTCTATCTTACAGGGGTGTAGAAAATTCTCTCATCATTTACTCACGTGCCATCACAGATGTGTGTGACTTTCTTCTGCAGTACACAAATTAAGATTTTTAGAAGAATGCCTCAGCTTTGTAGGTCTGCAACTGAATGGGCCAGAATTTTAAAACTCAAAAAATCATATAAAGTCAGTATAAATGTAGTCCATATGACCCCAGTATTTAAATCCATATCTTCAGAAGCAATATGATAAGTGTGGGTGTGAAACAGATGAATATTTAAGAATATTTTTTACTTCACTTCTTTTGTTTTTGGCGAATCACATTCTTCATGCATATTGCCACCTGCTGGTCGGGGGCTGGTCAAAGGTGGAGATTTGTAGTGAAAAGGGAACGTTAACCCAAAAATGACAATTTTCTCATCATTTCCTCACACTCATGCCATCCCAGATGTGCATAACTTGCACTAATTGGACCTACAGATCTGAGATATTTTTCTAAAGATCGTCATTTTGTTCTGCAGATAAAAGTGAGTCATACTTACGTTTTTCTGCAGGTCGATGAAAGAATACAGCGACCAGGAACTGTTTAGCAAAAAGTATATACTTACAGCTTGAAGCTTTACTTTAGCTTTGTGTGATGTGAACAGACTAAAATTAAATTGCTGACAGCAATTACTGCACTTTTACGTTTTTTATATGTAATTTAATTGGTGTTTCAGGGTGATGAAGAGGCAAGTCTTGGCCTTCCAATTAGTCCCTTCATGGACCGTTCAGCACCGCAGTTGGCCAAACTACAGGAGTCCTTCATCACGCACATCGTAGGGCCTCTCTGCAGCTCATATGACTCTGCCGCCCTCATGCCCGGGCGCTGGGTCGACCCTCTGCCCAAAGATGATGAGGATTGTGAGGAGATAGATGAAGAGGAAGAGGAAGAGGAAGACTCACCTGAGGAAGACTCCTCCAGCAGCTCAGAACTGTCTCGTGAGTTCATAGTTTTTCACCCAATTAAAGTACTTTGAAATTGAAGAACTATGTCTCATCCAAATATCGAGCACTCTATTAGACTATTCAGGGCTACACTAGCAATGGCAGCATGTTAGATTCTGGTGATTAGACATGCTGTATTTAAGGAATTAGGAATGAGAGGATGTGCAGTATCGTGAAAGTATTCACGATGAAAAGCAACACAAAGCGATGAAAGTAAATGGTGTCTGAGGCTGTCATTCTGCTTAGAATCTCATTTTGTGTTCCAGTGAAGAAAGAAAGTTATATGTGATTAAAATAATATGAGGGTGAGTTAATGATGACCACAGTTTGAGAACCACCCTTTCAAGACATTGATACTTCTTTAGGTTTCAGGTATTGTTTCGTTATAGCTAATTTATCTTCATTAACTGGGTTTATTACAGAGAAACCAGCTCCCAGGAAACGCCGGAAAGTTTTCTGCCAGATCACACAGCACCTTCTGGAGAACCATGAGATGTGGAAGAAGGTCATCGCAGAAGAGGCTCAAAACAAAACAGAAGGGGAGGACTCCACAATCCTCTGTAACACCCCTGAGTCAATCCTGGCCATCGATGAAGAAGAAGAGGATCCAGGAAGTAAGGATGAACAAATAGAAGACCAGGGAGAGGAGACAGAGGAGGAGGAGGTGGAGAGTCCTCTACCTGAACAGACAGAGGAAACAGATGGAGAGATTGTAGAGGAAGTAGAGGAGACTGTGAACCGAGACACAGAGGAAATGGGAAAAAGAGAAGAAACGGAAGGCGGACAGAAAGACGAGGATCCAGAATGAATGGCTTGCCATTTTTAGACAAAATTATGTCTGAAAGCTTTTTATTGGCAAGCGAGACTCCTAAGAAATGGTTGCCAGCACATCACTTAGACACAACACTGTAGATGCTTGGGGAACATGTGCCTAATGGAAACAGGGTGGGGTGGGTCACTTTGGAGGGGTTTGAGGAACAGTGAGCAGGGATGAATTATTGGCACCAATGGGATTGTAGACACATCCAACAAACTGGGGTTTGACCAAGTTGCTGAAACAGAGTTCTTGATGTAGGGTCTCCTATATTTTCTAGACGCTACGTTGGTCAGTTTTGGTTTCTGAATGCAAATCCTTCTGGCGACACCCTCAGCTGCACCTTAATGAAGACTGACAACCCCCAAAGTATGACAGGGGTTCCAATGACCCACAAGGCTTGTCAGAGCTTATAGCGTCAAATTTGGGAACACGAAATCCAATCCATCGTGACTCTCGCAAGGAGTCTCCTTAAGGGCATTTTGCCTCAATTGGTACTCCATAATAAGCAATGGATGAAAGCAAATGTTCCAGATACAGCATGCATTTGTGGTAAAGAGATATCACATGTGTAACACAACTTCCCCATGTCTTGTCTTGTTCTTTTCCTTTCAAGAGGCCCATTGCACACCTCTGCAAGGTCACGGGCCACACATTGTCACTATTGCAAACAATTGCGCCATTGTCCTGAAGGTGTCTAGCCAAATACCCGTCATTCTCATCCCTCACCTGAATGTTTGTCTTTCCTCCGACGACATTCCAGCAATCCATGGACTGAGATTTTATGTTTCTCAGGATTAGACTGTTTTGTGACAACTGTACTAGGGGCTTTTTTTGGTTTTTATGGACTCTCTTGAAACTTTATAATCTTTTGAATCTTGATTTGTGTCAAGGAAAAGGGAATCTTTAGTTATTTTCTAATATTTGATTTCTCATTGTTTTACAAGGTGATTTGATATTTACAATATATACAGTACATACATATACAGTATACATCACCCAGCTCTGTTTTGATGAGGTATGCAATAGTACATCATTTAATCCCTCTTGACATTTTCTCGTATCAGCAGCCATCATTTTCCTGACATATGTCGTTGTACCATCCACAACTCAACAATGCATCAAAAAAACAGCGCTTGTATGGGCCCTCTGTCTTTCTGTTCCTACATTTACATTTAAGCTTCTTAGTAAACTGCTCCAGCAAGTTTTGATAGTTAAGTAAACTGCCCTGGCAGATTTCGATGATCAAAGGAGCAGACTTGAGCTCGTGGCCAAGGGGGGGGGGCTGCTGCATTCCCTGCAGTTGTATGTTCTGGCTCTGAACAAGGCCGTAGTTATGATTCCTGGCCTTGTTGCAGAGATGCTGCAGTCTTATAAGTAGGCGTGTGAGTGATTGCAAGTTCCTCATACCCACAGCCCAAGGGACGAGGTGCAAAACATCACCCCTCTCACTTGAATGGACCCAAAAACCATGCGGGTGCCGGCCGACCGACACAGCTGTCCACACTCACCTTTGATGTACTGAAAGAGGCAGATTGCTCATGATGGCTGTTCAAGGTGAGATGAAACAACCTCTGTGGGCTTAATCACCTTGAGTATGATGTCTAATCAGCCTGAGTCCGATGCGTTCGGTCTTTGTAGCATCACTTTGAAGGAGAGCCAATTAAAATTGCCTAGGTAGGAGGCGACGGTCATGTGATTCAAACCCATTTAGCATTAATCTTCAGAAACGTTACCCTGCGATCGCAATGCGGCCTAAGCCTTAATAATATCAGGCGATGTGGTGCAATGTAGTTCAGCAAATTATTTAAGCAATATCAACCCTATCTGTAGATTGGTAGCATTTCAAGTTGCACTTTCTTTGTTTTTGATGATGTGTATACTTTCACAGCTCAAGTGTGCGTGCCAAATATGACTTCAAAATCATTCTTAATCTTTCCCCAAAGTATGGCCAGTGGCTGAATAAGCATGTAAAGGCCAATTGTGTTTGTGAGCGTGAATGGAGTATGAATGATATTTTTGTACAATGCTTTGTTTAGAACATATATTTTATTTCTGCATTTGACCATTAGAGATATTTTTAACATGTTAATGCATGAATTATTAAATAACAAATATGTTTTGTTTCTATTTATGTGAAAGTATGAATATATATATATATATATATATATATATATATATATATATATATATATATATATATATATATATATACACACACACACACATTGGCATCCAAAAGTTTGGAATAATGTACATATTTTGCCCTCAAGGAATGAAATTGCTACTTTTATTTACTGGCATTCAACTGATCACAATGTATAGTCAGGAAAATAATAATGTGAAAAAGTACTATAAATGTTCAAATCTTCTTCAAAGAGTTCTCATTAAAAAAGTCCTCCTTGTGCAGCAATGACAGCTTTGCAGATCCTTGTCATTCTAGCTGTCATTTATTCCAGATATTCCTGTCATTTATTCCAGATGTCTTGTCGGGCACTTCTCACACACCTTACAGTCTAGCTGATCCCACAAAAGCTCAATGGGGTTCAGATCCATAACTCTCTTTTCCAATGATCTGTTGTCCAATGTTTGTGTTTGTTTGCCCAATCGAACCTTTTCTTTTTGTTTTTTTGTTTTAAAAGTGGCTTTTCTTTGCAATTCTTCCCATAAGTCCTCCTGAATCTTTACTGTTGTACATGAAACTGGTGTTGAGCGGGTAGATTTCAATGAAGCTGTCAGCGGAGGACATGTGAGGCGTCTATTTCTCAAACTAGAGACTCTGATGTACTTATCCTCTTGTTTAGTTGCACATCTGGTCTTCCACATCTCTTTCTGTCCTTGTTAGAGACAGTTGTGCTTTGTCTTTGAAGACTGTAGTTACACCTTTGTATGAAATCTTTATTGTATAGCCTTCATCCCTCAAAACAATGATTGACTGACAAGTTTCTACAGAAAGCTGTTTCTTTTTGTCATTTTTGACCTAATATTGACCTTAATACATGCCAGTCTATTGCATAATGTGGCAACTCAAAAACAAAAACAAACACAATGTTAACTTTCATTTAAATAACCAAATAGCTTTCAACTGTGTTTGATATAATGGCAAGTGATTTTCTAGTACCAAATTATCAATTTAGCATGATTACTCAAGGATAAGGTGTTGGAGTGATGGAAATGTGGACTGTCTAGATTTGATCAAAAATGACTTTTTTCAAATAGTGATGGTGCTGTTTTTTTACATCAGTAATGTTCTGACTATATTTTGTGATCAGTTGAATGCCACTTTGGTGAATTAAGTACCAACTTCTTTCCGAAACAGCAAAATATGTACATTATTCCAAACTTTTGTCCGCCAGTGTGTGTGTTTGTGTAAATATACACAACAGTTAGTTCCGGTCCACAAATCTGATTGGATGAGAGACGTTCCATGAGCACTGATGGTCTCACACCATCAGCACTCAGATGCTTCACTGTGTTAATCACTCCGCTTGTGTTCGTGCTGTTCTAAACTAAAATGTAAGAGCAATGCATATGTGTTAAGAGCTATGTGTCTCTGTATATTTAATTTTGTGACATTTCATGTTTTAGTCAGCAGGTGGCGGTAAAACTCCATTTTTGTGTGTAAAATGATACAGGTGACATGAAGTCAGTGTCAGTCAGTGTTTTCATTCATCAGCACTCCGTGATCGCTCCTATTACTACTACATTACTTAAGCTTGGAAATAGCTTGGAAACAACATCAGCATTAAGGCTCATCACAGCCATGAGACTATAATCACAACAGACTATAATACAGACTAAAGGTGCTTACCTTTTACTAGACTTTCCACATTGGAGAGGGCAAAATGGTGGAGGACATTGCAGTTTCTATAGTGAAAGATTCCTGCGCACGTTACCGTGAAATAGGGAGGAATACCCCCGCTTTTACGGCTATTTTTCCACTGAGAAAATAGGATGAATTTGACCAAAATTACAATATTTTCAGATAACACACTACAGCATCTCTGTTTGGGAGAGACAGGTGATCGCACATGCTCCATCTCTCTCTCTCTCTCTCTCTCTCTCTCTCTCACATACACACACATACACAAACACACACACACACATCCTTGTTTCTCCAATAACTTGTTAGAAACAGCACAAGCCGTGATACTATTTCTAAAGAGACATTTTTGAATTACTAACAGAGGTTTGGACGCATCATTTGTTTTGAACCAGCAACGGCAGTTTCTGATCCGTTGCTCAATAACGTAGCTCCATGCACAAATGCGTTTTTATGACCGTACTCAATTATTTTATTTTATTTACTTGTTCAATTAACTGTTGTACAGGTGAAACTCGAAAAATTAGAATATCGTGCAAAAGTTCATTAATTTCAGTAATTCAACTTAAAAGGTGAAACTAATATATTATATAGACTCATTACAAGCAAAGTAAGATATTTCAAGCCGTTATTTGATATAATTTTTATGATTATGGCTTACAGCTTATGAAAACCCCCAAATTCAGAATCTCAGAAAATTAGAATATTGTGAAAAGGTTCAGTATTGTAGGCTCAAAGTGTCACACTCTAATCAGCTAATTAATCCAAAACACCTGCAAAGGGTTCCTGAGCCTTTAGGAACTTGAGGCTTTCCCTCCTTGTGGAGGGTGTCAATGATAGTTTTCTGCACAACTGTCAGGTCAGCAGTCTTCCCCATGATTGTGAATTCAACTGAACCAGACTGAGAGACCATTTAAAGGCTCAGGAACCCTTTGCAGGTGTTTTGGATTAATTAGCTGATTCAATACTGAACCTTTTCACAATATTCTAATTTTCTGAGATTCTGAATTTGGGGTTTTCATAAGCTGTAAGCCATAATCATAAAAATGATATCAAATAAAGGCTTGAAATATCTTACTTTGCTTGTAATGAGTCTATATAATATATTAGTTGCACCTTTTAAGTTGAATTACTGAAATTAATGAACTTTTGCACGATATTCTAATTTTTCGAGTTTCACCTGTATATAAGCAATATCACACTCATTAATCGTGCTATATGGCCCTACATCAGCACCGAATCACAGCAGTGCTGATGTAGGGCCATATCGCGCTCTTGCTCGTGTGATATTGCTTAAATAAACATTGTTCCATCTAAAACACAACCAAGCTTCTAAAGTCAGCACTGCATATACCTCTTTCTTTGTCTCTTCCTACATTTACATTTAAGTTTGGGGTACAACCGGGGCAGAAGTCCCCCTGGGGTAAAAGGCACATTTTATTTTATTTTCTCCCAAAACACTAAATAGCAACAAATTTCCTATAGCACTTTCCTAAACACCTGTTTGCCAATATGCACTTCAAGGTATTCCTGATCCATGATGATCATTGCATGTAATGTCAATCAGCTGATTTTGAGGCAATTTTATCTAATATTTGATCATTCTTAAAATAATGTAGCTAATGAAAATCCCTGAAATTATCACAATAATTTGAAGACAAAATTCGTATTTGTTATTTTCTGTTTTATTCAAGGTGACTGATCCAATATGTGAAAGTATAGTATTTGGGGTAACCCCCAATTGATTTATGTAAAATGTTCAGCGTGGTTTCACATTAAATGATCCAATCATGAGCGAGATTCAAAACAATCCTCTATTATTATTTATTTTCACACTAATTATGTTGCTCCATAAATATTCAATAAAAATTATTACATTTTTTTCAATCAATATAAAAAAATTTGTCCAGAAAAAGATGTGCCTTTAGCCCCAATATCCCCCACTGTATATATATTCTATTTTATATAATATATTTTTTTTGTTTGTTAAAGTATGAATATGAACAGTGCTCTGATTTCTTCTATTTGTTTATTTTTCATACTAAATAGTTTTAGATATTTTAGAAACGAGATATAACATAAAACAAAGGCAATATGAGTAAACACAAAAAGCAGTTGTCATATATATATATATATATATATATATATATATATTATTTTATTGATGTTATTCAACACCTATATCACCCATGTGAAAAACTAACTGCCCCCTTAAACTTAGTAGCTGGTTGTGCCACCTTTAGCAGCAACAACTGCAACCAAATGCTTCTTATAACTGGAGATCAGTCTTTCACAACACTGTGGTGAACCCACTGTTCTTTGCAGAACTGTTTAAGTTCAGCCACATTGGAGGGTTTCGACTAGGTCACCACAAAACTTCAATTTAGCTTCATTGAGCCATTCAGAGGTGGATTTACTCCTTTGCTTTGGATCATCGTCTTGCTGCATAATCCAGTTGCGCTTGAGCTTCAACTAACGGACTGATGACGGGACGTTCTGCTTTAGGATGTTCTGTTAGAGAGCAGAATTCATATTTTCCTCAATTAATGCAAGTCGCCCTGAAGCAGCAAAGCATCCCCACACCATCACACGACCACCATCATGCCTGACTGTAGGTATGATGTTCTTATGGTGTAATTCTGTGTTTGATTTATGCCAGATGTAACGGGACCCTTGTCTTCCAAACAGTTCCACTTTCAACTCTTCAGTCCACAGAACATTCTCCCAAAATCATTGAGGATCATCAAGGTGTGTTTTGGCAAAATTCAGACGAGCTTTAATGTTCTTCTGGGTTAGAAGTGGTTTTCACCTCGTCACTCTTCCATGGATGGCATTTTTGATAGTGGAGTCATGAACGGTGACCTTTATTGATGCGAGAGAGGCCTGCAGTACCTAGGATTTTGTCCTTGTGACTTCCTGGATGAGTCGTCGCTGTGCTCTTGGAGGAATTTTGGAAGGTCGGCCACTTCTGGAAAGGTTCACTGCTGTGCCAAGTTTTCTCTATTTGGAGTTAATGTCTCTCACTCCAGAGCCTTTGAAACAGCTTTGTAACCCTTCCCATGATGTATTTCTATAAACTTTTTCCTCATCATTTCTGGAATTAATTTCGACCTCGGCATAGTGTGCTACTGGAGGAGACCTTTTAGCCAAATTCATGCTGCTCAAAAAATTGAACAGGGCTGGCTGTAATCAGCTGAACCCCATAATGAATGCAGTTTCATAGATCTGGGGATTTATCAAGGGGCAAATACTTTTTCACACATGCCCAGTTGGTACTGGATAACTTTTTTGCTTCTATAAATAACATTATCATTTAAAAACTGCATTTTGTGTTTACTCAGACTGCCTTTGTCTTGTATTAGATTTTGTTTGATTTTTTTATTTTTTTATTTTTTTACAATTTAGTATGAGATATACACAAAAACAGAAGAAATCAGGATGGGGCAAATTCTTTTTTCCAGCACTGTATTCACACACACACACACACAGATATATTGTACCATATATGGGTTTTTATCAATATATAACAATGACATGTAAAGAGGACAGTCATAAATAATAACACAATGCAGTCAACGTCATTCAACAAAGGGCTAAATAAACGATGTCTTTGTCTACGTTCAGATTTCCAAAATAATATAAGCCAATTAGTGTTGTCAATTTCATTGCATTTGCTGTTATATGTCGTACTGTTGTTGCTTGGCAAAAGTTGTTAGATCAGAATTAAGTATCTATTGGCTCCGCCCCTTTCTTCTTACTGCTCTGAATTTGGTCTCTACTTTGTGATTATCATATGGGCAATGGAGACACTGGTGTGGATGAGGTCTGGGAATTACCTTTCTTTGAGTCTTTGACCATCAAAGTCATTGACATGGTATGTCCTGAAGATTAGTTCTGTAGTCTCATCAAAGACCTTTTTCTCTTTTCCAGAGGTCCAATATTTCACATTTACATCCTTTCAGACTTTGTATTAAAGTATTCATAAAAATTGTAGAATTATGCCCCTTCACACGCTGGTTGCGACTGGCCTTTTCAGCTGATGGTCAATCTAACATTATTGGTTGTCTGCGCAACTGCCCGAAGCTTTTGAAAATCTGATCAGATTGGCAGTCAAAATAAGACGTCAATCAAATTAGATAACAAATCAGTTTTCTTGCTTATAAAAAATGAATTGGGAAATAACTTACTGGAGATTTCTGCTGTCAGTCATGTCACCGGACATCCCAATCTCTCATTGTAAATGAATCCAGTCACGCTGTGAGTGTGAACGCAACTTTAGCCAGTGATTCTTCATTTGATAGGCTGTTTAGAGCACAGTTTATGTTTTACTTCTGGTTTAACGTGATTATATTATTGTGAGGACATTTTTTTAGGTTACAAACTGGTAATTACAAGGGCATTATGCTATAAATGTGGTTTATGAGGACATTTCTAGTGTCCCCATAATTGAAATCGCTTATAAAACATACTAAACAATGTTGTTTGGAAAATGAAAAAATGCAGAAAGTTTTTTGTGAGGGTTAAGGGATATAATCTATAGTTTGTACAGTATAAAAATCATTGTCTATGGAGAGTCCTCATAATGATAGCTGCACCTAAGTGTGTGTGAGCGTGTGTGTGTGTGAGCGTGTGCGTGTGTGTTGGCATGGCAGCATGCTTTTCTGTCTTCCACTGTGCCCGTCATCCGTTGGCCTTCGGCTCTGTTTGCATTTGGTGGCTCTACGTAACGTCAAACTCTTCAGTCTGAAGGAGTGATAGAAACCTTGCAGAACTGGTTTGGACATGTTCAAGACAGAAACATTTTCGCAGGGTCATTATTATGTCCGTTTGTTTCTCACACATCAGATGCCCATAGGGGTACAGTGCATCTGAAATATCATTGCAGGTATTCTAGAGACGCACCATGACTTTTTAATCCCCCGAGAACTTTTTTGATTTACAAAAGCCAGCTTGACTAGCACGTCAACTTTATGGGGATGTGGGGATGAAAAACGTACGGTTCCACTTCCACCTCATCTAAGAAGCTGATCTTATTTTTCTATATGTTTGCTTTGTATTTCATGTGCATAACTAGTTGTTTCATCTTCAACCGAACTCGTCCGAAAACTGTATTCACTGGGCACACGTTTTATTCACCCTAAGAACCAAACAAGCTTTACACCTCTCTGATAAAGAGAAATGAGACTTGTATGTTTTTTATATAGTCTGCACTTCACTGACAAAATTATTATTTTTCTTCTCACATATACTGTATCTTGCACTTAACACATGTAGCAATACCTAAAGGAAGGGGAACTGTGTAAATCACCAGTATTCATAAGTGAAATATTCATTTTATTGCTGATTGTTGTTCCATTTTGTACAAAAACTATAGTGTGTACAGGTTAAAAGCTGAACGAAACAAAAACAAAGCCAAAAAAGGGACGAAAAATATGATAATGACAACTGAAGTCTTTTAGATAAACAAACATTATTTATTTTTACTGTTTTGTAATTTAGACACTATACTGTAGCTCCTCTATTGCCAGACTTACTGGAAGTGCCTCTTGGTATAATGTAACATACAGAAAATATATATTGAGATTATTAGAACCTGTCACAAGATGAACATTGTGGATGTTGTAATGTGAATACAGTTTAATACTGTGGTATTTAATGTGTCTGTGTTTTTCATTTATTATTTATTTTCTTGCCTCATCTCTTGTGATTCATTGATTGTTTTCACCTCTAATTCAAATCAAGACTAAATATTTTCATGACAGAGGGTTATTGGGATAAAAAATGACATTTTTCATGTCATTTGCAGCGTTATACAATTGTACACATGTTTGTCTTGATTACAGATGATGTCTCAACCAAAGATAAGGTAAGATCCCACGCCATCTTCATGGTAAATTCCTATTCAATTTAGCAGAGGAATGCACAGAAAATCAAATTGCTCAATTAAAGGCCAACTAGTGCTATAAAGAATAGAGTTAGGCATCTTAGTTTGTGCTAGGGTTCAAATATAATGTCTATTTGGCACATTGGTTGGTTGTATTCTTTAAGACCCCAGAAAAGGGACACTTATGTAAGTGGATTATGAGCATGGCTTGAGGGACGTGTTGCTTTGAACTCATTAGTAGAGGATTTGTCTAAAACCATAGATTTTACTGCCGACAGTGTTCTGAATCAGCCTTCTAAACGTCAGCTTTTTAGACACAGAATGAGATTAGTGCAGTCCCTGGCATCCGCATGCATTTCCTAAAGCTTGTGGTATATGTAATTCATACTTACAGATCTTGCTGCAATGAACAGAAGGAGAGGACCTGGTAACCTTGTGTTACCTTTTGATGCAAAAGGGCTGCTGGAGCAATGGGGGGTAGACTGGCATTTGACCCAGCACTTTTAGGCAATAAAAGATATGTCTGAATCAGTGGTAAAACCAATCAATGTGCTTGAGGAGCTTTGCTTGAAAGACCTGGAACACCACCATCGTGTGGAGTGCTGAACCAGCTTGGCCCGCTGCTGAGTATGCTCTTCCGGCCAGTACGGACGCCAGTTGGAGGGATGAATGGGGTGTTATTTCATGCCTGGCAGGGGTGTGCCGCTACCACCTCCTCAGGTGTTATTTGAGCATAACGGCGAGCTGAATAGGGCACGCGCCAGGATTTTGACAGTTTGTTATGAACTTCAGGGAAGAACAGGGCAGATCTGCAGGACGCGGTCGCTTGACGGTGTCCAAATTTCAGTAACCATTCATCAAGGAGAGATTGTGTAGGTTCCTCTATAACAATATAACAATTGCTTATAAGGATACACAACTCCTGCCGAAGCGCTATGGGGATTCAGGATGCTGAAGCGGCCCGTTCACCAGCGAAGCATCAAGCGGCAAGGTGAAGTGATGTTCGATGGAGCACTGCAGGGGAGTGGGGAGTCTTCTCATTGTCGTTCCGCCCGCTGACTCATGTAGTTGACAGCGAAGCAGTGGAGGGCTTCTAGATGAGAAATTAATCACTGTCTTGAAGGAAGAAAATTCTGAGGAATGGTGTTTGCTCGCCTGCTTTTATAGTGGACAGATTCGCACCTAAAATTCGAATATTGGCATTATTACAGAGAGGTTTCAACTAGGTCATGTGGAAGTATACTCTCCATATGCATTAGCAGAACGCAATTTCAAGTGTACCGAGTCATAAGGGAACCAATCATGTGATATTTCTCGAGCGCATGCGTCAACTGGGCTTCCTTTGATGTCTCGGTGGTGGTGCTTACTACAAAACTATTGTGACCCATTTGAATTCTACTTTGAATGATCTAGTTTAAAGCAATATGGAGGAAATCAAATGTCTCAAATGACAAGACAGCCCCCAGTCATAAGGAGCAATCCATAGTCTTACCTGTGCTTGCTTATGGCATTGCACTGTACATGTAAGGGCAAGTAAATAAAGGTGTTTTAAGGTGGACCTCCAAGATGTATGGAAAAATGATGGGCAAAGTGTTCCTTCTGTGTAATATCTGTTTCTTAGAAATAAGGCACTTTGAAAACATGGTTTGATTTCATATAGCATATAGTTCACCCAAAAATGTCAATTCTCTTCATCGCCCTCATGGCATCCCTGATATGCATCACTTTTGTTTTTCTGCAGAACATGAATTAAGATTTTTAGAAGAATATTTCAGCTCTGTAGGTCTATATAATACAAATGAATCATGGCCAGAACTCTGAAGGTCCAAATATGACAAAGGCAACAGAAAAGTAATCCATACGACTCCAGTGGTTTAATACATTTCTTCTGAAGTGGTCCAATCGGTTTTGGGTGAGAACAAACCAAAATATAACTCCATTTTCACTGTACATCTTGCAATTGCAGTGTCTTGGCACCATCATGATTTTAAGCTTGATTACACTTGAGACTCATGAGCGTGAGTCTCAATAGGAAGTGTAATCGAGCTTAAAATCATGGTTGCCAATGTGACTGCTGTCAAGATAAAATAATCTAAAAATAATGTCAAATTCAAAATGCTACAGATGCTTTGATAATGGAAAATAACTCAAGTGTACTGAAATACTTCAGATAGAATATGCTTTATATAAATACCATGTTAATACCATCACTTTACCACGGTACTGTCTATTTTTAAGCCATTGTGAGAAACCTCTGATAGTGAGAGTCTAGAGGTGCATTGTATTTACATTCAAGCTACACAAGAAAATGTGGAAATCCTTTTTGAAACTCACTAAAATCACATGCTTTAGTGCTGTTCTTTTAAAACATTTCTCACAGGGAAGCATTCCCTCAGACCCCACTACAAAATAAGGAAACACTCTTTAGATGAAGCCTACAAAATAGAATGTACATACTCTAGTTTCTGTTTATTAAGACACAATGAAGTTATTTTATGCATAACACCCCGTGCCGCTCCATGCCACCCCGTGCCGCCCCATTCCATATTCTTTCCAGGGTCAAAAGTCATGTGAGATGAAGAGTCTTCATCTCACATGACTTCAAGCACCCCCCCCCCCCCCCCCCCCCCCATTTTATGGTAAAATGCATGGCCAACACTCAAATCTTGATCACTTTCACACACACTCAAATTTGCCCCAGAGATAGTACAAGGAAGAACTGACATAGTTTGTGCGCAATTTTGTTACTATGCCTTTTTCTCCTTAGATGATGTCTAGGCTTACGATCAATGCCTTTTTTTACTTAACGATAATCAGAACATTTTCCTGATCATTAACAATCTATATATGCATTTTTTTGCAGATATAATTAGGGATACTTTGGTAAAACTTTGAGTGGCAGGGTAACTTAAAGTGGGTTGCACAATGGATGCCTCTGGCGACGATATAGCGCTTTCTAAAATTCAAAGCAATAATTTTCTTTGAAGGTCCACACACACCACCACTGCTGATCAGTGTCTGTCAGCGGTGCCAAGCTACAACTTGCAACTCGCATAATTTAATTCAACCCAAATCATTATCAAAGGACACACAGTAGATCATTTACTCTAGCCATCAATGGATGATATGTTGTGTGTATTTATCTCTCATGTATCCTACACAATGATTTTAGTTATAAGTACTATATGTCTTTTTGCGGTTTGACCTCTTGAATGAAATCTACTCGCGCACAGAGAAATTACTAAATAAACGTCGCAATTTCTAATCATACAGTGTGCGCAGTTACACCAGTATCATTCACTTACCTGCAAACTTATCAATATCACTTTGTTAGTTCTTGAAGAAGTACAAAAGCCTTTGTAACTTTGTGTATAGAGACTAGATTCACAACTTGAACCATATACACGAGTCCTGTGTGTGATACCAGTGCCTTGTTACCCACAATACAGGGCTTCTCTTTTAGTGTGTGTATATCACCCCCTTATGGTCTTCCAAATGTGTTACACCAGACTACATCCATCCACTCATCCATGGGTGGGTGGGTGAAGTCCAAATGACAATGAATTGGAAAGCACAAAAATTTGGCTTTTAATTTAGATGGGCTGATGTTAATATTGATGCCTTAAAAACATATAAAGAAATTAAAGTATCAATCAATAATTGATGTATTGCTATTTTATGATATTCCTAATGGTGTCATTGAGCTGCACTATTGAGCTTATGTGAACAAGACATTCTCACATGCACACATGGTTGAAGAGTTTTTCTGTGTTCCTGAAGACTTAAAGGTGCATTCAGTCATTTTTGTATGTCAAATTGTGGCTTACAGTGACACCTAGTGGCCTGGATGCTGCATAATTGAAACATGGTAATTTTCATTTTACTAAATCAGGATTAATTTAATCCATAAATGAAAGTGTCCAATGATAGGGCAGTTACTGAGATTAAGCGAATAGTATTCAGCTGGTCATGTGATGCTAACATGGCAGCACCCATGAGGCGCCCCCCCCCCCCCCACATAGAATAAAATAGTTTTTATAAGGTTACTGATGTGACTGTTTATCTGTTCATGACTCTTCATCTCACATGAGTGGTCATGATTTCATACATTTGTTTCAAAATTACTGTTCATTTCTTTAGAAGTAAAACTTTTTAAATGAGAAATTAAATGACTGAGTGCTTTAAATTAAAAAAATATTGAGCACAAGTGATGTGGGCAGCCTTTATGATGCTTTTATGTTTTTTCGGAGCCTGGTAGTCACAATCTCGATCCTCAGCTCTCATACTCATGTTGCACAGATAAAAAATGTCATACTTGTGGGTGAGCTATATTTAAATTGATACATGATATTTAAATCATGTATCTTTTTACATTACTATTTTTTTTAAAAAATTTTTACACAATGTGGGACTATACAGAAATCTAAATGGGTACAGTTTGTCAAGATATATGCTGGTGTTCGCTTGACAAAGCCTTGTCTGAAAGTTTAAACTAGTTTTAAAAGTTTGATGTTTGATGGTTATATAGAAATCACAGTAAGACAAACAACCACCTAGCTAGCTAAATAGTTTGACCGTCAGATAAATTGTCTAACACACTGTAGTCAGAAAATGATAGAGATAGAGAGAGAGAGAGAGGGGGGGGGGTGTATGGATGGTTGGATGGGTGGGTGGATGGGTGGATAGATGGGTGGGTGGATGGGTGGATAGATGGGTGGGTGGATGGATGGATGAATGGATGGATGGGTGGATAGATGGGGGATGGATGGATGGATGGATGGGTGGGTGGATGGATGATGGATGAATGGATGTGTGGATAGATGGGGGATGGATGGATGTGTGGATGGATGGATGGGTGGGTGGGTGGTTGGGTGGTTGGGTGGATAGATGGGTAGGTGGATAGATGGGTTGGGTGGGTGGGTGGATGGATGGGTGGGTGGGTGGTTGGATGGATGGATGGTTGGGTGGATGGATGGGTGGGTGGGTGGATGGATGGATGGGTGGGTGGATGGGTGGGTGGATGGATGGATGGGTGGGTGGGTGGATGGATGGATGGATGGATGGATGATGGATGCAACTATATGTTAATGAAAGTAACATTATAACAATTGCTCAAATTTAGAGTTAGGGATAAGAACAAACCTCTAAGCTTACGGTAAGTATTAAACTTTGCCCCACCGTTTCATTGCGCACCATTTGTGCTACGGACCGAAGATGGCCAAAGGTAATATATTGCCTTACAGGGATAACTCGCAGACAGTCACTTTAATTGCATTAGTTCAGGACAATCTTGTCAGCCACATCAGACAAGAGTCGAATGTTAAGATTAAACTTTAGCACACAAAGAGACTTTCACCATGCCTGTCTGGCAGGGCGGAGGGCGGGGCCGGGTCGTGATCCTACACACCCTGTCCCATATTAGGCTAATCAAGCCTCCGAGAGGGATAAAGGCCGACTGCAGAGGATGGTGCGGGAGAGAGAGATCGTTTACAGACATGTCCGTGGTGTAATGTAGTTCAATGGAAAGGAGGCTTGATTAGCCTAATACGGGACCGGTTGTGTAGGATCACAACTCAGCCCCGCCCTCCGCCCTGCCACAGTCTGGTAATGACATACGTGGCCCTCAAATGCAAACAGTAGTACACTGTGTCTCTGTAGTCTGAGGAACACAGTCAGTACAAGCCCTGTCAGGTTGTTGTGGATTGAACAAAGACAAGACTAAAGAGTGTGATTTTTCTTCAGTCTCCTCTGAGTGTTTTTGGTTGTTGAGATAACACCAATACAAATGCCCTCAGATTGCACTGTCATGGTTACCTTACATTTACATCAAAAGAGCCCATTCATTTTCCTCTGATGCAAGAGTTAAACTCTTAGTCACAACAATTAGCACATTATCCATTTATATGGCTGTAATTATTATTCTAACGTCATAGATTATCCTTTACTTGTTTCATCATGTAGCATTGATACCGTAAATGGGTTAACCCTGTTTAACAGGTCATGTCAAGAATATAGACTTGAAGTAGCCATTTGTTCGATGGACAAGCGGGAATGGATTAGCAAAATCCTATTACAAATAGCAGGCCAAGAATTCTGCCATATATCCTCAAACCAAAACCAGCAAGTGATTACTAATGCTGGAAACTCATTTGGAGCCAAGCGTCTACTTAAAATGGCTAAAACAGTGAGAAAAACTACTAAAAAGCACCAGAATACTGAATCTGGTGTCAATGTAAATTTGTGTGATATTAGCCCATACTCCAGACACCTAAATTAAACAGCAGTACATATATCAATTACACCATATGAGTCATAAACAGAAATTATTTTCTATTTGATATATTCCTGCAAATATTCTGTTTGCAGCAAAGTGATCAGTTATAAATTTGAGGAACGGTGATACAGTTAATTCCATAATGCTTCATGTGAATGAATTCAGCATGTCTCTAATATTAAATCAGAAATATTGGCTGTTTTGTGCAATAATGGATTTATCCTTTGGGTACCTTTCGAGTCTACATGGACAAGCCACATATCAGCAAGAATAGGACGTGTATAATCCACAGTCAGAAGTTTGCTACAATTGTCATATTATTGCTTGGTCATCTCCATGGAAACAAGGACATTTTTATTGTCTTGTGTCTTTGCACCCTTCCCTGAAAACCTGTTATATGACGATTCCATATTGTCTGTAAAACTGAATAAATGCCATCCTATTAAATGCATAACTATATCCTTAAACATCTAAGAAATGTAGCTGCAAATGTGGCGGAACAACATCATCTGGCGTTAGATGAATATGATCCGTTTGAGTGCACGTGTATATGTAAAGGCCAACCATTTCTTTCTGAAATGGTTATCTTTGGAAGTCGTAGCTGGTGGTGTGGACAGTTGGATGGAAACATGGGGCAGATAAATGCAGGTCTTCAGAAATGACTGATTTGCACTGATAGATTGACATTTTGCTTTGACATTGAGCGAATCTCTCTGTCTTTCACACTGACGTCACCTTTGATTTGCAGCCATTGTTTTCCTTTCATGTGCTTGAATGCTCAAGTAAGTAACTTATCTCTGTAAAAAAAAATGTCTCCTGAATGCTGATAATGTACATTTTACATGCATCTTATTCCAAGGGAGACTGGCCTTACAATTTAAGAAAATGACATTTTACAACCTGTTAGAATACAGTACAGTGTTAAACACATTATATGATGTAATAGTAATTATTATAGTCATTTGCTATAGTGGGGCATGTTGACACCAGTGTGTCAGAAATTGACTTTTTCATTAATGAGCAATATTGCAGCCTAGATATTCAGGGCATATGTGGGCATATGTTTTCTTAACAGATAAAAGTATGTAAAACAATTTATTAATGTACATTTCTTATCTGAATATTGATATCGATATATGTTTGATGCAATCATTTGTACATCTAGGCCTAGAATACTATATTAAGAAATACATTGCATTTTTGTCACTTTCTGTGACATTTTTGCCCCCAGAGTTAATTTATGACTCTGGTTGACACACTAAATGGGGTATGTTGTCACAAATATTTTAATTAACTATTTGTATTAAATTACATAATTAAAAAAAACTTGCCCCAACCTTAAAATATCTGGTGAGAGGAAAACATAGTTAAAATCTAAATGTACCCATTGTGTTCACTTGTTTCACCAAGAGCTATTAAAAAAAATATATATATATAATTTAATTTTAGTTTGGAAGACAGAATAGTACACAAAAAAGTACACAAATACAAGACAGTTGTGATCTCAAACCAACACACACAAGCACTAAGAGAAAACACATTTGTGCAACCAGTGTGACAACTTGCCCCGGGCACAGTTATATCGGAACTAATTATCTGTAATGATTATCTGATGTTTGTTAAAGACACATAATAGAAATGTATTATAAAGTGTTACTGTCTCATTCAAATAACAGAGTCAGTTGTGATGAAATGACCAGCGCGCGTATTTATACAAGATCGGATCAATAGCGGCTCCATCCAGGGACCCTTCAGCTCTGCGCGATCATCACGTGCTTCTGCTCAATCCATCCAACAGCTCCAAGCAGAAGAAACTGTTTTCCACCGCTCAGGAATAGGCTTGTGAAAGCCGACAATTCTGACGTCAAAAATATTTAACTATTCGGAAACATCGAGCCGAAAGCGCAAAAGATCGAATGTGAGTTGCGTCGTTGGCAACACGTCCAGGACCAAGTGCCTTTCCTCGTCTCCAGCAAGCAGTGGGAAGTTTCTTTCCCCCTGAAAACCATCTGACACATATGATCTGCTCCACACACACTCAGACTGGACCACTGGGAATACTTACATATCCATAGATTGTATAACAGGCAAGAGAAGACAAGGCAAGGACGTGGATCGTGTATAAACTGAAGGGTTTGGTGAGTATATTACAGCTGTTCTTCTATCTATGGCAACACAGAGACAGGCGTTAGACATTTTGACCTATTTCATCTCGTGCTTATAAAATTATGGATAAGCATTGCGTGCGCACAAGACATGATTTAAAATCGGTCTGGCAGCGCGCGACTCTCTATGTGTGCGTGTGTTTTAGAAGACGAAAAACTCAACATCTGCTCGTTAAAAGTAGGTCTACATGAGAAGTGCGGTGTGTTTGTGCTGTTTACTGGATTAGTATTGACGATTGTGACTTATTGCGCATTATAATTACCGCGCCAAAGCCAGAATAATAATCATAATGACTATTTTACATCGTCGGTTCTATTATGCATGCTCATCCAGCGCTTTATTGCGTTTTAATGCTGAGATACAGCAGAGTTAGTAAATGCAAAGCTTTTTGTCTCAGACTGTCTGTTTGTTGTTGTTGCTTTTTGGATCTTTTTTTTCCTGTGGATTTGTCACTCGTGGGTTCATTCGCGCTGCTTGTTAATTAGACGCACTTGCGCTCGAGCTCTGGTTGTCATGACTACTCATACACATCAGTTCACTAAACCGCAGACTGTTTTACCTGCTTCACCATGCCATTGGTGGTGTAAGATATGAGCATGCACTTTCAAGATAGCTGTGACTGAAGCAATGCATTTATTCTAAATAGAGTTATGAGTTTGATCTAATGCTGTGGTGCAGTGGTTAAGGGTCTGGGCTGAACGGTTGTGGGTTTAAACCCCTAGAAGAGTTATGCACATCACATTTCTGTCCTTGAGCTATATACTTAACCTAAGGTTATTCCAGAGGGACCAAACCAGTAATACTGTATGTCTAGAGACTTTGAAGAAAATGCATCTGCTTAATTACTAACTAGTAACTGTACATGCAAGCTGTGATGAAGACTGCAATATTCCATCATTAAGTTGCATGCTTTATACAATGGCTTCCAAAAGTCTGCAACAACATTGGAAATCTGGGGTTGCATTTAAAACTGAAAAATAAAACCAAATGTTTTAGGACATTAAATATGGAAGAAATACGTCAAATGATCTGCTGTTTTTCAGTCATTAATCAAATGTACACAATTTTGAGTCATTGTCCATGCCAAGATTTCCTTGCTTTCGTTGAAGCACACAAGATGCTAATTCTCAGATTGTGCTGGATAACATGAATTAGACAAATGACCATTAGAAGCATTACCAGAGGTCTGAGTCTTTTGGACCCTAATGATGTCCAACGATTGAAGATTTGTGTCAGGCTCTAAGATTTATAGTTCAGTTGATGTTTCATTAAATGCACAGGATGTGCTCAAGGACTCATCAAGTTCAATCAGAATGTAGAAGAGTGTGAATATCTAAGTTAGCTGCTTATCAAGAGACCTTGGAGTCTCTCATAGAAGTGTCTTACATATGTAAGGTAATGTATAACGCAGCGGTTCTCAACTGGTGGGTTATGAACCAAAATGGGTTGCGGGTCTGTTCTTATGGAGAAAAGCCATTTTAAATGCAAAGAAAAATGTTACTGACTATAAAACCATGCATGGTTAGTATAGCAAAATAAATAGGCTCAACAACTTTTAAAAGGGAAGTGGTCGCCATATCTTTTATCTTTTATCGTTCACATCAAAGGCTGCGCATTCAAACAACTCTAAAGTGTTTTGGCCCACCTGGTAGAAGCGGGCTAAATAACAGATGTCAACATATACAGTTTGCTCAACATGGACACATCATCAAAATGCATGATATTAACGCATTTCAGTTTCATTTGAAGGAAATCATGTTTACTTTTTTACGATAAACAATTTTGGTTTCTTTGTTGGGTCAACGCTTGATGCCCAGTGTATAAACTGGGTCCTGAAGCAAAAGCTATTTAGAACCGCTGGTGTAAATAACTTGAGGTGAATTGTGATATGTTTCCTGTGCAAATGATCATTTTAAACATCTGGTTGGGGAGGTTTGGGTTTGGCTTTGGGAGACTGATCCCAGACCAGCAGTTATGGTCCGCCTTATGTCGGAGCAGATATCAGATGCAGCAGGTGGTGGATTGAGTGCGATAATTCCACAATGAATTCTGTAAGCACGAGCGGAGATAGTTACCAATTAAATACGTATGTTTACATTGAAAGCAGAAGGCTGTGTTGCAAATTAGGATACTGATTTGCAAAATAATACACGTTTATTAGTTTTGATGCAGGGATTTTGTGTACAGTTTGTATTTGCTGGGATTCAAGAAAATCTACTTTGCCAGTGTATAGTATTATTAGGCTTACACATTCAATTGAGGGTGCTTTGGCATTGTTTTTCCGAGATAAACACAATTCAAACCTTTAAATCTTGTTCTCAGAATGTTATAGTCTGTATGAGATGAGGAAATGCTTCCCGCAGATAGTTGCACATTTCTCCTGGGAGATGATGTGTCTGGTGCTATTTTTAGTGTTGTCGCTTAGATTAGTCTATAAGAATTGAATTTTTTTTCCTAATGTTATGTTACACACTCTTACGTTAAACATGGTATCAAATGCATGCTGTCTTCTCAAATTCTATTCAAACCATGTAAAAATAAAACCATTTTCTTGTTAAAAGCACGTTATGGATTATATATATATATATATATATATGGAGAAATTATTCATATAGTTGAATTGTCTTTTTTTGCAGGGGGTGCATGCATAAATGCCAAGAAATTGCATTAGGGAAACGTCGCCCAAGAAAAACAAGATTTTTTTGTGGAGGATGGACCTGCCAAACAAGAAGAGACAGTCACCGGAGAATGGCCCAAACTCACCGAGGGGCTGTTGCTCAAGCCTGAAGGTACTTTTTTACTCTAACGCCTATAGGAGCTTTATTCTCTGGTGGTCTCAATTGTCATATTATAAATACAACCAGCAGCAAGCGGCATGGCGTTGCCTGAAGGAGAGGAACTGGTGTGCTCGGGAACGCGCAGGACCATTGGTTTATGGTCAACAGGCGCTGTGACGTCATCAGGTCAAAACAAGATTTAGCTTCAGTTTGTGGTGGAATCTTCTTCTAAAGAGCTGAGTGTGGAGAACAGAGAGAGCTTTGAGTCGGTACTCCTGATGAGTTGATTACAGCTAACGATGTAAATAATGAGAGAGACATGCTCAGCAGTCCCTTTGTCATGACACTCAACTGTTGTTTTATGACAGTGGCCACAGAAGATCCATTCAGCAATGGAAACTCTTTATAAGACACACAGTCATGTGCATAATTGGAGGTATTGTGAGGTTATAATGTACAGAAGAGGTTTGCTCAAGCAAAATTTGAAAACATACAGTGCTAATAAGGAGGATCTCTTAGTTGTGGTTAATAAAATGAATCTTGAAACAGGAAGTTGGGGCATGACATTTTGAAGGGCTTGTCCTTTTATAAAAATAAAAAAAAGTAGTTGAATTAAGTTGAAACCACTTAAGTCCCATACACTCAAAAAAAATCATTTTAAGATTTATGCATTATTTATTTGTCTTTTTTTGTTTGTTTTGGGGTTTTTTTTCTCCCCTTTTCTCCCCAATTTGGAATGGCCAATTCCCAATGCGCTCCAAGTCCTTGTGGTGGTGTAGTGACTCGCCTCAATCCGGGTGGCGGAGGACGAATTTCAGTTGCCTCCGCGTCTGAGACCGTCAACTGAACAAAAATTTAATTAATAAAATAACTTTTTTTAAGATTACACAGTTCAATTTGAAGGAATATTGTTATGAAATTGAAGTGTGTAAATCTTAAAAATGGGCTAAAATGTTTGTTTGTTTCTGTGTAGATTTAAGCCCCGGGCACACAGGGTTTTTTGCCTGCAAAAAGTATTTCGGACATCACAACAGACAAGGATATGATGTCACGTTCAAATAGTAAATCACAAATAACAATATTATATTCACAATGGTGGAACATACTCACTAATAAAGTCACTTCCAGCTCACAAAAGTCACTTCCTGCTCACTATCCAGCAACAACAAAAACACACAGGCGCGTGGTGAGTTGTGTGTGGAAGCTGCGGGGAATAGCGTGAAGCCTCCACATACGCTACTCAACATAACGTGCTCAACAAGCCACGTGATATGATGTGCGGATTGACGGTCTCAGATGCGGAGGCAACTGAGATTCGTCCTCTGCCACTCGGATTGAGTCACTACGCCACCACGAGGACTTAGAGTGCATTGGGAATTGGCCATTTCAAATTGGGGAGAATATTTTTTTATATGTAGCTAACTCAGAAAAGCCTATCTAAAAAAGGTTAAAACATAGCTAAATAAGTACTTAAAATCTTTATTTCAAATACAGTTGTGTATATGGCAGTTAACAAAACTATCACAAGCAGGAGAGTCTTCATATAGTACATAAAATCAAAGGAGAGGGTTAGGGTGGGGTCTCACCCCCCCCAACCCCCTTGGGGCAACTAGGGGTTAAATGCCTTTCTAAAGAACATAACAGCAAAAGCAGAAGATGTTATCAGCTGACTTGCATTAGGAATCGAACCATCGACCCTCTGGGGCTCTATAATGTGAATGACTAGAGAGTGTTCCTGTGTTCAGAGAGAATTCTTGCTGCCGGGGATTTTGAGTTCACTGACTAGCCATATAAAAGACTTCTAAAGGCTCAACACTTAATTAGTGACAAAAATGTCTTTCTGCACTTTCAGATTTAGCACAAGAGATCTGAATTTAAACTTGTTTTTGACAACAGTGTATAAGCAGCTTAGAAACTTAGACTATTTTGTACAGCAAGCAAAAGGGAAACATAACACAATGAAAGGGCCATTTCTAAGAAAAGAGACCACGCAAGCATTCGGTGAATTACTCTTAGATGTGTCCTGATTATAATTCTCCATTATAATCTTAACGCAGGCCCATTCTGATTTCCAAATTCTTTGCTTTAGCCAGAGGTCTGATCTTAGAAATGATCTGCATGTTTCAGGAACACAGTTTAATCTGATGAATGAAGGTATTGTAATTGTGCGCATTCAGACCTTTATAGCAAAACCAAAGCCGATTATATTGGTTTCAAATGGTGTGCTAGCCATACAGGCTAAACAAAAATAATAAATTAAGTGCAGTCACTGTCATAAAATAATTTTTGACATTAAATGTACAAGCCGTATATGCACAAAAATAACAGTTTATTACAGATTCTGATGTAGGCTTTTTTAAGGATTTAGTTTTTGTAGTTTACTGATTCCCATATGGGACTCTGTAATGAATCAGACATGATTTGAATGTCATTATAAAGTTCTTAACACAAATGTGGAATTATATTTTATTGCATCAAAATTTAACATCTTAAACCACTCACCTAAAACAACTCAATAAATCATATATATAGACACAGGCGGCCAAAAGTTTAGAATAATGTACAGATTTTATTGTTTCGGGAGGAAATTGGGAAATTCGGGAGGTACTTTAATTCACCAAAGTGGCATTCAACTGATCACACAATATAGTCAGAACATTACTGATATTAAAAACAGCACCATCACTGTTTGAAAAAAAGTCATTTTTGATCAAATCTAGACAGCAGCCATCACTCCAACACCTTATCCTTGAGTAATCATGCTAAACTGATCATTTGATACTAGAAAATCACTTGCCATTATATCAAACACAGTTGAAAGCTATTTGGTTCATTAAATGAAGCTGAACATTGTCTTTGTGTTTGTTTTTGAGTTGCCACAGTATGTAATAGACTGGCATGTCTTAAGGTCAATATTAGGTCAAAAATGGTAAAAAAGAAACGGCTTTCTCTAGAAACTCGTCAGTCAAAAATTGTTTTGAGGAATGAAGGCTATACAATGCTTGAAATTGCCAAGAAACTGAAGATTTCATACAAAGGTGTAACTACAGTCTTCAAAGACAAAGCACAACTGTCTCTAACAAGGACAGAAAGAGATGTGGAAGACCAGATGTACAACTCAACAAGAGGATAAGTACATCAGAGTCTCTAGTTTGAGAAATAGACGCCTCACATGTCCTCCGCTGACAGCTTCATTGAATTCTACCCGCTCAACACCAGTTTCATGTACATCAGTAAAGAGAAGACTCAGGAGGTCTTATGGGAAGAACTGCAAAGAAAAAGACACTTTTGAAACAGAAAAACAAAAAGAAAAGGTTTGAATGGGCAAAGAAACAGACATTGGACAACAGATAATCGGAAAAGAGTGTTACGGATCTAAACCCCATTGAGCTTTTGTGGGATCAACTAGACTGTAAGGTGTGTGAGAAGTGCCCAACGATACAGCCAAATCTATGGCAAGTACTACTGGAAGCGTAGGGTGAAATGTCTCCTGAGTATATGGAATAACTGACAGCTAGAATGACAAGGATCTGCAAAGTTGTCATCGTTGCACGTGGAGGATTTTTTGATTAGAACTCTTTGAAGTAGTTTAAGAAGTTCAGACTATTTTTTGTTCAAATTGTAATTGTAATTTTTCACGTTATTAATGTCCTGACTACACAATGTGAACAGTTGAATGCCACTTTAGTGAATAAAAGTAACAGTTTCTTTCCATTAAGCAAGGTCTTTACATTACAGATGTTTGGCTGCCAGTGTGTGTGTGTGTGTGTGTGTGTATATATATATATATATATATATTTAGTTACGACCTCCCCTGTCTAGGGTAGAGGAGGAACAGTTTAAAATTAAGGAAACTAAATAATATAATATTTTTAATTTACTTGCTAGAGTTGCTGAGCCCCTGTTTTCCCGTCCCAGCACCATTGAACACAAGTTATTAGAATCATTCATATTTATTTTGTAAACAGAAATTTATGAATATTTTCAAGGAAGCAATAAATTAACCTCAGGAGAGGGCAATGCCAAAATAACAAACAAAAGAGTCTACCTGTGTTAGTCAGACTAACTAATGAATATACAAATCAAAGATGCAAATAAAAGACAATACTGATCCTAACTCCCTCTCTAAATAATAAACAGGAGAAAAAAAATATGCAAAATAATTGGCGCCCACCTCGCTACAGCTTCCTAAAATAGCTCAGAAAGATTAAAACAAGATTTATCAACAAGCCCTGCACTCAGGGGTAACAGTGAATGTCCACCTGCACTCAGGGGTAACAGCGAATGTCCACCTGCACTCAGGGGTAACAGCGAATGTCCACCTGCACTCAGGTTAACACTGCTCACTTACAACCCATTTATACCAAAGTACAATACCTTACACAGCATGTAACACAAGGAACAAAACAACGAGCATCTGGGAGAAGAAAAAGGGACTCAGCAAAAGAGAGATTGTCGTGTAAGGTCTCTGATCGTAACTCCAAACTGGAGAGCTTTTATTCCAAAGCACACAGCCACAGGTGCCAATCAGGAGTCAATCAGGTTGATTCGGTGCCACTACTCATCCTACAGAGGCAGAACAGAGAGACAGACAAACATATACGCACCCAACATATTACAACACAAGATACGTTCTGGAACGTAACAATATATATATATATGTGTGTGTATATATATATATATATATATATATATATATATATAGAGAGAGAGAGAGAGAGAGAGAGAGAGAGAGAGAGAGAGAGAGAGAGAGAAAATCTGTATGAAGTCAGACACAATATGCCAACTCTGTCACATAAATTGTAAGGATATTGAGTGATGGGCATAAACTAAACTCAAGACGTTTGCACTCAAGCATCGGAGAATACCTCCGAACATGTTTAACAGATTCATCCAAAATAATTCCTTGATACATAAACTTTTATATTTTCAGTTCTTTAGCTAGTAATTCACCTACATCTGAGAGATTTAAAACAAGTTTTAAATGAATTATGGAATCATTTGGCAGTCTTCTATAATATGATGGTGTTGACCTACAAACTCAGTTGTTTTTCTGAAATCCCAGAGCTTTGATGTCTAAACTATAGATGCTTCATCAGTGCTGACGGGCGGTCACGCGCATGCTTGGGAAATTTATGAGCACGTGAAGAGACCCATGTGCTCTTGAGTGAAGAAATCTCTGGACTGTTTTAACAGCCGAAAATTAGCCCAGAGGCCATCACGGGCACGTGTTGCTGTTGGCAGCCGCTCAGATTACTGTGCCCACATGTAATGTGATCTGAGTTGTGCTCCATGGAGAAGAGAGGACGTGCCACTGTATTGACACAGCAGCCATTCATTTATAATGATTTGAAGTCGGTGACAGCTACTAGGACGTGTGTGCAGCCTCCCCCAACACTCCCCCGTCATGATAGTAAGAGTTTGAAACTCTTGGCTGATGTCTCTGTCTAGTCGCGGATACCGTCGACTCTCATTTGCTCAGGAACTTTTGATTACTTTCGGCACTATTTTCTGTACATCTACCATTCAAATGAAGTGCTCCATATGTACTGTATGCTTGCAAGCCAGTAATAAAACCAGTTCAAAAAGAGCTTTTTTATTGCCAGGGGATACCACAGAGTGACAATAAAATTAGTGGTGAGTAGTGTGACAGTTTAGGGCTGTCAATCGTTTAACAATTTTATTCAAATTAAGTACATGGCATGCTGTTTAATTAATCACAAATTATTTGCATATCAATATTTGCTGAGAAATGCCCCCAAAGCAAGATAATACAATGTAAATTGTATGTAATAATTTCCGTATTCCCATATCATTAAACATAAAACTATAGTCAACATCAATCCATTTTGCATTCTTGCGTTTCGTCTGCTCTTTTTTTAATCGTCTATTTACATGTGCATCAGATTGTGCATCACTGGTTTTTAGCACAAGAAACGGCACATATTTTAGGAAATCACGTCTCGAGATGTATTCTATTGTGTTTCGTCCAGCTGTTAATAATGCATCCTGAGAGAGCAGCTCTCGTTCTGTGGGTGCACTGCTTGTGAGGTTTAGTGAGGCGCACTGACTGCCCACTGCTGTCGTGGCTTATAAAAACATGAAGTTATATGTACTTCAAGCTTGAAATGCTCTGATGGTAAGAAAATAGATACTTCTATTACAGAATGTACATATATATACTTTATTGAGTTCATTCTTTCGAAGTTTTATTTTTTCAATTCAATATTATTTATAAAGCACTTTAAAAATTATAGCATAGACCACTAACACATGTACATTAAGTCAGGTAAAGCTAATTTACATAATAAAAATAAAATAAAGAAAATAGGAATTTACATAAAAATACTCAAGTGGGACATTTTATTTATTGTATAATGAATCGCAATAAATTAACGTATTAAGCCCTAATCATTTTATATAAAAGACATGATAAATATTATATATGTATATATATGTGTGTGTTTTTATTGGGGGAAAAAATCTATTCCCCCCCTTAAGAAAAACAGTATGTTTAATAGGGGCCTTTAGCCCCTGCAACAGGGGGGCTTTTTACTCCAAATAATATCCTTTCATGTATTGGACAGTATATATATATATATATTCTTTCATCACATTCCCAGTGGGTCAGAAGTTTACATACACTTTAGTATTTGGTAGCATTGCCTTTTATATTGTTTAAAGGGTTACTTCACCTCTGGGAAGATGAATGTGTATTTTAAAATTGGTCAATTATATAGTATAAATGTGAAATTATTTTTGAATTTGAAGCATTCTAGACAGAGAAAAGGCAGAAAATGTATTTTTTACACATGTGGCTGAAAGACAACAACTCCCAGAATGCACTTGCTTTGCTGCCCTTACGAGGCCACTCCCAAACCACGCCTACCGGTTACAGGCGGCAGTATCTGAAAATATGATACAACTATGCTACATCGTGATTCTATAAATCGTGAGTTAGTTGATAAATTGACTGACTACGCGGGAAGAACATTATGATAATTCCGTGTGTCCAAACTCTGTACATGACGTCTTAGTAACAATAAAGAAAAATAAACAAAATACTCACTTTACACTAAGCCATCCGTTTGTCCCTGCGGGCTTTGGCTGGCGTTTCCAATTTATCTTCGGGATCCTAAAATAAGTTTCCAGGACTCCCCTGTCCATGTGTGATACAAAACTTGGGTGCTCAGTTATACATGCTCATGTTATCGGTGCAGTTTCATCAGCGGATTCAGCGATCTCGTCCAGTATCGCTGAAATTCGCGACAGCAATAGGAGACTCTATCTGTTTCCATAGGCGCACAGCGAGAGCACTGACACCACCAGTCCGCCCCAACTCGAGTCTGAATATAATTTAACACTCTCTTCCTCCTGCCTGCCAAGCAGGTTTTGCTCCCCTGCTACAGCAGCTGCTCCAGCCTCTGTTCATCGCTGTATTGCGGCACGTACGGGTAGCGCGAGCATCAGATTCTCGCAACAGATCTTCGAAATCCCCTTCTGCCATTTCAACTTCAAAACTACCTTCCGCCATCGTGATTAGCCTACTTGTATACAAACTTTCTACACAGAGCAAGAGCCTGTTTTCTTAGCTTCTACAGAAAGATGGCTGACACTATCTTCACATTCTGTGAGTGAGATCCCGCCCCATATGGGCGTGGTGAAAACATGCGGAATACTGGCTGTAGTTTTAAGCCTCCGGACCAAAAATCCTCCGATGACGCAAAATGACGATTTTTGCGTCATCGGAGGATTTTTTCCAGACTAAAAATAAATAAATCTCTCATCTCAGGGGGATGTGAGGGGGGGGGGAGCTCGGTAATTAGAAAATACTACTGTTTTCTACTGATACAAAGCTTAATGCTAAATCCTGAAGTAACCCTTTAACTTGGGTCAAATGTTTTGGGTAGCCTTCCACAAGCTTATCACAATAAATTGCTGGAATTTTGGCTCATTCCTCCAGACAGAACTGGTGTAACTGAGTCAGGATTGAAGGTCTCCTTGCTCGCATATGCTTTTTCATCGGATTGAGGTTGTCATGAGCGTTGTTTTCCAGTCTCTGCTCATGTTCAAGACCACGGAGGTCATTTTAGAGTCCCTGCCCATGCTCGTGACCACGGAGGTTGTTCCCCAGTCACTGCCAGTGCTCCCAGCCACGGAGGTCATTCCCTAGTCGCCGTCAGTGCTCACGACCATGGAAGTCAGCTCCCAGTCACTAACGGCTCCCAACCCCATCCCTGCTCTGTGGCCGCTTCCCAGGCCTCCCTACCCCATCCCCTCTCTGTGGCCACCTCCCAATCATCCCGACCCCATCCCTGCTCTGTGGCCGCCTCCCATGCATCCTAACTCCATCCCCGCTCTGTGACCGCCTCCCAGGCCTCCCGACCCCATCCCCTCTCTGTGGCCACCTCCCAATCATCCCGACCCCATCCCCACTCTGTGACCACCTCTCAATCATCCCGACCCCATCCCTGCTCTGTGGCCGCCTCCCATGCATCCCAACTCCGTCCCCGCTCTGTGACCACCTCCCAGGCCTCCTGACCCCACCCACGTTCTGTGGCTGCATCCCAGGCCTCCCGACCCTGTCGCTGCTCTGTGGCCACCTCCCCGGCCTCCTGTCCAGTCCCTGCCCAGTGGTCACCTCCCCGGTCTCCCGATCATCTACAGACTCCTCCCTGGCCACCGGATTGTATGCAATCTGTCCTGATCATCCTCCTGGATCCTCCCCCATTATCTGTGTCCTCCTGCCCTCCCCCATCTCTGGGTGCCAGTAATCACCCTTTAAGGGGGGGTTCTGTCATGAGCACACTGGGCTTTCCCTCACTGTCAGTCACCCACTCTCACTCGCTTGAGTGTTAATCATGCACACCTGCAGCTAATTATCATCTCGTTTGGACCTGGACTTAAACCCCACATTCACACTCAGTCCGTGCTTGGCCTTGTTGTAGATACCTTGGACTTCCCTTTTGCTCTGCCATAGTGGAATACTGCTTTCCTGTTTATTACTTAACTGATTGTCAACTATCTTTTCTGGATATACAAGATAAGTGACTCTGAGAATACTACATACCTACTCACCTGTGTTAACCTCACCTGTTTGTCAGTGATCTGCTCCACACGTGCAAGATAAGTGACTTTGTAAAACCTTTTTTTTTTTACTGCATATCTACTCACATGTTTGAAACTTGCCTGTTATAGAACGAACCTCCCTGAATGTGCTGGAAATGTGACTTTGAGAACTCTGAATGTACTTTATGTCTTGATATACAAACTTGCTCCTCAGTTTATGAAAGTGACTCACCTTTGACCCTGTCTGATGTTTAATTTAACTGTTTGGGCCCATGTTGGTTCGGAATCATCTCTAGGAGACAGAATGTCTCTTCTTCCTGAGTGGTATGATGGCTGCGTGGTCCCATGGTGTTTATACTTGTGTACTTTTTTTTGTACAGATGAACGTGGTAACTTCAGGCATTTGGAAATTGCTCCCAAGGATGAACCAGACTTGTGGGAGTCCACAATTATTATTTTTTCTGATGTCTTGGCTGATTGGCCTTAAAATACACCCATAGGTACACCTCCAATTGACTCCAATTTGCCAATTATCCTATCAGAATCTAATTGCCTAAAGGCTTGACATCATTTTCTGGAATTATCCAAGCTGTTTGAGTGTATCTAAAGATCTGACCCACTGAAATTGTGATATAGTCAATTAAAAGTGAAACAATCGGTCTGTAATAATTGTTGGAAAAATGACTTGTGTCATGCACAAAGACTTGCCAGAACTAGTTTGCTAATATGAAACCTGCGGAGTGGTTCAAAAATTTGTTTTAATGATTTCAACCTAAGTGTAAATGTAAAAATGTAAATTTCTGACTTCAACTATATATATACAGGATAAGCAGTTGACGATGGATGGATGGATGGATGGGATGGATGGATATCTAAACATTGTTAAAATGTGATTTAATTGTCAAGCAAAGTGACATAAGATATTAAGTCTTGTTAAGTTTTAAAACAAGAAAACAAATCTGCCAATAGGGTAAGAAAAATAAACTAATTGAATTAAGTTTTTTAATTAAGATTTTCTTACCTCATTAGCAAACAGTTGTTTCTTGTTTTAAGAAGAAATCTCACTAAATGCAGTTTCTAAGATTTCCCTCAAAACAAGATTTAAAATACTATGCCCATTTGCTTAAGTAAATAAATCACGTTTTAAGAATGTTTTGATATTTTTATTTGAAAACAAGGCAAAGATAATTTCTTGAAAATAAAAATTGGGTGGTTAGTCTTGCGCTTTAATATGAAAACAGTTTTAAAAGAGCTTTTATGTTGCTAAAGGATAACACAGAGCAGCCATTCAATCATTTTTCATCAGAAGTTTTGTTCTAATCTTTATAGAGTGATTCAGCTTTTTTTTCTCTCTGTTTTGTACTGAGAAAATTCACACAGTGTGTGTTAAAAGATGGCCGTATACTTGAGATCAAATCATCAAAGCTTTTCTCTTTTTTCTTCTCTTCTCTCATTTTCCTTCCTTTTCAACCCTCCTTCTTTTTTCCATCTTTCCGTTGATTATTAATTCAGATGCTGTGTGTGTGGATGTGTGTGGGGAACCCCACAAGAGTGCAGATGCACCGCTGTGCTGAGGCAAAAGCACTGCGAATGCTGATTATTTTGGACTGGAAACACCCCAGCAACAGGAACAAAACAATAAAAGTGTCTCTAGTATATCATCATCAAAACCAACAACAACTAATTTCTCCTGTTGTTCTGCTCAAATGGAGGCTGAAGTCAGTGTGGATGCATGCAGCAGCAGCATCACTCAGGAGCGTGACAAACTCCCCAATCAGCTTTTTGTCCCTACTACCCATAAGGCAATGCAAATTTCGAGAAATGCAGCCCCCCACACTCCATCTCTGCATCACTTATGATTTAAATGCATATTAATGAAGAGATGCTTCCATGGCCAAAAATAGGTTAATGAGGGAGAGTGCAAGTTCTGCATCTGAAAAAGTGCTGGTGAATAAAATCTCTCTTTCTCTGTGTCTCTCTCATTACAGATGTTCCTTGTGGCCTTGTCCTTTGCCTATTTTGCTAAGGCATTATCCGGGAGTTATATGAAAAGCACAATAACCCAGCTGGAAAGACGCTTCGACATCCCCAGTTACTTAATAGGTGTCATTGATGGCAGCTTTGAAATAGGTAAGAACCGGTTCTTCATGCGTCAACAAACCCTTGGCATGATTTCTCTGCGATTCGGTCCCATCACCTCTGACAGCCAGTTGCTAAGGCTCTCGTCTAAAAGTGGCAGCAGCCTTTCACGGAGTCAGCAGTGCTCCTTAACACTTGAAGAATAATATTGAGACACAACATGTGTCAGTGTTGTAGTCAAGACCAGCTCAGTCCAAGTCCAGTCCAAGACCAGAAGAGGGTCGAGTTTGAGTCAGAAGTGCAGTAGCATTGTTATTGTTTACATTATTGAAAAGGTCTATACAAAATACAGTATTAATGTATTGTACTAAAATGGTCCAAAAAAAATTAAAAAAACGTACATATTTATGACATGAATATGACAATGTTTACACGATAAGTGAATCTAAACCTTTATTTTTTACAATTTTCTCAATTGCTACTATTGAGCGATATTCAGCGATGCATGCCGCAACACTCAAAGACGCTTACCTAGAAAAGCAACCAAAACAGAATGGATGGATGCAAAAACGCATTTGATGTGAACAGCCCCTTATTCACATGACAAGGCACCAGTTGAAGTGTCTCAATATTACCTCTTAAAAACTTAGTCTTTTCTTTCAAATGATTGTAGGTAAATAACCACTCCATTAAAAAATGAGCTTGGTCTTAATTTTCTGAAATATCCTTATGCTGTTTTGCTGAGTGAGAAACGGATGCAAATGATTCTGTGAGATTGTAAATGGTCTGCACTTATATATGACCTTTTTTACCTTCGAGGTTACCAAAGCACTATACACTGTGTCCCATTCACACACACACATTCACACTCATACACATGCAAGGTGCTAACCTGCCATTGGGAGCAACTTGGGGTTCAGTGTCTCGCCCAAAAACACTTCAGCATGTGGAGTCATGTGGGCCGGGAATCAAACCGCAAACCCTGCGATTAGTGGCCGACCCGCTCTACCAACTGAGCCACAGCCGCCCCATAGTAGTCCAAACGAATCAAACTGAACAGCGAATCGATTCAGACCTTTTTGCTTTAACCTGTTTGGCCAATTCTCTGAAAAGATCTGACTCAATAGAATAATTTATTCATGAATCTGGCATCATGAGTTCTGATTCTATGCAGTCGACTGAAACACTGGATCATATTCACTGATTGTCAGTCAAAAAATGTTGTCAGATAAGTAATAAGATCATTTTTCTGAGGACTCGACTGTACACGGGGTAGTCTGAGTCCACGCTTGTTTGAGTACGATTTCAAATGCTCATGAGTCCATGACAAGACCAAGTCTATGAAAATATGGTCTTCAATAGGTGTCATTGATGGAAGCTTTGAAATAGGTAAGAACCGGTTCTTCATGCCTCAACAAAGTCCATGAAAATATGGTTTTAGACTCAGACTTGAGTCCGAGTCTGGTCTCAAGTACTACAACACTGACATGTGTGATGCAGTTTACTGCTGACATCTACTACGCAGTGCAGTATTTTACAACAGGAAAACAAACATGATGAAATAAATGTTGAAATATATTGACATTTTTATTGGAAAGGCAGAACTACAATGTCATTTCACAACAAATATGAATCCATTGCATTTTAAAATTTGCTATTTACAAAAGCTTTCCTATGTGTTGCCATAGAAGTGTGAATGTTTGTTTGGTAGTTTTTGTAAATATTTCATTTGATAACTTTTTTGATATATAATTATATCTATTAATTTCAAATAATATCTTAATATTACATTATATGTATAATACACATGAGCAATGTTTAATCTTATTTATTCATTATTAATATATTTAATATGTTTATTTATATCATTGTCATATATTACTATTTAATTCATATTAATGTCATTTAATATTTATTGCATTATTTAAATATTATTATTTTGTATTTTATATGTTTGTTTTGTTTGTTTAAGATGGTCTATCCCTTACAATAAAGTACTGTGGTGGTGGTGGTACCATGATACAGTAATAGTATCACATGATAAAACAATTAATTTATTCAAATGCCAGGATATTAATTTAAGTAAGGTCCATTTAAAAAAAACTTTGTTATTACCATAATTGTAGTGTCCAAAAAATAATTTTGAAGTTTTAAGATCACGTTGCAATCTGGAGTAATGAAAGTGAGGCTAAACCCTTGCTCACTCTGCTGCATCCACCGTTCGTGTGGCCCTAGCAACCAGTGTTTCCATAGGAGCGTTGCCATGGAAATGGGATGGGGAGCGCAGTCGAAGCGAGTGGCAGCCTCACAGAGATCATGTGTCAGAGTTAGCATCACACTGTCTTCCGTTCCTGTTATAAACAAGTGTTCACAAACTCCCGTCTCAGACATCTGGAACAAAGGCTACTGTGTGTATTTGCCAACGGTGTGAAAATGCTTGGTTATCTTGCTTCTCTTTGGTTAGTCTGACCTCCCTCATGAGCTGAACCCTGGTTTAAACTTCTGAGAATTCCTTAATACATGAAATGTCCTCCTTTTTTTGTGTGTGGACAATTTACTGTTCAGAGCCAAAGGCGCAGGAATGGGGGTGCTGAGGGTGATGAAGCACACTAGTAAGACTGGAAAACAATTAACATAATTTCATATATTTCATTGAATTTATGCAGTATATAGAATGCAATTTTTGCTTTCAGTATATGATTTATTTTAATAAAAATGGCGTCCCGTTTCGGAAAGATCATGCTTGTGGGCAGGGCTCTGCCGAACTGAAGAGAGACCTTGTGATGGGGATGGATACTAGTGATCTTTTTATTCTCCCTTTTTTTTTTTTCTTTTTATTAGCAGAATAGCGGGAAAAAATGTCATCCTGAAACAAAAGTCATATGTAAGCGCATCCTATGAAATTATAACAATTTACAAAAAAAAAAACAGTACGTTAGCACTTTTGTGTTCTCCTGTCGCCCTGCGGAAGGCACTAAAACAAATCTGAGCGCAAGGTCACGTTTAGGTCTTCAACAGTCAGGACATTTCTTAATAGCTTAATATTGTCACCTATAGGTCCATTTTAATAGCCGTTTTATCTGAATATAATCTAATAATCTATAGATGGTACAGTATAAAAATCATTATGTCTATGGAGAGTCTACACCAGCGCGTGCGTGTGTGTGTGTGTGTGTGTGTGTGTGTGTGTGTGTGTGTGTGTGTGTGTGTGTACAGTGATCGCCATACCTGTCAACCCTACCGTTTTTCCTGGGAGTCTCCCATATTTCACACCCATCTCCTGCCCCCCTCCCGTTTTGTTATATCTGTTATTGTCAGATCATGTATGAAACGCATCCTACTCATACAGTCGACACGTCATACAAATTTCAACCCATTAGTGACCTCAACATGGAACCTACAACCCAGTTGTGCTGTTGATATCTGCGCAGGCAGTAGACGCAGGAAGTTGAATCAAGCATCACTGGTAGATGGGAGGAGATGACTCAGCTGGTGCTCCAGCGAAAAAAAACTAAATATGCATGTAAAATTAACAACAGCTGGACTGAAGAATTTCATTTCAAATCTCAGTCATATCAAAAATGCCCTCGCCTTTTGCAAAGTGTGTCACACTGATTTTAATATCAGACATGGCGGGACAAATGACGTTACTCAGCACATTAAATCACAACAGCACAATTTGAATGTATTTAGCCAGCCTCTGCCATCCAGAACCCCCCCCCCGTTCAGTGATAGGGAGACACGTGGTTCTCTGATGCCTCGTTGCACGTGCATGATGTGTAAATCGTCCGCCAAAACCTCAGCACCCCTTGCCAAAAATGAGTTTCAATTAAGGTAATTGCCTTTGAGTACATTGCTTGGGTTAAAAAAAATATTTAAACAACTATAATAGACAACTAGACGTAAGCCATTCATAAGTTAATTTTCTTGAAAACTGTAAACGCTTTGTCTCTTTGGCGCTACGACAAGTTTGTTTTTAGCCACCCGTCTCAAAAGAGGCAATAATGTTATCTGGACCAGTGGCGTGGGTTGGTGGCGGGACTGTTTGTTTAATCAGCATCAGGCGGGTGGAGTTTTTAGTTTATTTTTGCAGTTCTTTTTGGTGGCGCTAGTTACATACATCAGCTTTAAAGTCATGTAAAATGTATCCCTTTAAGACAAGTGGGCGCCCTGAATTATGTCTGAATTCCAGAACAGACCTAAATAAGATTGTCTGCAATGAAGTTAAAGCCCGAAGAGTGTTGTCCTCTTAGTGACCTCCTAATAATCCACACATTCTTGCAGTGAAGTGAGTTCCTTACATTAGTTCATGCTATATTTAGAGTTGTTCAAGAAATAACTCTGTTTGCAGTTTTCCACTTAAAATGTTAGTCTTAACAGTGCTTCCTTGTCTTTGCTCATAGGTAACCTGTTGGTGATCGCCTTTGTGAGTTACTTTGGTGCCAAACTTCACCGGCCGAAGATCATCGCCATTGGCTGCCTGCTGATGTCATTAGGCACTTTTCTAATTGCCTTGCCCCATTTTATAATCGGACGGTAAGCCGAAAGTTTTAGCAATAACAGAGTCCTTGAAAATCAGAGCTCTAACAGCAAAAGGCTTTGCCTCATACTGTTGTTCTGCTAACAAGCGGAGCAGTTTTGATGGACACATGGATTCAGTTTGGCTTTGTTAGAGCTCTGGATCAGAAATGTAATATTTAGTGTGTTACTGTAATTGCAGAATGATCTCAGTGAAATTGGAAACAATAGGTTGACCTTTCTTTAGCAAAAATTGGTCTGTGCTTACCGATATTCGAAACACCGCCCCCAGTGGGCAAACGGTAAATGTTGTTGGGTTTATGGGCAAGTGTGAGCTCCATTTTATTTCGGGGTGAAATGTCCACAGAGGGGTGCAAATAGCAAGTTGAGAAGTTGTTTTCAGCTCTACAGGCAGTTATACAGTGAAGATGAATACGTATCTTATAAACTAAACCCCCAAACCTAATCTGAACCATCAGTAGAGTAAAAATGTAATGTTAGATGGCAAAATGCAACCTCAGAATTGCGCTCGTCAATGATTATCCTTACTGAAACTTATATTGTTACTGAATGATAAATTCAGTAGATCACCTAGATTACCTCAAATGTTCAGTGCAGCAACATATGTTTGTTCTCAAATATATCGAGACACATTTTTAGACAGGGATTTTTCTCCTGCTGTCACTATATCTATATAGATAAAGTACAACCGAAGTCAAGTGGTGACAGACAGGATTACTGCCCTTTTTTACCAATTCATTTCTATTTCCTGCCATTTGTGATTTATGGAAAAAAAAATAGTAAAATAATTTTTATTTAGACCAACTCAAAAGAAGGATTCATTCACAAATCGGACGCCACTTTGGCTTGCGCTCAAGTTGTACTCTACACAAGCAATCGCCAGAAGAGCTGTAGTGGGTAACTTGTTCAGTCTGTGGTCAGACGCTCTATCATCTAAGCATTTGTATCAAATTAGATTTTTGGCATCGAAAAACCACCGCATCAAGGAAATGTTTCTAGTTGAAATATAGAACAAACAGAATTTTAAATCATTTTGCTCTACTGATGCAAATTTGACTTCTTCCCTGTGGAAAGCCTTTTTTGTAAATCGACTAGCATTCTCATATTACAAGATTCGCCAGGTTTCAGGTTTTACACTCTGCTTTTCGAGGATCCCAAAGGTGGATATATTTATTGACATGCTTTTAAAGAAACTCGAGTGCAATCTTATAGTGCCGTGTTTCATATGTTAATGTGCTAGTTCGTATGTAGGCCACAATGATATGCCGTGTTGTACTACATATTCTTTTGATGAATGTCATTTCTGAAAACGATGCATGCTGCGTGCATGCTAATGCCAAGCCAAGCCTTATCACTGAATGCCTTTGTTCTGTTCTCATTTGATGGGGTCTTCTGCTGCTGAATTGTTGCTTTGGTGTTTTATATGCAGCTACAATTTCGAAACATCAGTTAGATCATCAGTGAACTCAACCAGTAACCTCTCTCCATGTCCAGCGAGCTCTGCTAGCATTATGTCCACAGTTCCCAGCACATCTTCAATACCGAGCCCAGGTATGACAATTACTTCTCCTATAAGCAGATGGGAAATAGGAAAGTACTGCTTCAGAGATATGACCATTCACTCAATAGATTGTTTAATATAGTCTTAATTGTGTTTATGCTCGGAGTCAATTATGAATGCATTGTTTGCTTACCCTGTCACTCATGTGTAGCGTTTGGCAGGTATTCAGTATCTATGCCATGTGTGAATTCTTCAAAATGCCTCTCATTTGCAAAACCTCAGCTTCTCTTCCTCCTAACACATCTCTCTCAGGTTGTGAACAGGAGTCCAGATTGTCCATGTGGATCTACGTGTTCCTGGGGAATATCTTGCGTGGAATTGGTGAGACCCCAGTGCAACCTCTGGGAATCTCGTACATAGATGACCATGCTTTGGAGGAAAATGCTGCATTCTACATTGGTACATCCAAATCTTTCCTTACACTATATGTAAATCTGGCTGATTTTGCTTTTAATTTATTTCCATTTCAAACATAAATGGGAAAAAATCTACATTTAAACCAAGTTAATTGAATAGTTCACCTCGAAAATGGAAATATGAACGATATGAGTGTCCATTTAAAGCAAAAAACATTATAGCCTTGTATCATCTGTGTCTTATATGAATTGTATGTGTCATTGATTAACTTCAATTTCAGATTGTTCAGCCATTTAACGACTTGAGAGCTTTGTCTGTCTTGGTTGATGGCCCAGACTAGAGCTACAACTAATCAATTCATGTATCGTCTGTATTAGGATGTGTCCAGACAATATCGGTCATTGGTCCCGTGTTTGGGTACCTGTTGGGGTCTATCTGTGCCAAGATATATGTGGATATTGGATTTGTCAACATGGGTGAGTGGAGTTAATACAATGCTGCTGAATCAAAACACACAAGTGGTTGAGTTTGCTATTTGCTATAAAGGATGTATATATACTCAGATGAAGAATTTTATGCTTCTGGGTTTTGCAAATGGTGTGGGATAGTGGTTAAAGTGTACTGTAAGTTGCTTTGGATAGAAGCCTCTGCTAAATGACTTCTTCCTGTGGGAGGTGCATCCAAAGTCTGTATTATCATGGCAAGAGTTTAAGGGTGTTCCTGGGCACTTTTAGCAATGTAGACTTGTTTAAAAAATGTAAATAATAAATTTTTCTCAGTCATTTTTTACATTTGTCGGTTAACAATGTCCAATAGTGTAGGTACATGCACCACTGGAGATTTTTCCCACCACCACATTTCAAATTCTGTATCGATTTAAATGACATTTTAACGCTTTTTTAACTAAAATGATAGACTCCTTTGTCTTGTTAAGGCTAATTTCATAGCTAAAATTTTAGGCTTCCTAAATACACACAATTAAATAATATTTTAACCCATTTTGCATAATTTGACAATATTACAGCTTGATTAGAAATGACGGCCAAGATTTGCATTGAATTTTCTTTGTTTTATTTAAACATCACTTGTCTAAAATGTAATATCAAGCATGCTCATCACTGACATTTTTGATGACTCAGTAAACAAGTACACAAAATGTATATAAGTGGCAAAATTGTTTGGCGTGGTGGAAATGACACAACAACTGAGAGACAATCGAAATGCACAGTTACAGTATATGCTGTGCATCATACCACCAGCCCTACATACAAGTGTAGTAAAAATTTATATGAATATATTAGTAAGATTGAATTTACCTGCAGTATATGAACTACACATGACTTCTGCAGCTTCAGTAGATTTTGTAGAGTGAAAGTAGTGTTAAAGATATTGACATTGAAGTGTATTTGAAGGTGTAAATTCAACTCTGGGTTGGTGAACTGAGAAAAATGTTGTTAAATTGAGATGCTTGCAGGATGACACAGATGGCATGAACACTGAACTTGACCTTTGGCCGCTGCTTTAATACTGTGCCATGTGCTCTCTGTCTTTCTCTTGGTATGTACAAGATAAGTTTGTCTTAGATAGAGAGAGAATATCCATCCATCTTCTATATCCACTTGTCCTATGCAGGGTTGTGGCTGTCTTGGGCCAAAGGCAGGGACACTCTGGACATGTGGCCAGTCCATCACAGGGCAACACATACGGACATACACATTAACACTCTCACTTATGGGCAATTTAGGCAATTTACTATTAACTTAACCTGCATGTCGTTTTGGACTGAGGGGGGAAACTGGAGCAAACTCCACACAGAAAGGCCCAGTTGAGCCGGGACTGAAACCCGGGACCTCCTTGCTGTGAGGTGACAGTGCTACCCACTGAGCACCGTGCCACCCTCAGACGGAGAATATTTTGACAAGACTAATGATTCATAAACTACCAAAAGGATTTTAAAGAATAATTCACTGTGAAATTGAGCACTCTGAATCTTTCCTTTCTCCTCAAAGAGCAAATCTGGAGGAAATCCAGCTTATTCACATTAGTCTTATTTTGTTTGTATTTTAAACAAAGCTAGACGAAACAAGACACTTTGTTGTTTTTTGTTTGAAAGCCGCATAGGCTGTTTATGTTGGAGCTGAGTGTGTTTTTGGCAACGAAACATGCTTTTTATGCGATTAGAGATGATGTAAAGGTTTTGAAAAGTTTGAAATGGTTTAAGAGGACATTTGCTGAAACATCTGTACCCTTAAATTGCATCACATTAATATTAAATGTGTTTGCATGGTTATCTGTTTGAAAGGTTCAGAAATCAACATTCACTGTCCTACACCAAGTATTAAATTGATTCCTTTAGAAATGTAGTTTTTTTAGATTGGTGGTGAACTGTAAATGTGTATGGTGGGGAAACAGTCCATTGCTATATAGATAATAATGCGGCAAGACATCTGGCAGTCAAGTTACACCACAAAAGAATAATGGAATAATGGCGTATATTATACAGAAATATTCAGCCAATAAAAACGATATCACATACCTCAATACATTATAATGAAATGTGTCACCATTAAATGCAATTAAACAAGAGAACAAGACACGGCACAGTCAACAAACTTCATTAATATCTTTTATCACACAAATAAATCCTCTTAGGAGGATTGCTAAAGAATTACACGAGGATATGTACTATATAAGTATTACATAAACATGTTTTTTTGCTCACTGTGTGGCTTGATTTTCCATAGGTTTATGGTTCTGTGAAAACACAAAAGGAGAGGTTTAGCAGAATGTCCAAGCACCTCTTTTCCAAACAATTAATGTGGATGGTGATTTAGACTGTCAGAAATCGAATTCGTACTGGGGTTCAATTAAAAAATTATGCCTTTGGACGTGTCAGGCCATGTTTGACGATATTTATGGCAAATGGCATTAGTTCCTGCTAGCGCTGTCAATCGGTTACATTTTTTTAATCTTATGAATTACACGATATGCTCATTAATTAATCACAATTAATCGCATATATGCATACTTGCTGAGAAAGACCCTCAAAAAGCAATAATACAATAAATTATGTTTAAATAATTGTAAATGTAATATATATTAAATAAATGTAATATATATATATATATATATATATATATAAAACTTCCAATATTTAAAATGCATTACATTATTGTGGCAGACGAGTAAAGCATTGACAAGACAATACAAAAAGTGTCTTTAAAAGGAAGTATATTTTTTTGTTAATTTCTATTTTAGTGTACATAAGCCTATCATTGTCCTACACTACACAGCAATCCATTTTACGGTTGAATTCATCAGTCTTTATTATTGTAATATAGTATAGTATCTGGTATTATAAGGGCTTTTTTAAGGATGAGTCAATGTACACGTGCATCAGACGGACACTTTTTGAGAGTCTAACTTTGGTTGCGTCGCGACATAAACACAGCGTTTTTAGATCGCTGTCTCAAGTAAAATGTTGTTTGAAACTTATAAAAACATGTCTCGAGGCCCTTGCATTCGGAATGGTTGTCCAGCAGTGTTTAAACACAAGAACACATTCTCATCTTGTGCTGTCTCTAGTGTCAAGCAAGCCTGAGTTTGGTTTGTCTCTATACAGCTGGAGTTTCACTTACTGCCCCCTGCTGAAAACAGGTGGTACTTCAAGCTTGAATTGCTCCGATGATAGGAATATTCCTTTTTATGGTCAGGGGACATGATTAATTGCGTTGTTTTTTTATATCATTAATTGCACTGAAATAACACATTAAATTCACAGCCCTTGTTCTTGCATGTCACGTGACCGATCATGACGTGGCATGTTTAAAAACATGAGCACAAATTATATTTGAGAGCTACAGGAGAATGGAAGATTGTCACATAACAATTACATACATTTTGGTCTGTTTTCTCATACAAGGCTATTATTTTTATAGTACTTTTTTGTCCTTTTGGTCTTCCTTTGCATTGCACTAAAGAAAGAAAAAATTAAATGACAGTCGGAATGACATCGGACTGAGTAAATGATGGCAACATGGAACAGTAACATTTTGGGTGAACTGTTCATTTTCATCAATGTACATGCATTACATGAAATGTCACAAACATTTCTAGTTACTTGCACATTTAAACTAGACATGGAGGCAGTTTCAGCGTATGTGCTGAGCTGAGAGCGTGGATTACATCTGAGAGTGAAAGAAAGAGTGAGACGCCTAAGACTGTCTGTGTCTGTTTCCACTGTCTGCCTCGGCTGTTTGCCTGGCCCAAATATTCTGAACATGTGACGTGCTGCATTGAGCCTTGTAGCTTCTGTATTCGTGCTGTTGACATATGTGTGTGTGTTCTCACAGAAAGCATTAGCATCACCCCAGGAGATGCTCGCTGGGTCGGCGCCTGGTGGCTGGGGTACCTCATCGCAGGGCTCATCACCCTCCTGTCCGCCGTGCCATTCTGGTTCTTACCCAAGTCTTTGCCCTTGCCAGAGAGACGGCTTGCCAAGTATTCTCCTAAGCGAACCAGCTTCATCAAAGACTCGCCCCTCCTGGAGCACAAGTACCAAGCAGATGAGCCAACAAACTTCCTAGAAATGGCCAAAGGTAAACCTAGAACCAACTACAATTAATAGAAAAACCATAAAGGCTCAACGCTGTAAGATTCAAAAACGTCTTATTTCATGGCTAGGCGGCACTTACAAAAACACCATGGTAATCACTGTTTTTTCACATGTACTATGGTAACGTCTTGGGTAACTTGTGAATACCTTTGAATATGGTAGTCATTCAGTACAACTGTATATATCATAGAACAATGTTAGGATTACACAATCATTTTAGGACGTGTTCAGTACCATTGTAATGGCATGCTTACCTTTGAGGTGGTAATCATTCAGTACTATGATTTGAGCTTATTTGAGATGAGCTTATCGTGGCCCATTCGGCCCATTTCGCAGCCGACCCACTGGCCTGCTCGGTTCTCCCGATGGCCAGTCCGCCCCTGATCGGCCCCAAAGTGTGTCAGCCCCCCGGGAAAATGCCCAGTATGCCAGATGCCAGACAAGCACATTTTTAAATCAACATATTTCACAAAAATGACATTTGTCAGAATTTAAATGATAAAATAATGGATGGACTGTTCAAGATTAACACACATTGTATTTGGAAGGTTTCTGATGGTTAGACATTAGTGGTACATGTGCATAGTTAATGTGATTAACTCTGTGGACATCTGTGTGAATTTGATGGGAAGTAACCAGGGCTGGACTGAGAAGAGAAATCGGCCCGGGATTTGACATAGCAACTGGCCCAAAAATCTGTCCTTTTCTGCACATCGCGGCGCCATTTTGTGGTCCGTTCTGCATAACGTGGCGACTCATTTTAGCTTATCGCGGCCCATTCGGCCCGTTTCGCTCGGTTCTCCCAAGTATGCCCCTGATTGGCCCCAAAGTGTGTCAGCCCATTGGAAAAATACACGGGATGCCAGATTATCAATCCAGCCCTGGAACTGACTTCATACATTTACTAAAATCACTGCGACACCAGTTGCTTATACAGTATGTATTTGCAAAAAAGATTCAGAAAGTGTTAGTTTTGAGAAAAGCTCTAGTAGAATTTGATGACTCTTAATATTTTTTATCTTGTGCCATGACATTCTAACATTTTTAAATGTACTTACATGTTTAAATACTTTTTGAATCCACTGTATGCTGGTCTTTTGAGCATGTTGATAGGATATCAAACTTAAATTGTCTTTTCTATTGTTTTTTGGAGTTTAACGTTATTCACACAAATCAATTATTTTAAGACGTATGCATTTAAATGTCATTACAAAATTCCATCAAATTGAATTGAGTAATCTTTAACAAAATAAAATAAAAACTAAATATTTTATGTTTTTATCATTACATTTTGTTAAAATTGAATTTGATGGAATTTTGTTTTAAATTGAAATGTGTAAATGGTAAAAATATGCAAAAAAAAATTATATTTTTTGTGTGTGTGTTTTCAGACTTTTTGCCAACTCTAAGATCCCTGTTGGGGAATCCAGTCTATTTTTTATATCTGTGTGTGACCATCATCCAGTTCAACTCTTTGATCGGAATGGTGACATACAAGCCAAAATACATCGAGCAACATTATGGACAGTCGGCGTCCAAGGCAAACTTCTTAATGGGTACGTCCCCCTCTAAACTCGCCTATACATCACAGAAATATTACAGTTCTAGTTGCGACTATGACCTTAGAGTTTAATGCAATCTTGTGTTTTGTTTTAATTTGGGAGGGGGTTTGACGTGTGGTATGTATTAGTATAGTCTCTGATATCAAATTAGGTTTTAATATCAAATCATAATTGTTCTAAAAGTTTATGTACCCCTGTTAAATCACAGGATGATATAGATTACTGCATATGAAAGAGAATGCAATCCAAAAACAACAACCGCATGGCTAGAAATTCAGAAACCAGAGACTGTTTTGCATTTTTGGAAACGGCATCAGATGGGGGGAAAACAAATAGGCCTGTTCTGTATTCTGTAACCTTTTAACCACAAGAGAACAGTCTTTGAGGAGACCAGAGCAGACTGAGGGATTGTATAGGTTTGTCTTTGTTTGAAAACTGTGACACTGGCTCTTTGATCAGTTTTCCTGATGCCGTGTTTTTTCAGGAGTTATCAACATCCCAGCTGTAGCCTTGGGAATGTTCTCGGGGGGCGTTATCATGAAGAAATTCAAGCTGACCATCATGGGAGCAGCCAAGTTCGCTCTGGGAACGTCTCTCCTGGGCTACTTCCTGTCGCTTTTCTTCTTCGCAATGGGATGCGAGAATGCCAACGTGGCGGGCATCACCATGTCATACAATGGGTAGGATGGAAAATTACAGCTTTTAACTTTCTGTCTTTGTATATCGTGAGCAGCTGAAAATCATATATGGAACTGATAATGTTCTTTTATGTAGAGCTGTCTCAAAACACTGTCTCAAATCAGTTTTTTAAAGGAATTTTCCGGGTTCAATACAAGTTAAGCTCAATCAACAGCATTTGTGGCATAATATTGATTACCACAAAAATTTATTTCAACTTGTCCCTCCTTTTCTTAAAAAAAAAAAAAAAAAAGAAGCAAAAATCGAGGTTACAATGGGGGGGCCAATCTGTAGACGTTAAAATACACACCGTTTAATTGTATAGCCACAAGACAAAAACAATTTTCATGTTAACAGTGTTAGTGTGATACAATTGCGTACTAAATCTTTCAGTGTAATAATATATCCAATTTTACTGCAACATTGTTGCCATGACGACATAGCGTAAACCCTAAACCACCATAAAAGGGATGATTTAAACAACTTTACAGCTCAAATAATACACAAGTTTTACCAGAAGAATTCATGTAAGTGCTTTTATAAAATAATAAGCTTCACATTTCTGTTTACTAGATCGTTTACTATCCATAAAAGAAAAGGAGAAACGATTAGAACCAGTGGTTTCATTAAGGCAGTGGTTACAGTAGGCACTTTCAATGTAAGTAAATTGGTCCCAAAATTTTGAAGCTTCAAAATCCACACAAGGGCAACATTAAAGTACTCCAGACGACTCTGGTGGTTTCATCCATGTCTTCTGAAGTGATATGATAGGTGTGGGTGAGAAACAGATAAATATTTAAGTCTTATTTACTATAAATTCTTCTCCCTGCTCAGTCAGTTTCCACTTTACTTTCCGTTTCTCATTCTTCTGTTTGTGGTGATTCACATCCTTCTTGTATATCACCCCCTACTGGGCAGGGAGGAGAATTTATGACTTAAATATTGATCTGTTTCTCACCCACACCGATCATATTGTGTCTGAACACATGGATTTAACCACTGGATTACTTTTATGCTCCCTTTAAGTGGATTTTGGAGTTTGGGCACCATTCACTTCCATTGAATGGACCTCCAGAGTTGAAATATTCTTGAAATGTTGTTATTTCTGAGCATTAGAGCTATCTATTTAGGCCTATAAAACGTATGGAAAACATATTGTATTTTAATGCCATTAAGAATAACTGGAGCATGCCAAATGACTCGGCCTAATGAGGATAAGACAATTAACTTACAGTAACTTCAGCAGAATTGGTTTTAATTCCCTGAAAATGGACGTCCTGATGAACGTCAAGTTTCCTAAACACTTTAACATGTTAGTAGTGTTTGGCAAGACAAGCATAACTATCACTATTGCTCAAACTTAAGGTGAGGGACCTTACCTAACTCAAATGTCTAACCCTTTGCTATTTGCTAAATAAAAAAAATGTAATTATATTCTCCTTGTTTTTGCCTGGATGCATCTAATATGCAGGATGGAGCATCTTTACAAGGTGGACAGTTCTCTGTTTGCGAGCTGTAACGAGGGCTGCGAGTGTCCTGAAACAAACTGGGATCCCGTGTGTGGTGAGAACGGCTTCACGTATGTCTCGCCATGCTTGGCTGGGTGCCGGGGGTCCCTTGGCTCTGGAATGGACACAGTAAGCACAGCATCTCAACCGAGAGCACCGTCATTTTAAAACAATGACGTGTGTTTGTTGTCCTACATCTTCAAAGAACGTAACCGACAATGTGTTCTCTTTCTAGTGCCTTGAACTCTGGTTTTCCCGGCCCTCGCTGAAGGGCGTGCACAACCTGTTTGTTTCAGCTGAAAGGCTACATTGAATTTTCTTGTCTTCTCTCAAACTTCCTGTGACAGTTCTGGCCCCTTGTCTCTCTTTGAGCATGTAAATGTAACTTCAATCTGAAGAAAGTGTTTTCCTTTCTCCCATTTTGTGTGCCTGTTCCATTTCTCAAGAACCTGTTACATGCGATGTCTTTTGTCCATTCCTTTCAAATTGTTGCCAAAACAGAGATATATTTTTGCTTAAATAGTACTGCCTTGTGAAAAAATGTCTTTATTGAAAAGAAAATGGTTTCCATCAAGTCTCTCAATTAATATGAGCAGGGCTGGACTGGTAATCTGGCATACTGGGCATTTTCCTGGTGGGCCGACGTACTTTGGGGCCATCGGAAGAACCGAGTGGGCTGGTGGGTCGGCCGCAAAATGGGCCTCGATAAAATGAGCTGCCACGTTACATAGAACGGACCACAAATCGACGCCACGATATGCAGAAAAGGACAGCCCCACTTCCCCCCCAGAACCCCCCCCCACACACACACACTTCATGTGAAAGTAAATGATAATAACTTTTCCCAGACTTTTCAGGATAGAGGAAATGCCATACAACGTCTTGATTAGGACTTCTTCTTCAATGCTCTTTGTTCTTCATGTCACCTCAAATTCCCAACTCTCATTTCGGTTGCCTTGTTGATATGAATTGTTGTAAAAGCCCCATAAATGTTAAAGAACATTCTAAACTCTGCCATAATAACAAGATGTATTTTAGTAGTGACCGGTCTGAACACATTGTGTTGTGTGTGTGTGTGTTTTCAGGTATTTCAGCAGTGCAGCTGTATAGCAGCTGGGAATAAAACAGCCAGTGCAGGTCAATGCAACAACAGGGAGAGTTGCCAGCGAGTCTTCCCTTACTTCCTGGCTCTGTCTGTCATCACTTCCTTTATAATCTCACTGGGCGGAACGCCAGGATACATGCTGCTCATCAGGTATATATATATATATATATATATATATATATATATATATATATATATATATATATATATATTATTTATTGGCCAAAAACTGCTTATGGTCAGGACAGTTCTGATTCACTTTGAATACCGTTCTTCTGATTCATTCAGTCTAATGAACTTTTGGAATAACAAAATTAGACCGTATATGTGTATATAAATCTCAGCACACTCCCAAAATCGACCTTATTTACTTTAGTAGGACATGTCTCTTTCTTATTGTTTACAACTTCTCATTGCATGTTATTCGAAAGAAATAAGTGTTGCTCCACCACTTAAATCACCCTCTTATTTTCAACTCCTCCCCCCTTTTCCCTATCCAATCAATTTCCCAATTGAGTCCTGTTGGTCCTGCCCTACATTATGCTTTTTAACATTTATATGTATAAACACATATATATCAGTATTCAGATAGAATCATCTAAAAGCCAGGAAAGAGAACTTTTAGTCTTGTCCAGCAAACATTCACTTTGACTGTTTTTTTAAATTCTGAACTATAGTTTCCTAAAAAAAAACAGCCATCTGCCATCTAGTCATGAGTTTGTTTTCCTCAGTTCAAGCAGATTACAGCTGAAAACAGGCTGCACGTGAAAGTGGTGCTAATTTGATTTTTGCATTATTCTGTGTTATAGGCCATATGCCAGTCGAAACAGTCACTTGACTGAATGCAGAATTAGACCCGACAGGTTTATGGGCACTTGTGAAGTTCAGAGATCAGACTTGTGTCTTGAATGGAAAAGCTTTAGCGCCTGGGACTCTCAGCTCTTTCCCCAAAGCTCGGTCAGCTGACGGCCTGGAATGCTCGGCCTCCCTGTGCTAAATTAGGTGAACGGGCAGCACTGCAGTCCCCACTTTGTTTGGTGCAATAAAAATTCCAGTGTGTCTGTAGCTCATGAGAGTAGACGTGATTACTTTTGGATAAAATAATACAGCTGGGTTTAAGCACCTTTGGTGCTTGGACCCCAAATGATGCATTTCAGAGCTTTGCAGAATGCTCATTTCTATAATCCAAAAACTAGATGTAGGTATTGAACTGAAGAGCCACATATGTCGCTGTGACAGGGTGGAGGGCGGGGCCGGGCTGTGATTCCGCACACCCGGTCACTAATCAGGCTGATTAGATAGGGATAAGGGCTGACTGGAGACGGGAGTGCGACAGAGAGAGAGATTTACGGGCAGCTGCCTGACACCTGTGTGTGTGTGTTTGTGTCTTTTGGTTCAGTTCTTCATTAAACTTATTATTTATATTGTCTAGCCGGTTCTCGCCTCCTCCTTGCCCATCTTATTGTTAAAAATTGGGTATTTTTGGACTCTTAAAAATGAAGATTTGTTTTTGTGTGAATAAATAAAGGTAAGTTTCTAGTTTCAACATTATTTGTACTTCAGTCCATTGTTTTATTGGACTAGAAAAACTAGCTTCATACTATGTAACCCACGTTTGGTTTTCAACCATTGAAAATGGATCAGATTTAACTATTTATGGATGGAGCCACATTGAGAGCCCATTATCTCTGGGATTTGACCATATAAGAAACGTTTGTTCAGAACCAGAATCTAAAAGGATATTGAGATATCTTTAATAGTTATTGGGTTTTACACACTCCAACTTAGGTAAAACATGGACTTGTTATTTTAGTTTTTTAAATATTTGGAGAGCCAACAAAGAGTTCTCTGGCCTATGTCACAAAGCAGGATTAAGCAGCTAGCTAGATCAATTTAAACCCAGTTTAAATGGTAATGGTCTGCACTTATATAGCACCTTTTTAACCTTAACAGTATTCAATGCGCTTTACACTGTGACACATTCACCCATACATTCATACACCAATGGTGGCAGAGATGCCATGCAAGTGGCTAGCCTGCCATTGGGATCAACTTGGGGTTCAGTGTCTTGCCCAAGGACACTTCGGCATGTGGAGTCATGTGGGCCGGTATTCGAACCACCAATCCTGCGATTAGTGGCCAACCTGGTCTACCAACTGAGCCAAGTAAATCTCTCTGATTCTCTCGCAAGATGTGACTCACGCTGTCTCGCATCTGGCTGTTCACTTCATTCATGCGAACGCGCACGTGTCGTGAACTAATCATAACCTCGGGGTCAAACTCTGAATTGATAACCAAGTTACCAGTTACCAAGGCGAAGTTGGTAAAGAGTGTCTTGATACCATCCATCCATCCATCCATCTTCAACCGCTTAGCCGAAGTCGGGTCGCGGGGGAAGCAGCTCCAGCAGGGGGCCCCAAACTTCCCTATCCCGAGCCACATTAACCAGCTCTGACTGGGGGACCCCGAGGCGTTCCCAGGCCAGTGTGGAGATGTAATCTCTCCACCTAGTCCTGGGTCTTCCCCGAGGCCTCCTCCCAGCTGGACGTGCCTGAAATACCTCCCTAGGGAGGCGCCCAGATGCCCAAACCACCTCAACTGACTCCTTTCCACGCAAAGGAGCAGCGGCTCTACTCCGAGTTCCTCACGGATGACTGAGCTCCTCACCCTATCTCTAAGTGAGAAGCCCGCCACCCTTCTGAGGAAGCCCATTTCAGCCACTTGTACTCGCGACCTAGCTCTTTCGGTCGTGACCCAGCCTTCATGACCATAGGTGAGGGTAGGAACAAAAATTGACCGGTAGATCGAGAGCTTTGCCTTCCGGCTCAGCTCTCTCTTCGTGACAACGGTGCGATAGAGCGAGTGCAATACCGCCCCCGCTGCCCCGATTCTCCGGCCAACCTCTCGCTCCATTGTCCCCTCACTCGTGAACAAGACCCCGAGGTACTTGAACTCCTTCACTTGGGGCAATACCTCCTTCCCTACCCGGAGTACGCACTCCATGCGTCTTGATACCACTTAACCCTAATGAAGCCTTATTGGATTTGGTGAGTTTTGTCAAACTAAAACCAATCCTGGAATCCAGACATTGTTCAGATTTGGCACTGAAGTCAACTGATTTTAGTAATAGACCTAACTACCTCTGTGTAAAAACAAACATACAAACAAAAAAAATAAAGACGCTGCCACCTTTCTGAGGTTACTACTTTTACCTGTAGTTTTGCTCCGAAGTCAAAGGCGAAAATTTTAATTGACCCCCCCTATACTAAATAGCTGATTACTCTTATATATTTATCCATGTTATTTAAATGTTTTGTTTAATACTATTATCTTCCTTTAGAAAAAGTATTAACAAAATGTACAATTTCATCAGTGGAATTTACTGACATTTGTTTGGTTTGACATAGAATATCCCAATTGCATAATGTATCTTAGATTATTTCAAATGTATAGATTTATCATGAATTTATGGCTGTCATGCTTCCTGTTACACATTTCTCCAAATGTAGATAATATAGCTGTTTCTTCTTTTTTCTCTACAGATGCATCAGGCCGCAGCTCAAGTCGATAGCTTTGGGATTTCACACACTGGCAACACATACACTCGGTGAGAAACTCTTGGTGTTTGGTGCTTTTGATGTTTTTGCTAAATTATTTTGTAGTCAATATGTTAATGATGATGGTTGTACATGTCTGCATTCCACAGCTGGAATTCCAGCTCCTATATACTTTGGAGCCATCATAGACACCACCTGTCTGAAATGGGGTCACAAGAAATGTGGTGGGAGAGGGGCCTGTCGAATCTACAACACGACTGCCTACAGGTAAACACTGATGTCAGAATACATCTGATCCTTTACCAACAACATTCGTCAATTTACATGTTTGCAGCTTAGTGTCGAGGCTAACTAAAAGCAGTGATGCTACTAACTTTACATTTTTCTTGACAGTTCAGTTGTTTTCAAAATAGCGCCCGATTCATACAGCTCAACACAATTTGCATGAGTAATTCCAATCTTGCGAGTCGATTCTGAGCACTATATAGTAGACAGCCACGATTTGGACTGTGCAGCATCACTCCACAACTTTGATCTCATCTCTTTAACATGCTTGACTACACCACGCATCAGGATATATGCCAGGTTATTCATTATTCATGATCATTATTTAATTGTGGTTTACTGTCATGAATGATAGAAAATGTGTACAAGCATCCAGCATAAATAAAATTCAGTGTACCGCCTGCTTTCCTCGGGCGGTAATAGTGTGATGTTAATTGACCCTTCGCAAAGCCCCGCCTTAAAAGCGCTTCTGACTAATATCGTTTTAGCAACTGTTCAAGTAGTTTTTTTATATTGATAACATTACATAGTCAATCCTCTGTGGTCACCGGAGGCGCTGGCATGATCACCTGACTTTTCCCCTGATAACAGCAGAAAGAAATACTTTCTTACAGATAAGAGTAAGACATCATTCGAAACTATAAAGGGTTTACGTTTATTTGTGTACACTCACGATAAAAGCAAAACTTTGTGTTTTTGTAAAATAAAGAAAGATGCACTTTCTGCCGTCTCGGTCTCCGTGAAATTCTGTCTGGAGCGCGTCACGAAAGTGAACCGAAACTCAGCGTGTACTTGCCTCACAGACAATTGTCTTGAATTGTCTACTTTAAAGAACCAATTTAAATTGAACAAATAAATATTCTCTGACTGTGTAACCCGTATGAATCTAACGAGAGCTACGGTCTTTTTGGCGCATTTTTGGAAGAAGACACGCTGTGAATTTACATCAGAAGAAGAGTGTGATCCACACGGCCTTTCTAACACAAAAAGTGTCCCACTAAAGTAAATTTTGTGAGCGAAAACTGGAGTCTACAAAATCTATTGTGTATTTTGCCCCTCATCTCCCAGGATAGCATATCTGGGCCTGACCCTGGGGTTACGGACCGCTTCCTTCTTCCTGTGTGTGCTGGGGCTGGTGGTGTTAAGACGGCACGTTGAAAAGCAAGAACGCAGCACGCTCGCCAACGGAGACGCGGGGGCCTTGGACGGTGAACTGCAGGCCTTGAAGAAGGAAGAAAGAAATGGCTCTAGCTCGGACCAATGCCCACGAACCTCAGATTACGACCCACAGCGAGAGACGCGTCTGTGACACACACATAACCAACATGCACACACACCCGCGCAGGGAGCAACAAGGCCAAGAGCCGGCATATTTTATTCGTTGTTCCCACTTTATCTTTTATCTTTCTAATGGACCCATGTAAATGATGTGAAATAAGAAAAAGAAATTGTTGTTTTGATATAGTGAAATCATTTCTTGAATGTGACTGCTGTTTTTCAAAAAAAAGAAAAGTCTTAAAAACGACCTAAACTATTTGGTTTCAAAAGCGAGATGCTTTAGAAGTATCTTTTAAGGAATGTTTCACCCCAAAATAAAAATGTAAACGTTTACTCGCCCTCAAGCCATCCCAGATGTGACTTTCTTTGTTCTGCAAAGCACAAACATAAAAGTTTCTAAAAGATTTTTAGGAGAATTTTTCAGCTTTGTTGAGCCATTCAATGCAAGTGAATAGTGACCATAGCTTTAAAGTTCCAAAAAGCACATAAAGGCAGTATAAAAGTACTTGTATTGGTTTTTGAGTGAGAACAGACCAAAATGTAACTCCTTTTTCACTGTACATCTTGTCATTGCAGTCTTAAGGCAGGATCGTTTCATTCACTTGCATTATATGGACTTTCAGAGTGGAGATATTCTTCTAAAATCTTAAGAGTGAGTAAATGATGAGAGAAAACTATGCCACCCTACTAGATGCAGTGAAACATTGGAAGTCCTCTCATTAAAGGTGAAGTGTGAATTTTTTTAGGTTTTTTTGTAAACCTGTATTAAGCCATTTGTAGTTTAAGCCCCCTGAAAAGTGTAAGCACTGTGGTTCTATGGCACTATTAAAACATTGCTCTGTTTTTTTGAGCAGGGACACTGCAACATTGGCTCAACCAATAGTGTGTCTTTGGGGCAGAGCTTTGAAATGTCATTATTTTTACAATTCCATTTGGTGCCACTAGGGGTGCAGAAGATGCACACTTCACCTTTGAATGGACCTTATTTACAATAGCGCCAACCTGACTTTTGATGTTGTACAAGGTTGTATGGTTGTTCAGTTTTTAGGATTATTCTGCCACCTGAGCCACTGCCGCCCCATTTTATACAGTGCATGCCATTTAAGACACTGTAAGTCTATCCCTCAAAGCCAGCCTAGTTTTCATTCCTCAAAAAACGAACATGGCGCTACCGTGAATAAGGTCTATACAGATGCTGACTTCGCCATCCAAATAGGGTCAGTGAAACATTGGATTATCTCTCAATAAAGCAATTGTAGTGTACAGCCCCTATCAGGAATAACAAGATTATACCTTTTGGGCCCAAAACCACATCCAACGTTCTCTTATGCCATACACACAGATTGACCACGACACTGTGCTTAATATAGGTAGGCCTTGGATCTGGGCGACAGGTTGACTACATTAAGGATATCCATGAAGGTTTCGAATTGTGTCTCATTTGTTCCTACCATATGAACCATTATCAGGAAGGGAGTGTACCGAGCGGTGCACTAAGACATGCTCACCATTGTGCTTTTCCATGTCACCTTGGCAACAGTTCCTCCCATTTAAGAAAAGCGTGAGGAATGGTCCCGTACTGTGGGTTATCGAACAGGTGCATGATGCCATGGGTATGTAAGTAATCATCTACATTGTTGATGTTGTATAATGTGTGTGTATCTCACTTTGAGAGATGTTGTGTATGTGTCGTTACGTGAGAACAGGTGCATTCCTGTGCCAAAAAAAGAGACCAAAGAAGTGCAAGAAGTTAGTCAACGTGGTCTACTCTCAGGTTGTTCAATCAGTTGTTCCTCAAATTTGCAAATAATTATTCTTTTATATACTTGTCTGGTTTCAGCTGGTGAAAAATGTTCCTTTGTTCTTGGCACTTGAGGTCAGCTCTTGAATTGTTTGTTCATTTTGGGCAATTGAAGTTTACCAGAAATTACTAAGGAAAGGATTTTTACTTGTGACTTGTAATGCGAATAAAATGAGTGGCATTTATAACTTGCTTTTACGTTCATCAATTTTTTTGCTTGTTTTTTTTTTGTACACTTATAAGTGAATATCCTGATGTGTAAAATGCATTTGTGAAAAATTAGATGCATTCTTTTAATAATAAAATGATTTACTACAAATACTATTTCACCTACTATTTCAAGAAAGAGCCACAATCAGTACTTTTTCGTTTTAATTGTGAAATCAAAATGGCAAACACAGTCACAGCAAAACATAAACAACTCATCTGAGGCACTTCGGCATTTGAAAATTACAAGATGATAATTAAAATAACTATGTATTCTTTGACAACAAGATAACGATTTAACAAAGACATAAACAATCCTTAAGACATTTCAAAGCTGCCATTTCCTGCTCTCACAAGCTATATGTCAGGAATCACCCAATCATACAATCTATAAAATATTTGAAAAATTGCATAGATATGACAACTAAGATCTTACGAATTCTCATACATTTCCCCTCTCCCTCTGAATATCTGAAAGTCAGTTTTCCATGGAGTCAGAAAGACAGACGAGGCAGATGAAAAGTGTGCGGAAGCCATGTGCATTGTAAATAGATCAATGTATTGACACAGTTCATACAGATTGGTTTTGAAGAACACCCACATAGTGGCTTACGGCTCATTCTTAGTAGTGTAAATGTAAAACAATCCTTCAAAAGATTTAGACATTTGGTTTTTCTCTCTCGCAGCAAAGAACAACTTCACAGTCTTTTAAAGTCTGAATTCAATTGTTTCTATTTGTTAAATATCGGTTGCTTGACTAGGCTTTTTTTCAATGGTGGAAGAGTAAAATCAAATATCCAGCTTTAACCAGTAACAAAGTGAACCTCACAAAGAACATGTCCAGATCACATTTCAACTTCAAATCACAAGTAAAATAAAAAGTATAATATTAGTAAGTCTATTTTTGGACCTTTAAAAGAACAGTTACCCCAAAAATGAAAATTCTCTCATAATTTACTCACCCTCATGCCAAACCAGATGTGTATGACTGACTTTCTTCTGCTGAACACACATATTTTGAGAAGAATCTCAGCTCTGTAGGTCAATACAATGCAAGTCAACAGGGTCCAAAACGTTGAAGCTCATAAAGGCACATAAAAGTAATTCATACGACTCCAGTTGTTTTATCCATATCTTCAGAAGTGATATGATAGGTGTGGGTGAGAAACAGATCAATATTCATGTCCCTTTTTACTATCAATTCTCCTCCCTGCCCGGTAGGTGGAGATATGCACAAAGTATGCAAATCTCAACAAAAAAAAAAAAAGAATTCATAGGAGATAAAAACGCTTAGGAGGGCTGTTTGAAAGTGGAGATTTATAGTAAAAAAGGACTTATCTGTTTCTCTCACACCTATCATATCACTTGAGAAGATGTGGATTTAACCACTGGAGTTGTATGGATTACTTTTCTGCTGCCTTTATGTGCTTTTTGAGCTTAACATTTTTGAAACCTGTTGACTTGTGAGGACCTATCGACCCTATTCTTCTAAAATCTAACAATTAGGATAATTGAGCTTAATTGTCAAAATATGATTTCTTATGTCCCTGATCTTGACAGGTTTTGTGAGATTCACCCAACATTGTTCTCTGGTAGAAGTTTAAGAATCACTAGCACAGAAACAGAGCTACCTCAAATGGACTTTAAAATATATATATTCTCATGTTTTATATAAATGATCACTTTAATGGTGGCAAAAACTTCAGGTCTGGTGTCAGCATTTGTCTAACAACTAATGGTATATGAACTCAGGTCTAAGTTACCTACCGCTATCAGCCACTGTTTAACAGCACAGAAATTGTCTCATTACGATGTGTATGTTTATCTGTTACATGTTGTTTATTTGTATACCGTTTTACTCATCTTAATTAAAGTTCCTAAAAATAACTAATGTAGCCTGTAATGTATGTGATCTCAAATACAGTTCCTAACGCAACCTGATGGACTAGTGCACATTATAGATGTAGATCTTTGGAAATGTGACATTTTTATGTCGATATTTTAATGGAAATATATATATATATATAAATGATATTTTTGTCATTTTTTATGTAAGGCTACAGCCTTCTTGAAATCATGTTAGCATGTTTGTTTATTTCTATGGGAGAGAATCGCGAGAGAGGGAAAACGACACAAGCATATCAACGCAACACACACAAGCATCACTCTATGGCTTTGGCTCTCCTGTTAACACATTCATTACACTACTGTGCGGTTCCAACAATTTTATGTAGCTACTGTATTACCAGACTTCTGGTTGGTGTTAACAAATTTGACTCCGTACCAATGCAATCATCATAACCATAGAAAAGGAAAAATATTGATTGTTGCCATGAAATTGTGAAAACAACTTCTTCAAATGTGTTGTGAGCAGGTAACCGGACAGGATGTGATGTCATCATTGGTTCAGACCTGAGAACAACATTTCATACGAGTGCTACCAGGTGAGTTCATGTAGGAGGAAGACGTTCTTACAGCTTTCCGATGTTCGATGTGTCGGTTCTGCTAGATATCTTTTTTATCTCCGCTATCCAACTGATTCTAGTACAGAAAGACAAAACGGGTAAAAGGTGGTGCATTATATAAACAAGGATTTTGTACTGGTCAGTTCATTCACCATTTAAAAGTCATTGTACAGGTGTGTTACCTGAAGCTCTTGGTGCTCTTGAAGCAGGCGATCATATTCTTTGGTGAGTCCTTCCGTTTGTTTCTTCATGGCATCTAAATCTGACTTGGAATTTTTCAGGGCTACATGGAAACAACAAATGTAACTTACAGAGCTGTTGTACTTTAGATCATTCACAACTATCATGCTGTCTTACATTTTGGTGAAATTCTGAGACACTTGACAAAGCCTTGTGTGAAAGTTTAAACTAGTTTAAAAAGTTTTAATTTCGATGGTTATACAGACATTACAGTGAGACAAACCACCAGCTAGATCGATAGTCAGATAAACAGACAGACAGATAGAGCAACTTCAAGCAGATCAAAGGCTTTTGTGGGTTTGTTTACATTTGAATTTTTGAAAGTTGGAGTTTGAATAAACAAGAATTCCGATGGCCTGTTTGAACATTCCATCAATGTAAAGCTGCGTTCACACCGCCAGCTAATTTGTCGCTGCACGTTGACAGTGGCTGGTAGTTAGACTGTTTCGTACAATTAATATTATTATTAAAATATTAGGATCACGTGAGCACTACCATCTTCTCTCGTATTGGCTTTCGTTCCTGAACGTTGCTCTTCCTTTGCATAAAGTTAAACATTTCTCAACTTTGTCGCATCGCTGGACACACCCACATCTGGTCTCCATGCCGTCACTCGTGTTGCCGGAAGTCGCCAGCTCTCGTTGAAAATGAATGAGAGAAGGTCGTTTTGTCACTGGAAGTGTGAACGCAGCTTAAGTCAGTGGGATTTTCCCAAATTTCATCGTCCGCTATGCGAAAACCTTAAGACTGATCAGTGCGAAAATACATAGCACACTATTCCAGAATGGTCTGAAGGTCTGTGGTGACTTGACTTGACTGTGGTGGATGTAGCTTTAAAGCTCTAAGAGGAGTTAGTGTTAGAATGTCTAGGGATTTTGGAAAAAACCCTAAACCAAGTTTGAAGAATACCAGTATGTTGGCTTTGTCAACATAAGGAGTGTCTTTCAGGCCTGTCCTCACCATCTTTGCTGCTCTTCAGTTCTTCTGTCTGGCGTTGCACCTCTTTCTTCAGTCGTTTAATCTCTTCAGAGTTGTCAATCTTTCCTCTGTCTCCTTTAGCATCTGTAAGAGCCTGTGGTGATAAAGATTTGTCCCTCTATCACTCAATAGTAAGATAATGCTCCTCAAACGCTACATCAAAACTCAAACAACATATTCATTTTATTCCTCTTTATGATACACATTTATCAGGATATAACTTAGATCATTCTTGAGCTGTGAGGGGTTTTCCTTTGGGGTGAATCTCACAAAGAAACATCCAAGCCCATTTACAGAATTGTTTGTTTTTTGTAATTCCATATATTCTCTATGGTAATTCTCAATAGATTACCATTACTATAATAGAGTAAATGTACAGTAATATTACTGTTTTACCAAAGTTTGAGCATAAAGGCTGTGCAACATATACTACCATGATGTATAAACAGTTAAATTATATATATATATATATATATATATATATATATATATATATATATATATATATATATATATATATATATAATTTTCGTATTTATTTGCATAATGAAACTTGGAAGGACATATATTTAATTGTGCTTTATGAAAAATATGCACCTGTTTTTTTTAATTATTATGCTAAATGTTTTTGTAATGAAATATGGTGAAATATGACATTTCTTGGTGAGATTCTCCCTTTTACGTTTGAAAGATTCAACCCTGTTTGAGAAGCTCATTGTCCTCCATGTATTTCTTGGCAGCTTGGTTTGCGCCTTCAGTTTGAGTCTGCAGAGCGGCACTGGTGCTGGTGGCCACGGCCAACTGGTTAATCAGAGTGACAACTCTCCTCATCACACTGTAGGGAACCGAAGTCAGATCGTTTAAGACAGCAAAATGAAGCTTTAACAAAGTACAAACAAAGCTCTAACATGAATTGACAATGCTTTCTGTAAAACTGATGCTTACAGCCACAGAAAAAGTGAGAAGCCAGAGATGTAGAGGTTCCTCTGTGCTCGAAACAGCTTCATGTGCAAGTGATCAAACATGTTTGGGTGCAGCTTGGCTTCTCTGGGCTGGTCAGCACTAGAATACTTCCTCACCTCCCGAAGGGCATCTGAAAAGGGTTATCACATACAATACGGTTTACTCGAGTTAATGAAATCAGTTTAAGATATAGAGAAAACATGACTATGAATGAAATCAAATAACATACCAAGAAACAAAACAATGAGGATTATTATCATGGTGAGGAATCCCTTGTTCCAGAACTGGGAAAGATGGTTCCAGATGCTCCATTTGAAAATACTATGCCATCTGCACACAGCATAATGTACGCATGCTTAACAGGGGCTCAAGGCTTTTGGGGAGTTATTTGGTTGAGAACATTTTACCTTTGAGCCGAGATAAACGGTAGACAGAAGATGACAAGAATGCCGATCTCCACATACAGGAAAGATGCAACTGCAGTCCACTGCAAAGTCATCTTCTGTCAGCTGTACAACAAAAGCTTTTAAAGCAAATAGTTCACCCAAAAATTCCGACATCATTTACTCAAACTTATGTTGTTCAAAACCCATATGACTTTCTATCTTCCATCAAATACAAGAGGAGTTTTAGGAATAGTTCACCCAAAAATAAAAAAGCATTTCCTCATGCAATTCCACAACTTACTTTCTTCAGCAGAACACAAATGAAGATTTTTAGAAGAATAGCTAAGCTCTGTAGGTCCTCACAATGCAAGTGAATGGGTACCAAATCTTAAAAGCTCCAAAAAGCACATGAAGTCAGCGTAAAAATATTCTATACAACTCTTATGGTTTAATCCATGTCTTCTGAAGCTATCTAAATGATTCTTGAGAATAGACCAAAATGTAACTCCTTTTTCACAATAAATCAGTCTCCTTGGCGATCATGATTTCAAGCTTGAGCTCGCTTCCTATAGCGCAATCTAGTGCTCATCAGAAAGTGTAATCGAGCTTGAAATCATGATCGTGCCTATATACTGCAATGTCAAGATGCGCAGTGAAAAAGGAGTTGTATTTTGGTCTGTTCTCATCCAAAACCAATTGGATTGCTTTAGAAAAAATGTATGCTGCCTTTATGTGCTTTTTGGAGCTTCAAAGTTTTGACCAACATTCACTCACAGAACTGAGATTTTCTTCAAAAAATCTTTGTATTCAGCAGAAGAAAGCAAGTCAAACACATCTGGGATGGCATGAGGGCAATTAATGATGAGAGAATTTTCATTTTTGGGTGAACTATTCCTTTAATGTTCATGCAACTTTTCATTTCCCAACTATAAAAGTGAACGGTGACTGAGATTGCACATTGTGCCTAATATCTTTTTGTGTTCCATGGAGGAAGGACAGTCATGAGTGAGTAAATAATGAATTATTTTCATTTATAGGCGAACTATACTTTTAAAAAACACATTAAATATATCAATCTTTCTTCCGTTCAGATAATGCTGTACCTAGACTAAATATACTTATGTCATTAGTAATGCTCGTATCAAAGGTCTTGTTCAATAAAATTCACTTTGACACACTCAGAGTCTCTAGTGACTGTGTGAACTCTGTAAGTAACTACCCGGAACCATTTCCCCATTTTAGAAAAACTACATAACACACAATAATACCACATGCTGTGTACTGATAAGTGATCATATGAAACTTTATTATTATAAAATTAAGAGGTATAGTGTTATTGTAAAACGATGGAAACATCTTTAATACGGCATACATTAATTTGAGAAAGACTGAATAAAAATAAAGAGAAAAGTTTGGTCAAACAAGAAATGAACATTCAGCATGTCAATAAGACAAACTCTTACAGATAAACAGATGTTGCACAGCGACATTGAACACATAGACACACATATGCCATTTAAGTAAAAACTGGAGCCGGTTTAAATATCACTTACGTCTGAAGATAAGCTACTGTGTAATTTAGGACGATTGACCCAGAAGTTAAAACTTCAAACAAAACTGCGGATGGACACACTACTGTTCGCGCTCACTGATGACTTCATTGTCGCGCGCTCTTTCCGTCATGCTGCTGGTTGTGGCATGGTGGCATGAACCTTCAATGGGGGCGGGGGCGTTAAAAGAGGGAGGGGTTACTCCAAAAGGGGGCGTCACCACTCCTCACGATTAAGATTAGGGAAGGGGTTGGGTAAGGGGCTCTGCCTATCCCTCACAGCCTCGTTGTCATTCCTATTAAAAATCAAAGATGGCGCTAGCGTGTATAAGATGTGAATGAGGAGCAACCGCCCTTTTTTGGAGCACTGTTTGCAGTTATACCCTTCTCTGATCCTCTGCTCTTGATCTCCATCACAGAAATATTGAACATTTAATATTTAAACAGACAAAAATGAAGATGATTTATATAATCTTAATATAATACGATGGCAATAATAATGATGATAATAATAATAATAATATTAATACAATCAGTGTGATTATTTGCATTGACGTTCAAATAATTTTTTATATCATCGATTGAAAAAATAATCTCATCTTATTGTAATATACCTAATATTAAAATATCCATTAAAATTGTATATAACAATTTATTGAAATATGTTTTTTAAATGGGCGCCTTTCGCCCAATGTTAGCTGGGATAGGCTCCAGCCCCCCGCGACCCTGTACAGGATAAGCGGTTGACGATGGATGGATGGATGGATGTTTTTTAAATATGTATTTGTTTATTTGAGTATTACAACTGGAAATTTAGAAGACGAGTATGATAAATATATAAATGATAAATAAATATATATATACATACGTTTATATGTAATATACACTACCATTCAAAGGTTTGGGGTCTAAAAGTAAAAAAAAAAAAAAAAAAAGTCTTTGAAATGAATGACTTAATGTCAATAAGTTTCCAGCATAGATGGGAACTCCTTCAATACAGTTTAAAAAGCATACCAGGGTGATTCCTCGAGAAGTTTGTAGAGAAAATGTCAAGAGTACATTTCTGCAAATTCTAGGCAAAGGGTGACTACTTTAAAGATGATAAATTATAACATAGTTTAGATTTTTTTTTTTTGTCACAACATAATTCCCATATTTCCATTTCTATTATTCCATAGTTGTGATGACATTACTATTATTCTAAAACCAATCACCTTTTAGAAATAGACATCTCCTGTTAATCAACCCGAGCACGCGCATGTGCGTTAGCAATACAAGCCGGGTAAATTGCGTTTTTAGCGTAATATGAGGTAAAGAAGCACTGCGAATGATTTTAGTATTATCAAATTTCATTGCTTGTTTGAAATATATTATTTTATCATAATCTTGACCAACAGTTTTTGAGATTTCGGTCTTTGCCCATTCAAGCAAATAGGAGCTGAGCTGCACTGGCATGACTGGAATTAGCCTACCGAGAGCGTTTTAAAGATGGCCGACAGTGGACTGACTTGCTAGAAAAGAGGACGGAATGTTAAATTTGTTGAAAAAAAGCATACAGAGAGCAGTAGAGGAAGTGGAAAAATGGGTAAACAACTGGGGTTTCAAATTGTCAGTAGAAAAAACGCAAGTTATCTGTTTCTCAAAAAAGAGTTTTCTAAAACTATATGGACAAACATTAGAACAAGTATCGGAAATTCGATATTTGGGGTTGTGGATGGACTCAAAACTTAAATATGACAGTCACATAAAGAAAATAATAGATAAATGTAAAAAAGGAATAAACGTTTTAAGATGTCTGGCAGGGGTAGATTGGGGTGCAAGTCGGCAATCATTAAAAAGAATATTGTGATGATCAGACCAGTAATAGATTACGGGTGCATAATATACAGCTCAGCATCAGCATCCAAGTTAAAGAAAAGAAATGTTATTCAGTCGCAAGCATTCGAATAAGTTGTGGAGCATTCAGAACATCCCCTATCCCAGCAATGCAGGTAGAAATGGCAGAAATGCCTCTGGATGTTAGGAGGTTACAATTAAAAATGTCATATTGGAGTACACTAAAGGGACACGATGAGAATCACCCAGTGAAAAAGATCCTAGGAAAATGCTGGGGGTATGGAAAAGGAGAAATAAATAGTTTTGGATGGAATGTAGAAAAAGAAGCCCAGAACATAGAGATAAATAATATAAATATTAGTCCCACAGTGGTAATACCATCAATACCTCCATGGCTTTTCCCTAAACCTGATGTAGATCTGACATTGCAAGACAAGATGCAAACAAAGGAAATAAGCATAACAAAGGACATAGTTGTGAAGCAGCACCTAAGTCAAGAATATTACAATAGTATTCAAATATTCACAGATGGATCTAAGAATCCAGATACTGGACATACAGCAGCAGCAGTTTACATTCCCCATTTTAAATATAGTATTGAAAAGAGAATTACAGATCATGTCTCAGTATATACCGCAGAGATGATTGGAATTTTAATGGCACTTCAATGGGTGGATGACGTTCATCCTATGGATGTAGTGATTTGCTCAGACTCCTATTCAGCTTTAATGAGTATAAATAGTGGAAAGTCAGCATCCAGGCAGGATATCTTGTATGAAATACCACAAAATCTGTACAGAATATGCAGAATAGGAGTAAACATGTCATTTTTATGGGTTCCAGCACATGTGGGGGTAGAGGGTAATAATGACATGTTCACTCCTATTCTGCATATTCTGTACAGATTTTGTGGTTGATCAGTTAGCAAAGAGATCTTTGAAGTGAAATGTAATAGACATCAATGTATCACTGAGTAAAATTGAAGTTAAAGCAATAATAAAATCTGCTCTAAACAAGATGTGGCAACAGAAATGGGACAAGGAGACAAAAGGAAGACATCTGTATAAAATTCAAAATAAAGTTGGGGTTGAGAGAAATAAATACGGAAGCAGAAAAGAAGATACCATAATATCTAGGCTTCGAATAGGTCATGCATGCCTAAATTACTCAATGTTTATCATAGGGGAAAGAGAATCTGTAAATTGTGATAAATGTGGCTTGTCAGAAACAGTTGAACATGTGTTGATTCATTGCACAGAATACGACAGAGAAAGAATCAATTTTGAAGAATCATTAAGCTACATAGGTATAAATACATTGTCAGTAAATAGCATATTTCAAAACGCACAGAAAGAGAAAAGGGTGTATAGTGCTTTAATAAGGTATCTAAGAGAAACAGGATTGGTTCACAGAATATAGGATAATCTAATTTTATTTTCTTTTTTTTTCTTCTTCTTTTTTTTCCCCCAGAATTATTTGATTATTTAATTATTTGATAATTTGATTCACTCGGTTAATGCTTCACACTCCTGTCCAGTTGGTGGCGGTAAATGCACCTTTTAGCTGATTTGCCAACCGCAATAAAACTCCGAAAGAAGAAGAAGAAGAAGAAGACTGACTTGCTAGAGGGACTTATGCTGCGTCCCAATTCGCCTACTTATACTACGACCTAAAAGTATGTACTCTTTTTTTGAAGAAAATGTACATACTTTTGAGTGTGTAGCAAAAGAGTATGCACGTTCTGGGACATACTACTAAGACGTCATGCAATGGAAGAGAACGTGGTTGCCTAGTTACGCACACCGGGACAGTTAAACAAACATCGTCGTTGGCAATGCGCCAGTTAATGAGGCGCTCAGTGTCTTCATCGGACCCTACAAGATAAACACGGTACTTTTTTTGCACAACACAAATCCATTAATATTATGAGACAATAAAATATAACTTTAATTAGCGCTAAACGTTTAAGTTCTTACACTTAAAAACTGAGGGCGCATCTCCGCTGCCGCATCCGGCAGCCATGTTTGCATCATCTCAAAGCTCCTCCCTCCCGCACGCAATGGGTTGTGGGCAATATTAGCCGTTAGAGTGTGCATCGATCTGCACTTCGGATTCTGACCGGAAATAGTAGACCATCCGGGTAACTTTGGAACACTCATTTCAACATACTACGATTTGGGACGTACTAATTCTATTTTCGAATACTATTTAGGACGGATAGTATCCGAATTGGGACGCAGCATTTGTTATAACGCAGTAAATCGTCCTAGGGCGACGAATATGGAACTGTAACAGAAATAAACGAATGCTTAAAATCAACTTTCAACTTTGCTTTTCTTGTACAATTTTTGCTTACCCCCAACCATTTATTTATGTTTTATATTGTACTTTTTCATGGATTGCATTTATTTATTCATTCATACATTCATTCGTATATCACATTTGATAATTTATCTATATTTATTTATGCACGCATATGTGTAGGCCTATCTATTTATTTATTAATTTTCGTAGGATAAGTTTTATTCATTTGGCAGACGCTTTTATCCAAAGCGACTTACAAACAAGGATACGTTTTCCTTATGGGTAATGTTTTAATAATATCGATTATTTCTTAAATAAGAAAATGTATGATAAAGAAATGTAAAATAACCTAAACCTAAACCTAAAATATATTTTAAAATAAAAATATAATATTTTTCCTTGATTTGAGCTGCAGCTGTGGAAAAAGGTCCAAAGTGTAGTTCACACAAATCACCACTGGAGGGCACAACCCATTAACGTAAAGTTACTCTGAATTGAATTTCTTACATATAAATGTATTAATTTATTTTAAATAAGGAGACAGTGTTGATGCGACTGTTAAAAGTTACGATCTCTGCTGATATCGGCGAATGATGCAAAGGACCGAGGCTTGAGGTGAAGCCCGCTTATAACACATGGTTGAGCGGATAGAAAACTGCATACTTGTTTCTTTTTTCCATGAAAATTTAATTCATTTGCATTGCATTGAGATTTCTCTTTCAAATCTAACGAGACTTAATTGTGTTCACACTTCTGTACTATTCCCTTTATAGTGCACTAGGTGGTCCTATTGGACATAGTGAACAATCTCTCTCTCTCTCTCTCTCTCTCTCTCTCTCTCTCTCTCTCTCTCTCTCTCTCTCTCTCTCTCTCTCTCTCTCTCTCTCTCGCTGTTTCTCTATCTTTCTCGTCCGTTATCTTTTTCTTTTTTTTTTTGTAAATCAATTACTTTTGTTCTGTGGCCATGCTGAGATTTCAGTTGATGCATTACTTCCTCCTCGTTTGCATACTTGCTTGCTTGTGTGTGTGTGTGTGTGTGCGCCAACACAGCTGCTGTTTTACTCATATGCATGTTCCCCTCTTCAGCCACGAATCTTGTGTTTTTGTCAAACAGTCTTTCTTATACACCTCTCCGTGTAGCTTTTGGAAAAGTATAGTACTGTATATATCAGTTGATTTATGATGACCATAAAGGTGCACTCAGTAATACTTTGTCTTGGACTTTGAGACCTAGAGGTGTAGATGCAGCACGATTCAAACGCAATAGTTTTAGTTTCAGATGTCCAATAATGGGCAGTTACTGAGATTAAGTGAGTAGTATTTGGCTGGTCACGTGACCCTTACATGGCAGCCCCCATGAGGAGACCCTCTCCATGTAGAATAAAACACATTTATTGAAAAGACAATACTTTATATAAGCTACTGCATGCTATGCTTGTTATGATTTCTATACTGAAAATTTCCCAACTTGGGATTTTTTTCCCACTTATTTTAGGTGAGGAAAGCCCATATTTTAAGCTTGTTTTACCTGACCAGATGCCTTTTTTCTCTTGCAAAATCTGCCAACTGGTACTGTATATCACTCACCCTTTGTACAGAGTAGTCATTTTAAAAAGAACATTATTAACCATTAGTTTTATTTCGTTCTAACTGGTGGTTACCGCTTGTAAAGTAGGCTGCCGAACACTGGGACCAGATCTGAAAAATACTGTTTCTGCTCAGAACGAACCATCATGCAAAACATTTCATTTTTAGTCCAAGACTTAAATACCTCAACTGTTTCTCTGGGACAGCTATGGGATTAAATGGAGAGCAAATACTATAGAAACTGTTCTCCGATTTGCGAATACTCAAATCTCATCAAATTCTTCCTAGACCAAATGATCTGAGCTATGCTATACCCATTTATTTTTATAGCTACAGTATATGCTGTTACTGTACTTCAATAATAGTCTCGATTGTTTCTACTGAGAACTCCCCTATGTCTCCTGAGCTATGAAAGCACAACCTCAGAGCCAAAAAATGTTTCTCATGGGTTCTTGATTGCCATCATAGAACTAGGCCATGTACATGTACGGCAACATAACTGTAGCTGATTATCACAGACGTCTTCTCTGCTGCATAAAAAACAAATGTTTCTGCTGCACAATTATTGTCATTTTTAACCTTCCAAGACCTGTTTAATCATACAGAGCAAGATCAATGCACCCATTAAAGGTTTGGTGCCATCCCAAAACAGGTGATATTAAACTATTAAAATCAACACGAGACACTCCTGTTTTTCACGTTCTTTCAATAGGCCTTCGAGTTAGCAGTTGTACGTTTTAAGTCACACTACATTCTTTCTGCTGTGTGATTCATGCTAAATAATACTTTAACATTGATGTAAGAATGTGGATTGCTCATATAGTGTAAACTCCCTCGGCAGTTTTGTATATATTTTGCAATAAAGATGCCCAACCAGTGAATACAACTGCTGACATTAAGTGCCCCTTAAGAGGCAACCATAAAATTACATAAATAAGACTTATATTTTGCAGTAGATATGCAACCTATTTTTATGGTTTTGCATACTCACTGACCCCAAAGTTGCCCGTGTTTACAGGTTTGATTTTAAGGCTCTTTTAGTTTACATTTCAAATCAGGTTTGAACTAAATTGCCACTTAAAACTGGCACGTACATGTGTGTGTTTTTACTGGACAGCAGAATGTGTGGGTATCAGCTGGTCTTTATAAACATACTTGCTGCATAATCTAATTCTGGCGTAATTTATATGAGCAAACTCTGCTGAGCTTTCTCTGGCCAAGACTGTCGGCCGTTAGCATTACATTATAAAGCAAATATTACAGCAGTCTTCACAGTAAGAGGAAGACACAGGCAAAGGTAAAAACAAAGAGACAAAATTGTTGAAAAAGTAATGAAAGATCTCAATTAAAAATAAATAATAAGGAAAGAATAATGTATAACTAAAGGACATAAATTGAAACTATTGCCTAAAATCATGTAGTATAATGTGCAATGTAGTGTGCATGGGTTGAAAGGGTAAAGTTGAAATGAGAGGAAGGCATAGGAAATCAGATCGGCAGCCAACTTCATCTCTTTCTCTCTTTTTTGTATGAGAATTCCTATTTCATACTTTTCTCTGGCACGTTCAGTTCTGTGCATTGCAAAGCCATTCTCTCTCCTCATCTGACTGGTTTTTCAGGTTCTCGTCTATTTACCTCACAGTTCAACCATGTTTGGGAGTGGCTAGCTTCAAGCCATGACAGGAAATACTCAAAAGTGTTGTCAGCAGTGAACATTATTTACATATTTCCCAACTTAAACACATATTTCACTCATAGAAAGCCTGAAACACCAACATAGACTATTAGCCAATATATGAGTTATACATATCTGTGAAGACTCCACATGCCGAAGTGTCCTGGGGCAAGACACTGAACCCCAAGTTGTTCCCAATGGCAGGCTAGCGCCTTGCATGGCAGCTCTGCCAGCAATGGTGTGTGATTGTGAATCTGAATGTGTGTGTGAATGGGTGATTGGGACACAGTGTAAAGCGCTTTGGTAACCTCCAAGTTTAAAAAAAGCGCTATATAAGTGCAGACCATTTATCATTTACCAAAGCCATGCATAATAGTCCAGTCCACAACAACTGATTCAGTTATTTGGTTTTCATGTGGTCCAAATCAGAGGTCGCATCCACCTTTTGTTGAACTGTGGCATATTAAAAGCCGCACACCAATAAACAGAGATATGTGGAGTAAAGTGCATGTGGCTATTAATAATAATGGGCGTTTGTTATTTGGATCGTTAGTTTTGTTGGTCTAATAGTCCTCGTCCATTCCTGCTTTGATTAACATAACATCCACTTTGTCTTGGCATCACGACTCAGCCCATCACGACTCCGCCCACACTGCGAGTGGAAAGTCCGCCCACACTCTTCCTCATCTCCTCTCCACAATAATCTTTCACAGGACATTATCGTTTACTTTTTTCAAGTGTCCCACTTTCTCATCCGTTATCTTTTCTTTGTTGTTATGTAATCAATTTCTGTTGTTCTGTGGCCATGCAGGGATTTCAGTTGATGCATTACTTCCTTGTTTGCATTCAAGCTTGTGTGTGTGTGTGTGTGTGTGTGTGTGTGTGTGCATGCCAACCCAGCTGCTGTTTTACTCAGATGCATGTTCCCCTCTTCAGCCATGAATTTTGTGTTTTTGTCGAACAGTCTTTCTTATATTGTAATACAACCTAAAAACACCTGTCTGTGTAGCTTTTGGAAAAGCATATGCATATGTCAAGTACTGTACATATCAGATGATCTATGATGATCATAAATCACTTATCCAAAGGTCTACCTGCCTTACCTAAGATTATAACATGCTGTTTTGCTTTTTGCCTCCAATGCAATGCCCTGTTTGAGTTCTTACATCAAATGTATAACAGCGGCTCAAGGAACGAAAACGGAAACAAATGTTTTGCAGAACGTAACCAAAAAAGTCAATTTCAATTGCTCCAGAGTGAAAACATTATTTTAAATGCTGGTAACTGGTTAATAACTGGTTTTGTTCTAATCATTTTTTAATTAAACCAAAGATCGAAGGGTTTATCACAGTACATTTTCAGAATTACACCACTTCGGGGCCTGGGTAGCTCAGTGAGTAAAGACACTGACTGCTGAGTTCAAATCCAGGGTGCTGAGTGACTCCAGCCAGATCTCCTAAGCAACCAAATTTGTGTGTTGGTGAGTTATGCGTGGATGCCACGGAGAATAGCGTGAAGCCTCCACACGCACTATGTCTCCGCCATAACGTGCTCAACAAGGCACGCGATATGATGACGGTCTCTGACGTGGAGGCAACTGAGATTCGACCTCCGCCTCCCAGATTGAGGTGAGTCACAACACCACCACGAGGACTTGGAGCGCATTGAGAATTGGGCATTCCAAATTGTTTAGAAGAATGGGAGAAAATAGAGGAAAAAAAAATAGAGAAGTATTACACCACATCCCGTTGCCTGAACAAATAGGCATCTTGCTTTTTGGTAACTTTTTGGTGCTTTGATTCTGAAGGAAACCACAAGTCTAAAAACCAGTGTAAATTTTTTTTTTTAAATAAATATATATATATATATTTGTTTAAACAGTGTTGGGGAGTGTAGGAATACATTTAACGGAATTACGTATTTAAAATACAAAATATAAGTAACTGAATTCCACTACAGTTACAATTGAAATAATTGGTAATTAGAATAGTTACATTCAAAAAGTATTTTGATTACTGAATAGATTACTTTGCATTTTATTGTCATTTGTTTCATTTAATATTTAGTCATTTCAGATAGAAAACATTTCTGTTTTCATATTTAGGTTTTTCAGAGAATGTATTTTTAACGTGTATTTTGTCTTACTGTACTGGCAGAGATTTTATAGTCAAAACAAGTGAAAAAAATCTACCAGTGCTGAAGAAGTAATCCAAAGTATTTAGAATACGTTACTGACCTTGAGTAATCTAACGGAATATGTTACAAATTACATTTTACAACATGTATTCTGTAATCTGTAGTGTAATACATTTCAAAAGTAACCCTCCCAACCCTGTATATATAGCAGACGTATCTAAATTATATGTATCTGGCTCCTATTGTAGCGAAATATTATCTCATTACTTGCCTTTTTTGCCGTTTAGTTTTCTTTTTATTTATTTATTTTTTTATTGCAGAACAATACACATATGCTACATACCAAAGACATCCTCATAAGAGTAGGGGTTACAATGACGATAAAAATGAATACAGTTAAGAGAACTTTTATAAAATAAACTTTAAACATCGTTTAGGTTTTCTGTGCTGACGTTGCCTGGTAACCTTCATAGAGCGTCTAATTACGTGCCAAATTTATTATTCATGAGTCACGCCCACTCCCTCGTTGATTCGCCAGATAACTAGCGCCCACAACGAACGTCCGCCTCTCAGCCAATCATTCAAATCTAAAGGGCGAACGTCACGTGGCGTTATTAATATTAATGATCTGGCCTTCGCCGTAGCAGTTGCGTTTTTTCCTGTCATGCGCAACGCTAGCAGTGCCATGTTGGATCGAAATCTCGGTGCACTGGAGTTCAAATGAAAGTTTAGAGTCTCAAGACGACATCGGAGAACGACACATACAGGGTTCGCTTTTATTTCCGAGATCCAGGACACGGCAGAAACATTACTCCTCCTGGACCAATCCACAAACAAACACGCACACGTCTGGAGATATGAGAGGGTTCGGAGACAGGCTGCGGTGATCGGAGATCAATGAACACGTATTTTCTCAATCCCACTTTCTGATCAAGTTCACACCATCGAATTGTCAAAAATGAGCGGCCCACCTCCAAACAGGAGGCCCGTGGGCAACATTGGCTCCTTGTTGCTAACCCCGCAAGAAAATGAAGCGCTCTTCAACCATATGAGCAGGAAATGCACCGTAAGTCCAAAAGCATTTGCTTGATTTCTTTGCCAGGTCTCTGTTTGTACTGTTCAATCCATTACGATGTTGTCGAATGTTACTTTTACAATGAATCAATAAAGATTCCACTGGAATGTTACACTTTGATTATCCATCAACTGGATACAATGTTGCACTCTACAGTGTTGTTATATACTATATCAGTAATGGGACGTCACAATGTAATAGGCAGAGAATATGGTTGCTGTAATAGTCCTCCACAGACATTTGTGATGTTCTTTTTTCTATTTCAGTTCTTTAACATGCCATACAGTTTAAGGTGAGCTCCTAGGCCTAGGGCTGTTCTGAAGGATACATGTGATTTAGATGACAGCACATCATTAGCATGCATTATATAAGAGGGATGTTCAGATATTAACATGAAAGTGTATAAAGAAGTGTTTTATCATATTAACTAATTATCTGATCTGCGTTATATTGGCCCAATGTAGCTCTTGTCTCTCAATGCTGTTATTGAATATTATTGTAAAGTGTTACCAAAGTCTGTTCATGTTACAGCTCACTGGTTCACAATAGTTAAAGTTAATTATGGTGGGCAAAGAAGTTTAAGGTGCACAATATGAAATCTCTTAATAAAGAAATGCCGTTGAGCATGTCACATTAGGATGTTCCTTTAGATTTCGCTCACAGTTTGATTAAATGACCTGCGTTTATGACTGTCACCTGACAACACTTCATAAAACTTCCTCCTACTCTGGGTGACCTTTTCAGATTCACAATAAAATGAACTATTAAAACAGACCTGATCTCTAGTTTGAGACATTCAGCTCTACGTTTCCAACATTTAATATCTCTTGCTACAAGAACATGCCTGTAAACTTGGATCTGAACTATGTTTCATACAAGGAAACTATGCTCAGAAATTTGGGATGAACCAACATATCGGCCAATTATTGTCCAAATGAAAACCATCAGAATATCAGTCGTAAGCATGAAAAAGAGAGAAAAACAAAATATATATATATATATTTTAGCTGTTGTACCTCCTTTATTCATTTTTAAAGCATAACTCTTAAGAAAAACTGATCTGATGACAAAAAAGGTAAGTGGCCAAATAACGGTGTTGGTATTCGCCAAAGGATTTCATATCAGTGCATCTCAATTAAAAATGTTGTCAGTATATCATTCGTTTTTCTTGTTTAACTGGTAAGGATGAAACCAAATTTTCAGGCCAATGAAACCCCCATATTGATTACAAACACTATACCGAATATTGGGGGAACGTGGTCCTATTAAAGTCTTTGGTTACGGCCGACTTGACAAATGGTCAACAAAGAGGTTTTTATTTTTATGTCCAATACCAATAACTAGAAAGGAAGGTTGTCCAATATACGATAGCAAATACGTTTTGAAGACATCTTATTGAAATTGTATCTATTTTACACAATATTTACTAAAAATTCACTAAAGATTATTTGAAAACTGAAAATGTTCTTATCAGTAGGAATTGGCGCTAGTTCTGGTCCTATATCAGCCGATTTATCAGCAACATATTTGATGATTTATCCATGTGTTAAGTTGCATCTTGTATATCAGTGATCTACATATGCAGTGCATGCAGCCATAATTTGTTGACCACAAGCTTTGATATTCCATAGAACATTACAACCACAATTCTTTATTCTGTTTGTTTTATCAAGAGCATAATCCAATTTCACCCAGGCCCAGTATCTGTGGTTTTCTAATTTGTTGATACTCATATTAGCCTCCAAAACAGATTGTAGTTTGTCCAGGTAATGTTCAAGTCTGGTGCCCCATTCGACGGATCGTAAACTGCTGTTGGCGTTCTGTATGTGACTGAGCTGTTTCCTCATTCCATTACATGCTCTGTTCCTGCAATAATAAACTCATGCTGTTGTTCAGAAATTAGGTTTCTGAACCTCTGATCCTCTTCAAATGAGGCTGCACAAGATTCCAAATGATCACGTTCTTCTAACCTGGTGTACTGAATCTGTGTTAACCCGTTTAAAACGGGAACCTGCTCTGTATCCTTGGGATTGTAACACAGATGTGGTTTCTCTCGCAAGACATAAGACCTTGACCATGCTTCACATACCTGGTAGTTTAGGACGATGACGATCATTTATGCATCATATCATTGGGCAGTTGACATGAAATACTTTTGGGATGTTGACCGCATATTAATTATTTTGAAAAGATTATGCTTGCAGTTTTCTCTCTTGTAAATTGAGAGACTATACATTTAAACTGGTCCTGTATTGCGCATTAACATAAAATTTACACACTTTAAAAGAAAGGATGACCAGACGCAGTACCGAAATGTACTCTTTCCATTATATATTCATATACATTTTAATGTAGTCTTAATGTCTTAAGGTTGATTTTGATTGAAAATGGCTCATGGACAGCTCATGTGTCAACTAACCCAATGCATCCCAAAGACTCTTTTGCTATACATTCATTTATTTATTTATTTATTTAGTGTAATCTTATTAAATATATTATAATAAGCTTTCCTCTTCAAATGTTGTGTTGTCTGATGGATCAGTTGGGCTGTTCTGAACACTGCATGAATCACAGAACCGTGAGGCATAACTGCAAGCTGTTCGTTTTTTTTAGTTAGTATTCTGCCAGCAGTGTTGTCGGTGAGGAGGAGCTGTCTCAGTTCACACACTGACTGAAAGAGCAGCGAGTTTTGGACCGGTATTGCTGGATCAGACCACCCTGAGGAAGTGGTGTGGTGACCTCAGTGATTTTATGCTGGTTCTGGTTGACTGTGGGTCTCTGTCATGTATAAGTGGGGGGTTGGAGAACCAGTCCACTCAGGTAGTTCCTGCTGGTCAAGTTTGCCCATGGAGCATTTTTAGCTTGTTGACCTGGGAGGGCAGCTTGAAATCTTCTGGTTTAATCAGGCTTCTGATTCCTTTTTATGATTCCGGTAACTTAAGGGTTGTATTAGGGCTGGCCAATGTCTTAAATTCTATCTAAATGTTTTTCCATCTGTAGACGATATTCAATATATATCTGGATAATTATGTATTTGCTCTAAAATGGCTCGTTATTTTTTTTATTTATTTTTTTTTTTATCAAAGGAACCATCACTTTATCCAAACAGCCATTGTAGCAAAGTAGTTTCAATATATTATAGACAATATATAAAAATATATTTAAAAATAATTCATTTTTCTTTAAATTAACAAAGGGAGAAAGAAATTCAAACATTTTCATTAATATGCACTTTATATTTCATATACAGTGATACATAGAACTAAATAAAAGGCATTATTTACCTTCAAATGTTTTTAATACATTTTTGTGAATGAACAAAGCGTGCAAATCTGCTTCACTGACTTCTTTTTGAACCCCCAGTTGAACATTGCATAATACTAAATTATTACTGTGGGACACGTCAGGTTTATTATTATAATATAATGCTGAATTATCATTATTATTCTGGTTATTAGATTTATACCAAAGTAATATATTTTTGTCCTGTTTACTTCACCTCCGCCTGGGGCTTTTATTTTGACAGAAAAGGCAACGTGTATTTGACAGTTTACAATAGGGCTGGGCGATTAATCAAATTTTATTTTCAAATACGATTTTGGCTTCCATCAATTATGAAAACAAGATCATCGAGATAAAACGATTATTGTGCCACTTTTCGTTTTGCAGTGAAATGATCTGCTGTTCTATCTTTAAAGCTGTTACTAGTGTCAAGCAAGCCTGAGTGTGGTTTGTTCTCTGTACAGCTGCGTGTTGCCTAGATCAATCCTTTGGCAACGTCACTGCTTGGGTCACACATGGAAGTGGTTGCAAAAACACCATACACAAACAGTAAATTTTAATTGGATTCCGTTGTTAAAATTATTTTGAAGGCTCTCACAGACAGCTGTGGTTTCAAGCCATCAACAGAGCTGACTGGATTGAGGAGATCATTTCAACTCGCGGCATTGCAGCAAACATTTATAGCAAATGTTATTAAATGTTTGTTATTAACTCATCATAATAATTGTATGGCAAAGAATGCGTCTGTTTTTATGATGGTTTTGTGTCGTACTTTTGTTTAATCATCTAATCTGTCAAATCTAACACAACAGTCTACCGGCTTTCCGCTACCACTTACTGTACATGCGCTGAAATTTGTAAACCATGGGATTGGTCTATACAGCTGGAGTTTCGCTTAATGCCTCCTGCTGAAAACAGGTGGTACTTCAAGCTTGAATTGCTCTAATTGTAGAAACTTTGGGGGATATGAATAATTGTTCATTTTTTTGTTCATGCATTATTGTCATTGCTTGCACTGAATTCATGTTTTCACTCGACATCCCGTTCACTCGACATTGATTCAGATTCTTTTATTTTTTTTAAATACCACAAATTAAAATTGATCATGTATTTTTTTTTATTATTATTCCTTTTTCTCCCAATTTGGAATGCCCAATTCCCACTACTTATTAGGTCCTCGTGGTGGTGCGGTTTCTCACCTCAATCCGGGTGGCAGAGGACAAGTCTCAGTTGCCTCCGCTTCTGAGACCGTTAATCCGTCCATCTTATCATGTGGCTCGTCGTGCATGACATCGCGGAGACTCCATGTGGAGGCTCATGCCACTCTCTGCAATTCACACACAACTTACCATGTGCCCCACTGAGAGCGAGAACCACTAATCGCAACCACAAGGAGGTTACCCCATGTGACTCTACCCTCCCTAGCAACCGGGCCAATTTGTTTGCTTAGGAGACCTGGCTGGAGTCACTCAGCACGCCCTGGATTCGAACTCGCAACTTCAGGGGTGTTAGTCAGATTCAGTACTTGCTGTGCTACACGGGCCCCCTCATCATGTGGATTCTATATTAAACCATATCATATCATACTCTGATTTCTCGGTTAATTTCAAGTCGGAGATGATGAATAACTCATGGTTAGTTATGTTTTTGATTCACTAAAAAGATTGGGCTGACGAAATTAATTAGTTTGGCAGAAAGTGCTGTATGATTTGCACTGTTGATTCAAAAGTCCCGTGTAGCGTTTTGGTAGAAGAACACACGTTCGACAACTATTATAAAACAAAAAAAGTCATGAAAATCATTTGGTTCTGGTATTTTTGTTTTTATTGGAATGCTGTTCCCAACCCTAAAACATACATTTGCCACAAGTAAAAGTTCGATGATTCAGTCTCCATTTTTTCAAATTTAATAAATAAAAGGAAGTGTTATAATTGCGACTTTTATCAGGGTGATTCTGAAAGTTTTGGGGCAGTTGTCACTCCTTTAAAAAAAAAAAAAAAAAAGCTCTTAACCGACTCAGTCAAAAAAGGAACTGCAAAGATCGAACAAGGGTCATGTTGAGCATACTGTATTATCATGAAAGCAGCATTCAGAGCAAATAATCTCTCACTCCCTTGATGTATCATCAGTGATGTCATCGCAGTAGATGTAGATTATGTCACCAGAGTTCTTCCAGAGGGCATTTCAGCTAACCACAGCTACTGATGAGTGATAAACTGTGATGTAACCTGGCTCTCGCTCTCATACACTTGTTCGGATGAATGCTTCAAAGTTTGGGAAATTACTATGAGTGGCAGCTTTATTTTAGACAATGAGAACTCAGAAGGCCACTGCTCTGTCCGGATCCCTTTTGCTTTTGTCTTGCTGTTTAATGTGGTTTTGACTGTCCAACACCTCGCAGGTCTGCTGTTTCGTGGATTCTTCAGATGTCTGGCATGGCTGCATTCTTAACTGTGCTCCTTGCTGGGCCGTCTGGCTTTGCTGGTTTCCTCTCCGCTTATGTAAATCATCTGGCTCGTCCTGAGAATGGATGCTGATCATTAATTCCCTAAAGTGGCTGTTTGGCTGGGACATTTAACACATATTGCAGCTGTTTTCATAACAGTTCTCGGAAGTTATTGCTCACCCCATGATTACATCACTGGGTAACTTCAAGTCCCAGCTATTTTAGCAGTACCTCAACTGTCCTATGTGGCTTTTCACCCGCAGTTATAGCTGAGAAATGTTGTGTGTTCAAGTTCTTGCAGCTTGTGCATCTCAGGATAAACGGTTGATGTGCAAACCCAGAAGTTTAATTAGATAGTGTCCAGTGGGATGGGTAAACATATTGATTATCATGTTTAATCGTGATCTTCATGTGAATGATCCTGATATTGCGAATTTGAATCCAGGGCGTGCTAAGTGACTCCAGCCAGGTCTCATTAGCAACCAAATTGGCCCGGTTGCTAGGGAGGGTAGAGGCAAATGGGTAACCTCCTTGTGATAATTATAATTTGTGTTTTGCTCTCGGTGGGGCACGTGGTGGTTGTGTGTGTGTGGATGCCGCAGAGAATAGCGTGAAGCCTCCAACAGCGCTACGTCTCCGCGTTAACGCACTCAACAAGCCACGTGATAAGATGCGTGGATTGATTGTCTCAGATGGAGGCAACTGAGATTCGTCCTCCACTACCCAGATTGAGGCGAGTCACTACACCACCACGAGGACTTGGAGCGCATTGGGAAATTGGCATTCCAAATTGGGGAGAAAAAGGGGACAAAATTGACAAAATTCTTAAAAACCCTTAGACATTAACCTTAATTAAATTTGAGTTTTTAAAAACAATTTGACTTAATTCATTTAGATTAAGTCCATTTCATAATTTCAGTCAACATAATTTAGTTAAATTAGGTCAAATCAATGTACTATTGTAGTTTTAACTCGATTAGGTTCATCAAACTCCATTGAATAATGTCTAATTTAAAAAAAAAATTCCAACTTAATTTATTAAATTTAATAAATCTTTCGGATATGCCAGGTGAGCAAATGTAATGGCAGTGAAACTGTTGCACTGTCAATTTGATAGCAAATGCTTATGGAGCTAAACACCACTCAAATCAAACATCACTCGAATGTAAAAGAACATCATCTTTCAAATTCCATTACGCTAAAACAGTTAATTGAGTTTTAAGTGTAAATTTAAGGCAGGACAACAAATTGTCTTTGATAATGTGCTGTCCTGCCAAGAGATTGGGCTACCGCCTAAATGCAGCACATGTGACATTCTCATCATTATTAGTCTGAAACAGTGTCTTCATTGACTGTCAATGTGACCGGCAGTTTCGTGAAGAGACTGTCAATGCGCCAGAGAGTTTCTCATTGTGTCCTGCGCTCTTGGCACAGCTTTATCATACTCTGAGGTGTATGCCCTGTGTCGGGCAGCTGAATGACACTGCGGTACGATCGCATCCACTGCAGTCTGACCACCATACACACACAACTGTTGAACTGCAAGAACACCTGGTCTGTGGCAGTTTAATGGACGGACGGCTTTCTGAAATTATTGACTGGCAAGATTCCAGTTGTGAAGTGCTTTTGATGGAAAAAAATCACGGTCATCTTGCTCATCCAGATTACAGTAATTCTCATAACGGACACACGGTTCAGTCAGTAATACCCATTCGTTAGACACACTGAAGGAAGATAGTAAGGTATTGTTACTTCATTTTATTGTAGTATCAATTTGATAATGTACCTGTACTTTTGACATCCATAGTCACAGATTTGTTATAATTATTGTGTTTCTTTTCTGTCTGCAGAGTTTGAGTTCAGCGGTGGTGCAGGTCTATGAAGCCAACAGAAGTTCGTCCTGGATGAAGAGATGCTGTGGGGTGGCCTGCCTGGTGAAAGACAACCTTCAGAGATCTTACTTTATCAGGGTGTGCGATATCAAAGTAAGTCAAATCCAAACCGTGCTCCATGGGCTGTTGCAGTGGCAATTTTTACCACCATAATTTTTAAAGGGATAGTTCACCCAAAAATGAAAATTCTCTCATTTATTATGATGACAGAATCATTTATCATTATTTGATTTTTAGAAGAATATCTCCGCTATGTTGGTCCATACAATGCATGTGAATTGTGGCCAGAATTTGAAGCTCCAAAAATCACATAAAGGCAGTATAAAGTTAATCCATGTCTTCAGAAGAAATATGATGAGTATGGGTGAGAAACTGATCAATATTTGAGCACTTTTTCCACTTTCACTTCCACATTTTTCTTTTGTTTTATTGGTTAAAGGTGGAGATTTATTGTAAAAAAAGGATATATTGATCTGTTTCTCACCCACACCTATCATATGACTTCTAATTACATGGATTAAACCACTAACCACTCATTCATATGGATTACCTTTTTGTAGCTTCAAAGTTCTGTCCACCATTTACTTTATTTGTATGGATCTACAGGGCTGAGATATTCTTATAAAAATCTTCTTTTGTGTTCTGCAGAAAAAAGAAAATCACATACATCTGGGATGGCATAATGTTATAAATGCGTAAATGTTGAAAGAATTTCAATTTTTGGGTGAACTATTCCTTCAAGGGCAGTTTGGAGGGAGGGGGTGCGCAAATTGCATGTTTATTGGGGATCAAGCTTTAAAAAGTGTGATATTGAAAAAGGAATAGAAATTTTAAAAAAAATAACACTAAAATATAAACCCAAATATATAGCTTTCACTGGCTTTAAATTTCTGTCTGTTATTGCACCGATAGCTTATACGTCGGTAACATGTACAGTGACAAAGTATTTACCCCTTCCTGATTGCTTCTATTTTTGTGTATTTTTTTATATTGTTTTAGATCTTCAAACGAGATATAACATAAAACTAAAGCAACCTGTGTAAACACAAAATACAGTTTTCAAGTGTGTGTGTATATATATATTTATTTATTGAAGCAAAAAAAGTTATCCAGCATCCAACTGCCCCCTTAAACTTGATAAACTAGCTGGTTGTGCCACCTTTAGCAGCAACAGCTGCAACCAAACGCTTCTGATAACTGGAGATCAGTCTTTCACAACACTGTGGGGGAATTTTGACCCACTGTTCTTTGCAGAACTGCTTTAGTTCAGACACATTGGAGGGTTTTCAAGCATGAACTGCCCGTGTAAGGTCCTGCCACAGCATCTCAATCGGGTTCAAGTCAGGACTTTCACTAGGTCACTCCGAAACTTTAATTTATCTTCTTTTGAGTCATTCAGAGGTGGATTTACTCCTTTGCTTTGGATCATCGTCTTGCTGCATAATCCAGTTGCGCTTGAGCTTCAAATAACGGACTGATGACGGGACGTTCTGCTTTAGGATGTTCTGTTAGAGAGCAGAATTCATGTTTTCCTCAATTAATGCAAGTCGCCCTGAAGCAGCAAAGCATCCCCACACCATCACATGACCACCATCATGCCTGACTGTAGGTATGATGTTCTTATGGTGTAATTCTGTGTTTGATTTATGCCAGATGTAACGGGACCCCTGTCTTCCAAACAGTTCCACTTTCAACTCTTCAGTCCACAGAACATTCTCCCAAAATCATTGAGTATCATCAAGGTGTGTTTTGGCAAAATTCAGACGAGCTTTAATGTTCTTCTGGGTTAGGAGTGGTTTTCACCTCGTCACTCTTCCATGGATGCCATTTTTGTCCGGTGTCTTTCTGATAGTGGAGTCATGAACGGTGACCTTTATTGATACGAGAGAGGCCTGCGCAGATCCTTGGATGTTGTCCTTGGCTTTTTTGTGACTTCCTGGATGAGTCGTCGCTGTGCTCTTGGAGGAATTTTGGAAGGTCGGCCACTTCTGGGAAGGTTCACTGCTGTGCTAAGTTTTCTCTATTTGGAGATAATGAATCTCACTCCAGAGCCTTTGAAACAGCTTTGCAACCCTTTCTGTTACTTCACAACTGATGCATTTAATCACATTTCAATTCATTTCAACCTCGGCATAGTGTGCTACTGGAGGAGACCTTTTAGCCAAATTCATACTGCTGAAAAAGTTCTATTTGTGTGTTGATTTGATTGAACAGGGCTGGCTGTAATCAGCTGAACCCCATAATGAATGCAGTTTCATAGATCTGGGGATTTATCAAGGGGCAAATACTTTTTCATACAGGCCCAGTTGGTTTTGGATAACTTTTTTGCTTCTATAAACAACATTATCATTTAAAAACTGCATTTTGTGTTTACTCAGACTGCCTTTGTCTCTTTTTTTTTACAATTTAGTATGAGATATACACAAAACAGAAGAAATCAGAATGGGGGCAAATACTTTTTAACAGAACTGTAACATCAACAACAAAAAATATACCAGAATGACAGATTCTGTTAATATAGCTAAACTTGAATATTCAACAAGAATAAATCTCAGTAAACAGATGGACAATAATTAAATTCAGTCCTTCCTTGGCTAGAGCTTTTCAAGTGTCAGATGTTTTAAAACATTTTCAACAAGAAAAAAATAATTATGTCCACATTTATCGAAGACCTCACTGGTTTTATGATGTTTCCAGTCACACTGAATACAGGTTCATTCAACATTTTTTGATTTGGATAACAGACAAGATGGAAAAGGATGTGCATCATGAGAATAATTAAACAATTCTACTTAAAATATACTGTTAATGAAAGTATGTCTTGAAATAACACTGCAAGATATTACCAATGCACTAACAATGTTTTATTTGGAAGAAAAACCTTGTTGAATAATAGCTTGTCAAATGATCCCGTCTGAGCTGCGGAAGCGGTTATAGCTGAACATAAATTGTAGCACTTAATGAGTTAATCACCTTTTTTCAAATGTATCATATTTGACATTAATAAGCTATTTCAACAATATAAATATAATATAACCACTTACTTTAGCACAGGAAATGAAGCAAATGCACAGCTGAACTTGAACAAGTTGCACGCTAGATATGGAACTCACGTTGTGTATAAGCCGATACTGTAACAATGTGCAATGCATAGCATTCAACTGAAAATGTACACGTCTCTAGCGTTAAGATTTTAGAACACAGGAAATGAGGATCCAATATTTCACTATACTCACATGTTATTGTTTTATTCATTTATTTCTGATGGTCTTATAAGTTGATACACATCACCGCTGTGGGGCAGTTGTTATGGTGATCCTAGCAGCCATAACTACTTCTAGGTTTCATTCTGATTGTTTTTTGTTTTTCTTCTGGCCAACAGGAGGGAAAAACCTTGTTTGAGCAAGAAATTTACAACAACTTCACAATTAACAGCTCCAGGCCATATTTTATCACATTTGCTGGAGATGTAAGTACTCGAGTCTGTTTGTGTGTTCATATTTAGAAGCGGTTACTCATTTCAAATGAACAGTTTGTTTACATAAAATCTTAAAGGCACAGCAGCAAAAAAAACAACTTTTAAGTATCATTGAGTGGGTCGTAAATGGTTGTGAAAAACTGGGGAGGCTGAAGTATAAGATGACCCCTGAAGGCCCCGGCACACTCACGGCAAAGTAGTTCTTCGTCCGTCGCTCCGAGCCAAACAGAAGTTCAAAACTGATGTACAACAACATACTGTTTGCAAACACTCAGACACCAGCTGCACCACTGGGGGAGCATTTAGAGGAGCATTGAAATATGAGGACACACAAGACTACATGTAAAACATTGATAAATATGACATTAAAATGTGCTATCAATGGCTTAATGTCTCATTCTATGAGTAGGATTCACACGAGATCAGTGAAAGCTGTTTTAACTACTTTATGATGATTTAAAGTAATATACTATTATGCAGTAGATAATGTGTAATTTGTCTCGTTTACATTCTGAACTCATGAGGCTAATGGTCTAATATGCTATCTGCAGCCATAATATGTACCAATTACACACTGTTATTGCCCTTTATGATGCCACCAACACTACTGCAAAGATTGGTGTATAAAAGAGTGTTGATGTGTAGACTACAGAGAATAGAGTGTTGTGCAGATGTCTGAATGGGCACTTAAGTGTATTTGAGTACAGTTGATTCCTTTTGTAGACTAATAAAACAATAAAATCGTATGACATGGTCTTGGAACATGTATCTACTCGAACAATCGTACAGATTTGGGTATATGTGCACCAGCTCGCTAATAACTCTGCATGCCGGTGTGTTCATGTTGACTGATCTTAACTGACTTAGTGGGCATTAGCTGTCGGCCTCAAAGTAAGTGGAGCTCCAGGTCACACATACCGATGACGTGGACCAATGGAAGTAAGAAGGTGTTTAGCAGCTGGTAAGAAATTTTCCGGGAAGTTTGCGCTGGCGAACTGATACAAACCACTGAAACCAGCTCAAAAATGTCTTAATTTAGCCAGATTCCGTTCTGAATGTCATCACACCCGTTCGTTCTTAAATTTCGTAGGAAGTGTGCAGGGGTATTAAGACACTTGTGCACTATTAGCAAAACCAAAGAGGCTTTCCAAACTGTTTTGTGTAAGTGTGTCATATTGAATCATCTGTGTTTCTGTTCTTTAGTGCCTGTCTGGTGTTTCAGCATAAGCGGAGTAAATACAAAGCATCTTTAATTTGTGTTCCATTTCAGTCATGCCAGATTGGCCTCAATTTTGCCAATGAGGAGGAAGCCAAACGCTTCAGATCAGCGACCAGCGATCTTCTGGGCAAAAGACAGAGGAAAACCGGTAATTAGAGCAGCACTGTAACCTGTGTCTGTGCTTCAGTGAACTGTGTTTCTCTGCCTTCGCTTGGAAAAACCTTCATCATCTTGGCTGGTTTGGTCCTGATTGAGATGTTTTCCTCAATCATTCTTTCTTTAAAGGGATAGTTCACTCAAATATTACAATTCAAAATTTATACACCATCTTGTTGTTCCAAACCGGATGATGACTGAGTTCTGTGAAGCACAGATAGTGAGTTTTTGATTAAATGAAAGTGAATGGGGATGTCAAGCTTTGAAAGGGTTCACAAACAACATTAAAGAACAATAAGTGTCTTTTTTTTTCCAACTGCATATAAGTCTTCTGAAGCCATTAGCTTTGAATGAAGAACATACAGAAACTTAAGTCACTATTAACTGAAAATCTTCCTCTGCTCGCCAATCAAATACAGTGGCAATAACGTTTGGTCACGAGATACGTGAGAAACAATGGAGTCAAATCGCACCGTACCGTTTTTGTTGTACGAACTACTTGTAGTCCAGTTCAGAGCTTATCCAAACGGGAAGATTGTCACTGAATAACGAAATAGAATATAGGAAATGGCTGCGAAGTTGCATGGCATACTTTTATGGCACTATTTTGGAGCTTAAACCCAGTCCCCATTCACTTTCATTACATGAGGGTGAGTAAATGATGACATACTGTGATATGATTTTTGGGTTATCTATATCTTTAGCTGGATCTCTTCCTCTTGGAATCTTTCCTTCCTAACAAAGGCTGCTACTTTTCCACCCTCCGTGTGTCCTCGTGCCTGTTACGTGAGTTTAGTTGCTCTTTGATGTGTGTGGGACCCACAGGGGTCTGCTCATGTTGGTCTGCTTCTGATTAGCTTTTCTCTTTTAACCGCTTCCTCTCTCCATGTGTCCACTGACTCAGCAACTTCTGTTTGGACAAGGAAAGGATTGTACACTTCACGAGTTGCTGTTTTTCATTTTTCTCTATGCCGCCGAAGAACTAACCCAAAATGCTCAGGCTCTTTGACCTTTCGTGCACAGATTGACCTCAAATCTAACTTTCTCACTCTCTCACTAATGACCGGTGCTTTTAAAATGACATTTAATCACATTTAAAATAATTGTCAGATTAATAATTATGGTTATCTTAATTTTGTCTTGCAGAAAAAAGACGTGACCCGCCTAATGGTAGGTTGTTTACCAATTAATTAAGTCTACTAAGTTAATTCAAACAAGTTTTATGTAAGTTCATTCTGTCTTGACTGAACTTTAAACATGATGGACAGATTTTACCAGCTGAAGTGTATTGATCATCTGCAGGTGAATTGAAGATGCCCTGATGTTTCTTGATACAGAATAAATATTGAATCGTTGGGGAGAATTTCTTGAAAACAATGGTCAGGTCTTATTTCACCTAAAAGTAATAGAAAACAAAAAGACATTAAATGTATTTTAATTGTTATTAAAATTATGTCTCAAAATACTTTTTAAATATGGTCTTAAAATAGGTATTTGCGTATTTAATTTTTTTATTTCAAATGTTTTTATTGTATGTATTTTTATTCTTTTAATTTTGAAAAACTTTATAGGATTTTTATCACTATACTTTTTTTGTTGTTGTTCAACTTCCACCATAAACAAACAAAAACAATCGTTTCATTTTGGGATGAAATATTTAGGGCTAGTTAAAATGATAAATGTTCTGATTAACCGCAATCTTCATTTGAACGATCACAATTTCAATTCTTCAAATCCCCAAATCAATATTTGACTTCAACTTTATATTTACTTCAGTTTTGGTTGTCACGAGTATTCTGTTAAATAAATAGCGACTGGACTGCATAGTTTGGCCCTCGATAAACATATTTTAAATAATATTTTCAAAAATAAAACAAGTTAGACGGTCCCATGTATAATTCTCAGCTTTAGCTGAGAGAGTGTTTTTCATTAGCAAAATGGACATTATAACTTGAATCTAGCCAAATGAATCGCAAACGAATCAAGAGCTTGTGAATCAGAATGGGATCAATCTGTATCGATTCCCAGCACTAGAAATATGACTTGAGAATTTTTGTGAGTTTCACCATTTACAATTATGAATTTGGCAGATGCTTTTATCCAAAGCGACTTACAGAGCCCTTATAACAGGGAAAATCCCCCCCACAGAAACCTGGAGTTAAGTGGACACAATGGTAGTGATGTGGAGATCGAACTGGCAACCTTCTGCTTACCAGTTCTGTTCTTTAGCCCACTACACCACCACCACTGTGTACAGTACAACCTGGGTCAGAAATTAACTTTTTTATGGGGCAAGAGTTGCCCCTTGAATTTTATTTTCAAGGGTATGATGGCATTTAAAAAAATGTTTTTGTAACTTTTATATGAAATATTTGAATTTAATTGATTTATTAATATAAATGGCCAATGTATTCAGGAAGGCTGTTACCTATTAATGTAAATCTCATATTTTGTGATAATATGTTTTAGGCTTAGAACAAAATATTAGAAAATATATCAGATGTTACAAATGGAAAAAAAATAAGGAATTCATTATAGGGCGTTTTTTGCCCCTACATTTTAATTACAGGGTGTTTTTGTAACTTCAGTGGCAGTTTTGTCACAAGCTTCCATTTATTTCTGACCCCTAGTACATCAAATGCATTTCACACACACACATTCTGCACTCTAAACTTGATCTTCACATTGTATGTGGTCTTGAGTATATGTAGTCCAATCACAGTGACCCCTAGTGACATCACTGTCAACCACCCCTCCAAACGTCCCACCCAAGGAAACGTGAATATTAGCAGTTTGTTTCTTCAATACCTTCCACCCTAAGGGAAATACTGTTTCAGGCAGCAGCAATCCAGCTATACTGGAAAGTCTGGCACCTGTGTCGCTTCCATCCTACATATTGAGCAATGTTGCAGTTGTGAATCAGCACTAAAGTCTTGGGTAAATGGAAGTAGACAACACAACGTTGACTTGTATGTTCCAAAAGCACGTTTATTCAATTAAATTTGACTATTTGGGGGGCATTTGACACCCAGAGTTCCCAAAGTGGGTCATCAGGTGACTATTTAGGTCCGAGTCTAATAGTTGTTTTTTTATTATTATTATAAATTGGTGTGTTCCAAAACATCTTGTTTACTTGGATGGAAGCAAGGAAATCTGAGCTTTTGTACAAAGGATTTAAAAAAATTATCATACTTTATTTGATTCATTTTACTTTTTCACCTGGTTTAAATTAGATCTTGAATTCCGTTTTTTTTTTTTTGTGTGTGTTAGCAGTAATCTCACCCTCCTGTGATGCATCTGTTTATGTCTGTTGAAGAACATCATAGGCTCTGATGCAACTACAAATATCAGATCTTTAGTTAATCTCTTTGAGGGGATTTTCTCAGATGGTAATATGAATTTAACTCCCATCTGACCTGCTCTCTGGTACTGGTGTTTTGACTCTGGGAATAATGGCGTACTTGCTCAAGGATTACCTCACACTTTTGCATCTGTAAATGCATAGAGACCAACTGAAGTCATGCATCAGATGTCTTAATATTTTCTCAATGCATAACTAGTGGTGTTTGCTTAAGCATGAATCCCTGTTACTTCTACTCATACTGTCATATTTTCCTGTAGAATCATGCTTGGAAGAAACTAGGAGATTTGCAGCAGTACTGCTGGCTTTAACTGTTATGTAAAATCCTGTAATGGCGTATAATTTGCTGGGATTAAAATGGGCGGGACATTAGCCAGGCAGTTGTGTTCACGTAGAGCATTTGGACTTAATGCTGCATTGAGTTTAAAGAGTACATACATGCTTTGTGGATGTCTACATGCCATTGTGTCAGCCTTTGGTAGCGCTGGTGGTGGACCGTAGACTTTAGAGATGATGTTCTGCACCACTTTCCTATCAGCCCCAACTGATGAGATACTGGACGGGGCTTTGGATATGGGAGGTTGCCTGGCTCCCCTGCAGTGCCTTGTACTCCCAGAGGAAGAGCTCTATGCTCCGTTCTCTGACCCTGCGACAAACCTGCGATGCAGTGAGCGCGGCTGTGTGGTGATGGGTAAATTCCTCCTGGACGTGAGTTTAGGAGGTGGAGACGTTAGTGGTCATTGTAGCCCATCTGTTGCACCTACCCCTGCTTGCGGTTATCTAAACCGTGAAGTTGCAGGTAGGTTCTAATTGGTGCTGTTGACATGAAGATGTTTCTCTGAAGGTTTTTGGGGACAAGAGATGGTTTAGAGATTTTATTGGCAGTTTAGTGATGATTCAATGCAGTCAGTGTGTTTGTTTCTTTGTGTTCAGTGCATTTGAAGGGATGATTCACCTAAAAATTAAAATTCTCATAATTTACCCTTATGCCATCCCAGATGTGTATGACTTTCTTTCTTTGGCAGAACACAAATGAAGAGTTTTAGAAGAACATCTCAGCTCTGTAGGTCCATACAATGAGAGTGAAAGGTGACCAGAACTTTGAAGCTCTTAAAAGCATATAAAGGCTGCATAAAAGTAATCCATACAACTCCAGTGGTTAAATCCATGTCTTTTGAAGATATATGATACTTTTTACTATTAATGTTCCACAATCGTCAAAAATGGTTCTCTGAGGAACCAAAAATCGTACTTCAATGGCATTGCTAAAAAAAACCTTTTTGGAATCGTTATTTTCAAGAGCGTTCTGGTTATTATTTTCCATGGAACCCTAAAGGAGAACTTTTGAAGAATTTTTAAGCATCTCTTTCCCATGCAATGAGTTTTTGGTGTCCATGTCTGTCAAGCTCCAAAGTAGGATAGAAAGTGTCAACAGGGAATGCTATGTTCCAAGTTGTCTGAAGCCATATGATTGCTGGGAGCTAAGAATATTCTTCAAAAATGTTCCTTTAGTGCTGCACAGAAAGAAAGGCATACAGGTTTGAAACGACATGAGGGTGAGCAAATAATGACAGCATTTTCACATTTGTCCAGTAACTCCAAAAATGGATGGATTTGAACAATTCATCGATAATCAAACATTTACTTAATTGCGACTTTTTCAGGGCAATCGGGACCTGCAGGACCTGCGCTGCCGATGGCGACAGTGGACATAAAGAACCCAGAGATCAGCAATCAGCGTTTTCACAATAACTCGCAAATGAACAACATCAACCTCCATAGCAACTTCAAGAAAGACAAAGCCAAAGGGAAAAACAACAACAAGAAGAAGAGAATATCGAAATCTGAAATTGGCACTCCTAGCAATTTTCGGTGAGTTTACTTTGGTGTTCAAAACAAATGGTTTCATAGTGATGATTGTTTGGCCAGGAATTGCTTTTACTTCTGTGTTCAAATACTTTTCAATTCAGAACTTTTAAGGAAGCCATTTGTAGGTTGAGTTCCACCCTAAAAGTCTAACACTATGGCTCATTGGTGTGTACTCAACATTGCTTTGTTTTTTTGAGAAGCCCGACACCGCAACATTGGTTCAACCAATGGAGTGAGTTTGAGGCGTGACTATCTGTTTTCGTTGACGGGCAGGGAGGAATTGTTTAGAAAAGTACCAATGGGTTGGAACTGTATTATGCAACAATATTTTTAATTTCCTCTTACAGTACATTCCTGGAGGTTTGTTTACAGTGTTGTGGTGGGAAATGCCATCTGATGGACACTTCCTTTTAATCCCATGTAATATATTGCTCAACATGAGCCTGCAGTTTTGATAATGTGGAGGTTGTATTCCAGGAATCGGGTTTAAGTGGTGTCTTTATTTGCTTAAACACATATGCATGAAAGGTCAGACAGACCTCAGAAATAGAAAATTAATTTTCTTTTATATATATTTGTTAAAGCATATCTCTTATCAAATTCCTTTTTTTCCAGTCACGTTGGGCATGTCGGCTGGGACCCGAACACTGGTTTTGATGTGAGTATTTCCAACGTTGTGTGTTTTGCATTTATTGCTTTAACGCGTTTTTGTCATGTCGTATTTCCTCTGTCAAAGGTCGCGGCAGGACATGATTCATAAATGCAACTGTCATCTCTTACACAATGAGATTTGAGGGGGGGGTGGGGGTATATATATTCATAATCCAAAAACAATCATCGTTCCAAAAAATGAAGAATCATATTTCACTTGTTGAGTTACTACGAATGGTTTGTGTGCATTTAGATTAGTTTATATTTTTGGCAATTCTGTTTAAGGGATTACATTAAGTGGATTTATTTGGGGTTACAGTGTGATTCTGGTGGAAGAATTGTTAAAGGAATAGTTCACCCAAAAATGACAATTCTCTTATCATTTACTCACCCTCATGGCGGGGGGCCTGGGTAGCTCCGCATGTAAAGGTGCTGACTACCACAACTGGAGTTGCAAGTTCAAATCCAGGGTGTGCTTAGTGACTCCAGTCAGGCTTCCTAAGCAACCAATTTGGAATTGGGCATTCCAAATTGAGGAGAAATGGAGAGAAAAAAAAAGGCAACTCCCCGTCACGCCATCCCAGATGTTTATGACTTTCTTATTCAGAACACAAATGAAGGTTTTTAGAAGAATATCTCTGCTCTGTAGGTCCATACAATGCAAGTGAATAGTGGCCAGAACTTTGAAGCTCCAAAAAGCACATAAAGGCTGCATAAAAGTAATCCATAAGACTCCAGTGTTTTAATCCATGTCTTCAAAATGTACAAATACAGTATGCACATGTCATTTGTCGTTGGCTGCTGTGTGTGTGTGTGTGTGTGTGTGTGTATATATATGTATGAACCGTGATCTCAAAGACATCAGTTGAGAAAGAGGTTGAAAATATTTTGGTGTATAACATAATTTTGGTTACATATGCATTTAGCTGATGCTTATCCAAAGCAATTTAAACATGAAGAATGCTACAGCACCAGGAATTGATGCTTTTTATTATTTTTTACAAAATATTTATGGCCAACTCCTTGTCTTTTCTCAGTTAAATAATCTTGACCCAGAGCTGAAGAACCTCTTCGACATTTGTGGCATTTCTGAGGACGAGCTTAAAGACAAAGAGACATCTAAGGTCATCTATGACTTTATCGAGAAGAAAGGAGGAGTAGAGGCTGTAAAAAATGAATTTCGGCGACAAGGTGAGTTTTAGAGTTTGGGTTGAGTTATCTTAGTGACCGCTAAAACTTTAGGATTAGCAGTCATGATTTTTATCTAAGCTAAAATGTTTATAATTTGTACCATTGAAGAGTAATGATTGAAAAATCTGTTCTTCAGGACCCTCGAGGTTGTGTGGTAGGTTCATTATTCCCTTTGCATGGGTCTGCAGTGCCAATAATAACCAATCAGATTAATTCCTCGCAGACTTGCATGTCATTCTAAGATATGTTGTGTGTTATCTTTATAGATAAAACCTTGATTTGAGTGTCTCTTGTCAGAACGTTTGTTTCAGTTCTGGTGAAAGTTCTGCTCACCGCTGAGTGCGTTCCATGTCAAAGGCTCCCTTATTTTTCAAAGACAGATTTTTGTTATTAGCATTGGCTTGCAGCATCACATTTGGTGTAATAAGTTCAGCTGTGAGCAGCAGCCAGAATTAGCACACTGCATCCTACGTGAATAATAGTCCACTTTGCTTTCTTCTGACGTTCTGCGATTAGATTTAATAACCTGGCATTTTTTTGTATTTACATTGGCAGGTTTGCCTTTGAAGTGATTTGTCTGCATTAGCATTCATTGGACAATGAAATTGGTTGTTTCATATATTGTGTGGGTGGGCAGTTTGATCAATATTTATATGATGATACGAGTCATTTTGTATCACTGTACTGGTATATAGCACTATGATTATATAAAATGGTTCATATATTAAATAATCAGGTGATAAAACCCATTTCTGAATAATCCAGTAAATGTGTATTTTAACATTTTTGGACTGGCCCCATTCACTTTTATTGGAAGTTCTCGACTCTAGTCCCGATTTTTGGTTCTTTTTTAAATACTGTAAATGATAACATCCCTTTTTTTTTTTTTTTTGGTGGTAATCAATATTATGTCACCAATGTTGTCGATTGAGCTAACTTGTATTTAACCCGGAACATTCCTTAATTAAGAACGTTCTTCTAAAGACATGATGTTCCATTCTCTGTCTCCAGCTCCACCTCCACCTTCAAGAGGAGGACCGCCACCACCTCCACCTCCCCACAGCTCCGGGCCTCCTCCCCTACCTCCTTCCCGTGGCCGAGGAGCTCCGCCCCCACCTCCTCCATCAAGAGCTCCCAACACCGCCCCACCTCCTCCACCTCCCTCCCGTCCAGGGATGGGAGCACCACCACCTCCACCCAGCAGAGGGCCTGTGCCTGCTCCCCCTCCACCACCCCAACCTGCCGCCTACTCTCCACCAGCTCCTCCTCCACCCTCAATGGGTGGAGCTCCACCACCTCCACCCCCAGGACCCCCACCTCCTGCACCTCCTCCCCTACCAGATGTGGATTCAGGGGAGTCACTGGGGGGTAAATCTGCACTCCTGGATCAAATTCGAGAAGGGGCTCTGCTGAAGAAGGTTGACCAGAACAACAGGGCTCCAGCGTCTGGTGGTGGCGGACGAGGCGCACTCTTAGACCAAATACGAGGGGGCATTCAACTTAAAAATGTAAGTTGATGGGTAAATGCTTTCAGATACTCTTTTCTAAAACTGATGAAACAAACAGTGATAGTGGGCATTTTCTACCACTGTATGCTTTAATGTTATTGGTGGGCTGCATATTCTGTGCTTTAAAATTCTGGAGAGGAAAGCATTTGTAAATAAATTGCTTTAGTGCTTTGGATGTCAATTTTCAAAATGCACATGGAGGATTTCAAGTAATATGTGCATGTAGCCAACTGTTTAAATATCATTTGAATTAATACACTTAAGAAATGCAAGTATTGGCATTTTCCTCTTAAAATATTCTTAGTTCAGTGTATTATAATACATTTCACACACTATCACGGTGTATGCAAAAAAAATAATGTTTATTTATAGAGAAATGCTCCTACACTGATAACAATGTGTTTGTTCTTCTGTGACCCGGACAAAACATTACATGCAGCGCACAAGTGCCCTCTATCGGCAAATGGCTGTGCAGACTTTCTTATCAACATCTGCTGGCATGATTACTGAACGCATTTGTTCTGAAATTAATCAGTGATCTTAAATTATTAATGACAATCAATCAATTATCGATTAGCCATTAACATCCCTATGTAGTGCATTATCCATCATAGGCTGTGTGATTTAATTAATAATTGAGATTAAAAGTATTGGTGCTACAATTAACTAATTAAAAGGATAGTTCACCCAAAAAATTAATTCTCTCATCATTTACTCACCCTCATGCCATCCTAGATGTGTTTGACTTTCTTTCTTCTGCTGAACACAAACTAAGGTTTTTAGAAGAACATCTCAGATCTGTATGTCCATACAATGCAAGCGAATGGGTGCCAGAATTTTGAAGCTCAAATCCACATAGGGGCTACATAAAAGTGATCCATAAAACTCCAGTTGTTAAATCCATGTCTTCTGAAGGGATATGATAGGTGCGGTTGAGAAACATTAAGTATTTTTTTCTTTCACATTCTCATTCTGTTTTTGGGGATTCACATTCTCCCTGCATATCGCCCCCTAATGGGCAGGGAGGAGACTTTATGATAATTGACTTGAATATTGATCTGCTTCTCAACCACACCGATCATATTGTGTCTAAACACATGGATTTAACTACAGTATTGTTTATGTATTACTATCATGCTCCCTTTATGTGGATTTTGGAGCATAAAAATCTTGGCACCCATTCAGTTGCATTGTATGGACCTACAGAGCTAAAATATTCACCTAAAAATCTTAATTTGTGTTCTGTAGAAGAAAGTAAGTCATACACATCCGGGATGCCAGGAGGGTGAGTAAATCATGAGAGAATTTTAATTTTAGGGTGAACTGTCCCTTTAAGAAAAGTCTCAATTATGGCATTTTCGGTTTATTCACATTGTGAATAAAAAATATTTTTATACAATGTTGTTTATTGCCGCATGAACCAATCACAGACATGTGCATTGCTCAATTTCTGTGTGTGATTCATAACAATAGTAATAATAGTTTTGTTTTTCATGTTGCTAAGAAGGCCAATGTGAAGTTGAATGTTAAGGCACTGTCTTGATTGACTGATTTATAAATATGTGTCCGCAAACAAGTGCTAGATGGATGTTTTTGACCTTTGTTCCACGTCTTGCACAGAATGTCAAGTTAATAGAACTTAAACTCTTTAAAACAGGTCTTGAGACACCTGCTTTCTGTCCCATTAAACAATTAAAATTATCCACTAAAAATTAAGTACATCTGATCTGAAATCAAGAGAAATCTCTAGAAATTTAGCATACTTTTGGATCTGCCTTTCGCTCAAAAAGACCAGAGCAACATCTGAACTGCTCATCTGTGCATCTTAGAGAAAATTCTAATCATGTGATGTTTTCAGGTATCAGATACTGCAGACTCGACCACACCCACTCCTACCCCCTCAGCTGGCATTGTGGGGGCGTTGATGGAGGTAATGCAGAAGAGGAGCAAAGCGATCCACTCTTCAGGTGTGTGGCCACTGCTGTGCTTGAGCATCACTTTAGCATGATTTATGACAATCGCAATCACTTTGAGCTTCAATCAAATATAAAAAGGATATTTGATGGATTGTGGCATGTTTGTGAATCAAAATGCATTGAAATCATATTTAATATGTCGTTTTGCAGATGAAGATGAGGATGATGATTTAGAAGATTTTGAGGATGACGATGAGTGGGATGACTGATGACCATCACTGCCCAAAAGAATTAAGACACTAGATTCCTCATGTCTTTCGAAATCATATCAAATTCTAATGTAAATGGATGACCGATGGGCTGTAAATGTTTGTTGCCTTTATGCTTTTTTTGTATTTATCTGTGCAATACCTCATTTAATCCGTAAAGGTTTGTCATATATCTTCTGTAAAGGTTTTATTTTCTTCTCCTGGATTAATGTGCAATTTTACATCAAGTTTTCTTGATTTGTAGAGTTGAATGGTTTTGGGTCTTTTTGCTTTATTCTTTGTAGCCAGAAAGGAGGTCTACTCTAAAGAACAAGATAAGCTAGTCTTTAATGTTGTGACTAAAAGCAAGAACACTATTTTCATACTTTTCTCTTATGTACTTTAGCTTTTCTTATTCAGATCGTAGTTTAGCGCTATTATTTTCTTAATAAAGAAAAGGATATTTAGCCCCATTGCTAATTTGTAAATTTGCTCAGAGTTTGAGTCGGTTTATATTTTTGCACGAATCAAAAAGAGCTCGTGTGAATATGACGCATACGGCGGTTATGTTTACATACTGTGTGCTAGCTACTATTTCAGGACTCCCATTAACAAACACTACAGTTATTAGAAATGACGCTATCTTTATATTTGCATATTACAGGCACAACTTTAAATCTTACAGGCAATTTGCTGTTGGGCAGAGATCAGATTCGATACACATTTGGATTAAATGGACATTTTATGTAGAAATGATGTGTGCCATTATTTTTTTTTAAAAGTCGAACCTACCTGAAGCAGACTGTTCATACACTTTCAAACTGTACTAATAATCCACTGTGATGCTGTACTAAATCAAAGAGCCCTGTCGAGGGTCATGACACGATGGCCTGCAGTGGGTCGTATCAGCAAAATAACTGAACATAGTTGCGCTGTTTGCATCATATAGCTGTTGAATATTCGGTCGTATATCTTTTACAGGTTGTTGTTTTTTTTTTTCCTTTTTTTTTCTTGTTTTCATGCAGGGGTTGCTTTGCATTCAGATGCAAGAAAGACTTGAACCCTTTGAAATTAGATTGGAAAAATAATTAAAATTGTACACTCAAATAAATGTTAATATTTACTGAGCCTTTATATTGTTGGCTGTGTTATTTGTTGCCTTTTGAGATTTATCTTAAATTATGTGCAAATAATTTTTATGCATGTGCAATGCGTAATGTTGACTACTTAAAAATAGTCTTGGTTTAATCCATGAAATTGATTGGATTAAAGGAAGTATATTTCCTTTTTTTTTTTCTTTTTCCTGTGGCCTCATTCTCCTTGTAGTGTTGGCACACTGCAAATGTCCATTACAGGTTGTGATACACCGGTGGTTAATATTAAAAGTCGATTATGTCCCTTAAAATCTTGAATATCATTTTTGCAACCGGGTTATGTGGGAACATCAGGTACATTAGGGATAGCTGTTGTTGCTACCACTGCTAAAAACATTTCTGTGTTCACAGTGAACAGCTGCAGAGTGGATTTAAGCCCAGGGAACTTTTCCAAAACGTACAAACCATGTTGGATCTGGATTAAGAGACTGATATTCACACAATTAATACTCTCCCATTTCATTTGAGCCCATCTTTTGGTCATGGGAGTCTAATATGCTGACCTCTTCCTTTACCACAAACCGTTTTGGTAAGTTCTAAGTAAGACACATACCATAAGGCAGAACGAATTGATGAAATCATTCTTTTGCAGCTGTTTTGATGATGATAATTGGTTGAATAGGTCATCACTCATCAATTATATTTTTTATGTCCGCACACATTGACATTTAATTTTTTGAATCAAGCTGAATATTTACATTTATACATTCAAGAACTTGTGTTAAAAATCATTAAAAGTCAAGATAGAAATACAAGATCTAAAGAATAGCCATTTTGCTTTAAAAACAATGCAAATGCTTTAAAAACCACTACAACAGAAACTAGTACTATTCATTAATATCATAAGTAGATAGAAAATGAATACAGTGCAAATATCCAGGACATTCTCAATACAGAAAACCCTACTTTTATATTACACATCTCTTTATGCCACTTTAATTTTAATTTATAATAATAATAATAAGATACATTTTGTGAATTTGTCCTTTCCTGTTGCACATTTGTCTTAAATCATTGACTGCACACCCACAAAAATAATTCTTCTGATGATCATGGTGAATAGATACATGATTTGATGTTTAGTGCACTTTGATCCTGGATACTTGTTCGATCTTATTCCGAAGTCTAAATGTCTGGTTGGTTACCGAAGATACTGAGGAACTTCCACCTGAGAAAAAAAGCATACAAAAGCATTCTTTGAATATATTAGACTTGTATATAAGCTTTAAAATAATTCATATGATATATGGCGCTACACTATGCGTTAAAGTCCTCTCAGATTTTCCTACATTCTTCCCACACTAGAAGGCATCTGCCTTATCGAGACAGCAGCAAACTGGCCTCTATTTATAGTGGCATTAAGTGTGAGGAATTCATGGGGTCAAGATACTTTGTCTGAGGGTAACTATGAATTTTCCACTACAGCTATGAACTGAAACCCTAGTTGAGTTTTATCTGTATCATTTTGTTCAGTCCGGAGTATTTGTCTCTCTAATGCCTATTCTTGCCTATTCTTCTGTCACAATGACGGCAATCTGGGAAGAATGCATCTAAAATAGATCAGATTGCATTGCATGTCATATGTTATAAGCAGGTGTGGCAACAATAAGAGGTATGCTCTGAGATCACAGGAATTAACCAAGCAATGCACTGAGCTTCAAGAGAGTAAGTTATTTTGTGTGTATAAACCTTTTGCAATAGGAGTAAATGTCAAGACCAGGTTATTTTTATTTCTACTGAAATCAACAAGGTTTCACTTTTTTTTTTTTCTTTTTTTTTTCATGTTTGCTCAACATGTTGGAATAAAGTAAGACCATTCATAGAGCAGTCAATGGCTCTGTTCCAAAACCTAGTGAGCTACATTTTAAGGCATCATTGCAAAAGGTAGGCAGTACAGTATAATTATGCTACTTTGTAAGGCAATCGCAGAATGTCGTGTGATGAGATCGGTAGGAAATAAAAAAAACAATCCAAGATGGTATAGATGATGTGAGGGAAATGTTGATTAAAAAAAAATCATTCAATACTCAAAATAATGAGAACTGTTAAATCTAATTGAAAACTACCCAATAGTTGTTTGAGTGATGTTTTTTATGCTTATTGGCATATCATGGTGTTAGCTTGGCAAGATGCTAACGTAGACTATATTGAAATCAATTGTGAGTTGAGTGTCTTGTGTGATTTGCTTCAGGATTGCTATTTTTTTAGTTGTTGCTTATATAGAGCTTATGAGGTTCCATTTCAGTCGGGATGCTGCCTTAAAAAGCAAGGCAGCTCACTAGATTCTGTAAGCGAACCTAGGAAGTTTTTCTGATACTCACCCTCCTGAGATTTTTGATGCTGCTGCCCTTGATGGCAGCCATGAGTTGATCATGAGCACCGCATTGTGGCGTGGAGGGTCTGGAGTTCTCCCTGTCATTGATTGGTCTCAAGGTGTTCTTCAGTTCCTTTAATATGTTTTTAGTCTCTGTTTGCTTTGCTGCCCCTTTTTTACCCTTTTTTGACCTAGACTTTGTGGGACCCTGCTGTTTCTTGGAGGTCTCCTCTTGCCGCTTGATGACCTCCGCAATCATCCTGGTGGGAGCCACCTTCTCTTGAATGGGTGCAGGAGGTGGAGGCGGAGGAGGAGGAGGTGGTGGTGGAGGAACATGAGCAGGAGGAGCATTCTTCTTTGGCATTTCAATACGTGTCATCTTTGGGGATGACCATGGTGAACTCCGGGGGGAACCGTAAGGGGAAGGGGTGGTCGTACTCTTCTGAAGGGCAGCAGTTCGAGGGTTTGTGGATGTCGGTGCACCTCCTTGCTGTTGTTGCATCCTCTTCTGTCTTTGGAGGTCCTGGTTGCGCGTGAGAATGGTCGTCATGCTTATACGAGGCCCGGGAAGGTCGAACTGGTAGCCCAACTTGATCAGTGTGGTATTCTCCCTCAGTATCTTTACGATCTCCATTTCTACCTGACCTCCACAAATGTGCCGTTGATTGTGAAATCGAAGTTCAATAAGAGTATTGTTTTGTTTCATGGATTGCACTAGTGCCAGTATACCTTTTCCTGTAATAAAGTTGGACTCCATGTTAAGATTTGTGATGTAGCGGTTTTCTTTCAGCATCTTTGCTATGGCACAAGCTACCTGGTCATCTGCATGAGTGTTGGCGAGACTAAAGAAGCGTACATGAGTGTTGGAATGCAAGGCCTCTGCAAAGCGGATAAGGATCTCTTGGGAGATGTTATCTATGTTGTTGAGGTTGACCTCAGTGGTATCTGGGTCATTGTTGAGGATCTTCTCCAGAACATCGTCCACCACAGTGGGGTTTCCTGACAAGCGACTGGGTTCCTGAACTTGGACTTTTGGTTCACCCATCATTGGAGAGTTTTGTCTAACAGGCTCTACCATTCTCAGTTTGGACTGACCATTTGAACACTGCTGAGGTTGAGTCATACAATCCAGTGGAGGTACCATTTTAGAGCTGTTCTCTTCTTCATCATCTTCTGTCGCTGACTCCTCAAGTTCACTTTCTTCTTCTTCCTCCTCTTCGTCTTCAACTTCCTGATATTTCTGTCCATCTTTCTCATTTTCTTCTGCCTCATCTTTTTCATCCTCAGACTCTTCTACCTCATCTTTTTCCTCCTCGGATTCTTCTACCTCAACTTTTTCCTCCTCTGATTCTTCAGTTTCACTCTCCGTCACACATTCCTCCTCTTCTCTGGAGTCTTCATTTTGCTGGAACCAACATATGATTGTTAGAATAACAAAAAAGTGCCACCAATGCTCCTTGTGCTATTATGACCTGTACTGTATATATACTACATATGTGTCATATTTTTATGTATTTATGATAATTTGACAATCTAGCAAAGAGAAATAGCTTTTCAGACACACTTTGCTTTTGTTTATAATGAACAGAGATATAGTAATTTTCCATATCCCCCACCCCCACGTTTTCTATTTCTGCCCCACAGGAGGAGACAATCATTTTTCAAAGACCTATCGCTGAATGTGTCCCTCTTCTTTTCAAATAATTTCTTTGCCGCTATTATAAATGTATAGTACATCACTCTGCTATATTAGTGATTGTTGGCCAAACAGGAAAGTCAAATATAGCATCTCAAGTCATAGTTTGAACTTGAGTTAGTAGATCACTTACCTGTCTAGGACTTGCGGATCCCATCCTTTCCTCCTCCAGCAGTTTTCGGGTCTCATTTTCCCAGTATTTCATCAGAGCCTCCCGACTGAATGTTCCAGTGGGAGTCTTAGCTGTCTGATCTCTCTGTCGCAGTCCAATGGGAACATTGTCGTCAGGATCAATATCCGACAACTCCTTCTCTAGCTCCTGGAGCTCCTCGGCAGTCAGTGAGGCCAACAGCTCATCTTCATCCAAATCCTCGTACTTACTCAGTTCCCGACGGTAGCCAAATGTGCTCATGGCCTCCTGGTAGTCTACTTGGTGTGTAAAAATTCTGGTTTTGTCGTCTTTTGGTGCATCAAAGAGGATTCTGTGATCTTTGGAGTGGTGTAACCGAGAGTGAGTGCTCATCTACTGTGGTGTGCAGCTGGGGGGGGTGTCTTAAGAGCGGGATCAGAGAGATGGGGGATAAAGCCCCAGCCCATGATGCCGTTGCTTTTTTGGGAGGCAGGAGTCAATCAGACAGAGCTGCAAAAAGAATGTGAGCTCACAACATGGCCACAGCGAGGCCTGTCAACAAATCCCAACTGCATTGTTCATGTCCAAAATAAGCACAGATAGGTTCTGAGGAGATGGCTTGGAGAGATACAGTGATGCACTTAGAATAGAGGGGCTATCATGCCAGTGAAGAGCTTTACATTTTTTTTTTTTTTCTAGACAATTTTCTGTAGATTTTGTCAGTTAACCCCAAAAGAGAAACTTTATATATGATCTCAAAATATAGGATCTAAATATGCTTCAAATGTTCAAACTTTAGATAAATCAATAATTAACAGTGGTAGGATATTTTAGTATGCTGGTATTTACATATTTAGATTTTTCATTGTTTTTACGGTTGGAATTTTGCCTATAATAAGCTATTTAATGGCAGGTTCTCATTGTGACACCCTGTGCCGCTATTGGGGCATGCTGTCACCTAAAAAATATGTTGGCGTGTGTTAAATAAACAGTTTAATCCGGGTAAAAACAGTGAAGATGTTTAATATTGTTTTGTAGTTAAGAACTCAAGGAAATTGACTCTCAAATTGAACCTAACATGAGAAATAGCAAAAGTGTGACAATGATCCTTGGTCTCCCCTATACTTCCCAAATCTGGTAGGAATAGAATTTGACTACCCAGCATGCCCTTTGGTGCTTTTAGTTTTTCATGTGTGCCAAAAATACCACATAGAGCTCATGAAACACGTCACAGAGCTAATAGTGAGGGGGAGATTATCTCAGGAGCTGATATTGGCCTGACATGAAACATTGTGTGGATTTGAAAAATCCTCTTCTCCCCTTGCCTTTTACTGTTCTCATTTTGCATTTGATGTCATCAAGAATTAATTTTCTTTATTACTGCATTTATCAATGTGGACGTCATACAAACAAATCCTGCATGGGAAGTTGTGAATCTGAATGGAGACTAACCTTTAAAATTGGGGAGATATTTATGGATTTTGAATGCTATATTCTCTCAGATCATGCAAGTGTGTGTAACACTCAGTTTTGGTCCGAGTGCCAAATGTTAGATAAGCTGTTTGTTGTCCCATTGGATCCAAACAACCACTCAGCCTGAATGGAGTGAGGCTTGATCATTTTATGACAGGAACACAATGTGAACTGTATCACTAGAGCCGCCGACTGGCATTGATAGAACAAGAATGTTGTTGCTTTGATAACAAGGGTCTCTAGCAACATCAGCTTCCGTAAGATCCATAAGTGCTGTTGGACCACGGCCAAGATTGATGATGTTTCACAATGTTTGAAATTTATGCCATTTTGCTATGGTTAAAGAAATGGCATGTCATTTTATAATAACTACCAATTATAAGTAAATATTACCATAAATGTTTTGGCATGTGATAAATATGAAATGTCAGGAAGTGACTTTCTGTAAAAACTGCATTGGCAAACTGTTTCAAGTTTAAGAGGTTTATATGCAGCATATATCTTTGCATACTGTAGACTAATCTCACTAAAACAGTCAAGAACATTTCTAGGTCAAATTACATCCATGAAAATAATTTTTAGAATATAGAAAATGAGGCCTTATTTCCTACATTTAAAGATTTAAACTTTTTTTTTTTTTTACAACTATTTTCCTCCCCGTCGAGAAGGTTGCAATATGCACAAAGAATGTGAATCAACAAAAACAAAAGGACTTTTAGAAGAGAGCACTTAAGAGGGCTGTGATTTATCCTAAAAAAAGGACATAAATATTGATCTGTTTCGCACCCTCATGGATCATGGATTTAAAGGAATATTTCTCATCATTCTCTCATCATTTACTCACCCTAGATGTGTTTGACTTTCTTCTGCAGAACACAAATGAAGATTTTTAGAAGAATTTCTCAGCAATTTTGGTACATACAATGCAAGTGAATGGGTGCCAAAATAATTTTGAAGCTCCAAAAAGCACACAAGGCAGCATAAATGTAATCCATAAGACTCCAGTGGGTAAATCAATAGCTGTGTCTCATTTCGAAGTTTGTGTCCTCCGGAGGTTGCATTTGTCTCGTTTCAGAAAAGCGAGTAGGACACTCTGAATGCAGCCTTCGAATGTGACCTCCTTTCATGGGAATTCAGTGGAGGAATGAGTTGAATCCTATGTGGGCACTCAAAACCTACAATTCCTTGCTTCAACAGAAATTAACATTTCCAAGTTGAAGTACCTCAGTAGACAGGTGCAGAGTATATTATATGTATAATTCTAGTAATGTATAAATAAATGAAGTATTTTAGAAAAAAAAGTTCTCTACACGTCATTATAACTCTCCTAAAATGTACCTCATATGTTCCCTACCAGAGGGACTTTGAGTGTAAAGAGTGGCGTGCTGTCATAGCAATTTTGCACAATGACACTATTGGTTAGGTTTAGGTTGGGGAGGTAGCTTTTATTGATTTGAAATTAAAGAGCACTAGCCTTCACCTCATCTGTTTGAGAGATCATTTAACTCTCATTTAGTGCCACACAGTGGAAATTTCACCTCTCGTATTTCCCAGCCCTGACTGCAACCAGGAGGCAGCGTAGAGGGTCCAGGTCCGTTTTCGCACCTGTTTTCAGAAGCATCTCGGTGCATGTGATGTCTCCATTGCAGACAGCAATGTACAGTAGAGTTTTCCTCATGTCACCATAGTCTTCTGAGATATGGCAGCCTAGGATTGGATTGACATCAAAGCCCTTCTCGATCAGCAGCTCTAGACAAGAGACAGTTGACATGGCCTCTGTCTGCTGCAGAATGAACTGGACTCATCCCAGACAGACGAACGGCTCTCTTAGTGGTGATATGAATGAAGGTCCTCAGAGCCCTATGCAAGCAACATTTTAAGGGCATAATTGTAAGATGTCAATGTTAATTATTCCGCCTCCTAAGATAACACCTTTTGACCAAATTCTATGGATGAATCACATGTATTTTTATTTTTACAGAGAAGGCCATCACATAATACATTGCAATAAGCTCTGTGTAAAAAAATAGCTCCAAGATGCAGACAAGGTGAGGGAAATGTTGATTAGAAATGTATTGCATTAACAATCAAAAAATACAGGAGTAGCAAAAATGCATTATTTTAGCAGTAATTGTGTGTGTGCATTTTATTTGTATGTTTATTACTGTTTTAACCCACAGCAGAATCCTTACATCAAACTCTGAGTGCAATAGAGTGCAACAGTCTGGTTCCGGAAGTAGTAATAATAATCCCATTCATTTTCTCCATTGGGGAGTAGATTTAAAGAGTAAACCTTGAAAGACGGACCTACAGTGAGCTCTGAGGTTGTAAATGGAGGTAATAAATATGCTTCTGCTTAAGCCACCAGTCCACGCTATTTTTAATTTAATTTTTCTTAAATTGGTTTCAATAAAGGAATATCTGATGGGAAACTTCACTACCCATGATTCTGATGGAATATATCTACCATTAAGAGAATTATGGGTAAAGAAGAGGTTAAAAGTCATATGACACACTGCAATAGACGCAACTGATTCAATCTCCAGCTACGTTCTCAAACTACTTTATATTTGTACATTTGAATGTTTTGCAGTCAATTAAAATATATGGTTAATAAACTTGAAATCAGCATCTTAAAATCATTTACATCGATTACATAATTTGCAATGTTTCAAGTGATTGTAGTTCATTCTCTCATTAAAGGAGTTAAGTACGCAGTCTAGTACCTTCGTCTTTGTCTGATTTTCACATAATTTTTTTTAGTATGATTAAGAATTAAGAAATGTTATTAAAATAAAAACAAAATGCTGTTTTTTGAAACTTTAAATTGTTTTATTGTATTTCTTCCTCTTTAAATTGTACATTTATTAAAATTGTGAAGTACATTTGTAAAGTACAATTTTAAGAATTCTCTGTTGACCCCTCTCATCAACAAGGTGTTTTCACCCACAGATCTGCCGCTCACTGGATGATTTTTGTTTTTGGCATCATTCGGAGTAAATTCTAGAGACTGTTGTGTGTGAAAATCCCAGATATACTCAAACCAGCCCGTCTGGCACCAACAACCATCCATGTGATTATCTAATCAGCCAATTGCATGGCAGCAGTGCATAAAATCATGCAGATATGGGTCAATTAATGTTCACATCAACCATCAGAATGGGGAAAACGTAATCTCATTGATTTGGAGCGTGGCATGATTGTTGGTGCCAGAAGTTTTGATAACTTATCAGACACGGTGTCCTTCTCCAACAAACCGAGTTTGTTTTTGCAGGTCCTCAAGTATATATTTAGTCCTGACCCAATTACTTTAGATGCTTTGAGAATGCAGGTCACTTTGACATGACTGTGCAAGTGAGTTTGAGTTCCCTCACATGTATAGGTATATATAAACACATTTCTTTTTTAATTTTCTGTAGCCTACATGTCGGGTTAGAAAATGTAAAATCACTGCCCAGAATCATATTGATATAAATATATTTATTGATATAATTAATGTATTTAAATATTATGATTTATATATATGAAGAGATAACTTGTGTGTGTGTGTTTTTATTAAATATACAGCAGTACTGCCTCTCCTAACGCGCATACTATGCAGTCTGCGTTGGGCACCAACTCCCTAGGAGGGCACCAGAAAGTCTATATATATATATATATATATATATATATATATATATATATATATATATATATAATTTGGGAAAGATTAATTCAGCAATGTACAGAGACATCCTTGTTGAAAACCTGTTCCAGAGTGCTCTGGACCTCAGACTGGGGTGAAGGTTCATCTTCCAACAGGACAACAACCTTAAGCACACAGCCAAGATAACAAAGGAGTGGCTACGGGACAACTCTGTGAATGTCCTTGAGTGGCCCAGACTTGAACCTGATTGAACATCTCTGGAGAGATCTGAAAATGGCTGTGCACTGACGCTCCCCATCCAACCTGATGGAGCTTAAGAGGTCCTGCAAAGAAGAATGGAAGAAACTGCCCAAAAATAGGTCTTACAAGCTTGTAGCATCATACTCAAAAAGAATTGAGGCTGTAATTGGTGCCAAAGGTGCTTCAACAAAGTATTGAGCAAAGGCTGTGAATACTTATGCACATGTGATTTTTTTTTTTTTTTTTGCAAGATTTCAAACAAACTTCTTTCACGTTGTTATTATGGGGTATTGTTTGTAGAATTTTGAGGAAAATAATGAATTTAATCCATTTTGGAATAAGGCTGTAACATAACAAAATGTGGAAAAAGTGAAGCGCTGCGAATACTTTCCGGATGCACTGTATATAATGTTGTGACAAACTTGTGTTTATTTATTCATCAATAGTACACAACATTACTCTGAGTAGATATCACATCAAAGTCAATCCTCCACCTTACTGAATAAAGTTTGTGCTGCATAAGTCATTCACACCATCTGTGGGAGATACTGGGATGAAAAGAGGCACCAACATCTTAGGTTCATATATTTTGATTGGCAACCTTTCCCAAAGTACCACCTAATTAAAAAGAGCTATTTTTCTCTTTTTCTTGAGCCTCACCTTTTTCTTTTTCAGTGACCCAGTGACAATGATTCTTCCAGCATGAGCTTGCGTTATTTAAAGTGTCTCAACCCCACTCAGACCTTATGAAAACTTGTTTTAGGACCTCCAAGTTTGATTTTATTTAGTTAGAGAACTCTCTTCAGTGGGTGCGTTGCCTTAGAATAATTCTGAGCTACTGAACTAAAGATCCCATAAAAATAGGTATTGATGCTGTAGTGAAGTGTTGAGGACATCTCTACTGAAACCAGTGGGGTTTGAGTCCCAGCTATGACACAAGTATTGGGGCAATTAACCTTGTCTTAAGAACAAAAAAAAACACGTGACTCATAGAACATCATTGATTGAGGGCCAGTAAGAAGCTTCATGTCCTGGGTATTGAAGAGGTAGAGATGCAAATGCTGATACGTTTTTTCTTTTTAAAATGAAGACATGTGACCTGTAGAACTAACATTGTTAGCATTGCTAGCTTGGCTTAACCTTAATCAGTGGTTCAAGTCTTGGATCAGATAAGTAAACCCATGCTCATTATTTAAAAGACGTGTGGCTCATTAAATATGTGCCAGTATAAGTCTTTAGTATCTCAATGTGAAAGAACATAGCCTTCAGATCCCCATGACATGAAATTGTGCACATGTTTTCATGAATAATGAGTATCTGGGCTCAGATAACACCAGAAGAGGTGAGCATTTGGTAGCTCGCTTTGGAAGAGCATAGCCTTCAACCCAGAGAAGTATGGGTTCAAACCCTACTTATAACCTAAACTTATGTTCATCTCAGCTTCACAAGTAGTTTGAAGACTTGGGTTTCCTCAGAACTGGCATGACATGAGCTGTTGGTGGCTCAGTGTTAAAGAGCATGACTTTAGACCAGAGACGTCTAGGTTTGAACCCTTTTCAAGAACTATGCTTGAGTTTGTCATTTACGAAATAATTTAGTGAAGAGAGTAAGCTCTTGATAGCTCACTTGGCAAGAACATGGCTTTTAAATCAGAGAATCCTGGGTTCTAATCCCAATGAAGACTAACACTTTTAACTTTTGGCCAACCAAAAATGCAAAATTTGAGCATTAACGCTATTATGGGAAGGGAAGTAAAAGAAAAGCATTTTTGAGAACCAAACGCACCGCTTCCTTGTGTAAAACCCCCTGTTTTCAACGCACAGAAACACAGGGGGGGGCCCACACTCAATCATCCCCCCCCTTTCTTGGTTAGGTTTCGCTCACCGGCCTTCTTGCACAGGACAGTAACCCGGGGTTCAACCCTGAACCTTCTGGTTCAATTGCAGTGGCCTTACCACTGAGCTACTGGAGCCTGCACATTGATGACAATTCTCCAGGGAGCTTTATCCAATGAATCTGTGTCTGGCCTATGGAACACAAAATGAGCAGAATGATTGCTGGGATTTGAACCCAGGATCTCACATTTGCTAGTGCTTCGCCTTACCACTTAAGCTACAACAGCACATGTGCTCAAATCACTTTAAATCACTTTAGATCACTTTAGATCACTTTAGATCACTTTAGATCACTTTAGATCAACAAATGATCAAATAGTTTTAAATGATTTGCTTGAGAGAATGATGCTCATGGTTTGCTCCTTGAATGGCTTGAACCAGCAAGTTTTTTTGGTAACCACGGCAAATTAAGACACAAGAATGCTCCTAAGTGCAATTCTTGCAAGTTCTCAAATATTTTCTTAAAATCTTTCTAACATCTTAATTATTTCTTAAGAATAAAAAGACAGGCTTTGACGTTGTCTAATCATACTTACCTGCTCACGGAGGTGCCTTGTCTAATAGCCAAACAACTAATTCAATACTTGAAGCTTGATAATTATAACAGGTCAGAAAGTAGGCTACAAGGCGGGTAAATGGGAAAAGGTGGCAGAGGCTGTCTTCGCCATGCCCAGCTCTGATAGGGATGTGAATAGGGGGTGAAAAAGAAAGTCTCAGCTTTCTAATGTTATAATTATTATGTTTATATGAACAAAATATTCATAAAAAATATTCTTAACTTTCTTCTTAAGAACATTTTGTGAATCCGGTCCCAGTCCTGGAGTATTACTTCAACACAAGCAATCAAATCTGTCATTACTTCTTTCTGTCTGATGCAAAAATAAAGTCAACGTAAAAACAAAATGGACTATTTTTGCTTAATACACATTCCTGGTCTTATTGTAAAAGAGTAATTTGTGATGATTGTGATCTTCTCGCAACGACTTCCTGCAACAAAGCGACCCGATCTCATTCATATTCAATGAGAGAGAGCTGGCGACTTCCTGCGACACGAGTGACAGCGACCTCTGGCGACTAGACGTTTAGTTTAGCGAAAAGTTTAACTTAATGAAAATGAGGAGTGACTTTCGGGAGCGACAACCAATAGGAGTGAAGACGGAGTTCACTGGAGCTCACGTCACCTGTCTCATTTGTGGTAATGGTAGGGCTGTTCGATTCCAGAAATGTGGGAATCAACTCTGATTCCAAGAGTCGATTCCAGACTCATATTTTCAATTCTGAAAAAAACAGGAGGTAAAGGTAAATCTCATAATAGGGACGGGCACGAGTACTGGGTACTGTGGATGATAGGACACCATTGGTGAAATATGACCCTTTTGGCGTTCCATATTGGAGCATGTAGAAGAATGTGTGTGCAACTCATACAATGAGTGATTTGCACTTTTATGAGAACATTCTTATTGAACGCAAAAATTACGCGTCGGCTTGCTCACTAGATCCGCATGAGGCGGAATCATCCTTCAGAAAGAGTTCAATCAGAGAGCAAAGCATCTTGAGACTCTCACAGTGAGGGCAATCTCCATAAGTTTCCATAAGAGTTGCTTCGGAGTGGCCGCGGGCCAAGCGACAAACACAGCTCTCATCATGACCATCTGACAACTGAATGTGCCGCTTGGAACATTTGCAGAACAACGTATTTTTAATTTGCAGAAAAAGACATGTACATGCAAGCGGCCCTTTTGTGATATATATATATATACACATAATATCAACAATAAGCTTACAAGGATACAAAACTCCTGCCGAAGTGTGGTGGGGAATCAGGATGCTGAAGTGGCTTTTATACTGGACAGCTTCGTGTCTAAAAGGGCGGGGCTTAAACACCATGGCCAAATTTCGAATTGCCGTTATTGTAGTAAGGTTTCAACTAGGTCGTATAAAAGGATGCTCCCAATAGAGTGAGCTTCCTGACGCAATGTCAAGTGTACTGAGTCGTAAGGGAACTTGTTACAGGACCTAAAACCAATTCTAATAAGCTACAATCTCCTTCTGTCTGTAGGACAACTATATAAATGTATGAATAAAATAAAATGATAATGACATGAAATAACGAGTGGAAATTATTTATTATTTATTATTTATTAAGAGACATAAAACTAGTACACCTATGTAAGAAATTGGATGACTCGGACAACAATTATACAAATTAGCGATCGTTATACAAAAGTATTTGACTGCAGGTTCGATTGACCAATAAGCACTTCGATTTGTCCAAAAAGTAGGGTCAAGAAACATGTCATCATATGTTTCTGTGCAGCAGCGTCCACTGAGAAACATTCACTATTATGATTTGATTGTCTGTAAATGAAGTAGATTAACAAACAAACCTTTTAGGAGCCGAAGTATGCATGTGCACACACAAAACATGTTAGCATTAATGACTTTAAACAGTATAATACCTTTTATCAGAACACTGTTGTTTTACAGAGTGACACTTCATATATAAGTTAAAATCATTGCAGAGATTCCCATTGAATACCTGATTTAAGTTGTGCCATTCTTCCTGTGTTGCTGAGTGTCAAAGACATAGAACGCGCCGATTGAATGGCGCAGTAGAGTTCTAAAATGGGTGGGGCTTCGTGAACCGGAAATTGCGTCTAATTGGTCAAGAACGGTCAGTCGAAATAATAATTCCACTTTTTATAAACGTCATTGTGTATTTTCAATAAAACCTCCATTTTAAGGATTCTCAAAACTTTGTTATTCAGATGTAAATAAAATGATCATTCTTAAAAATAAAATAAAAACTGTATTCAGAACGATTCACCTTTAATCGATCGACGAGCGAAGCTCTCCTGTAGTGATTTGTCCACGTTAAATTACAAATCGATTTAATTACCTTTGGCTACTTGAGAGAATTACTATGCTGAAATTATTTTCCACAGCTATTTACTTAACCATATTTTTAAACTAAATAAATGTTTAATAAACGCCTATTATTATCATCGCAAAATGATATATTTCAATTAATTAATTAATCTGGTGAGATCTAAACTGAACGGCGCCCTCGTGTGGTGATTTGTGTGTATTACACTGCTACAAGTGAAGTCAAAGGAAATTAACTAAATGTCGCCCTCCTGTGGCAAGAAGAGTGAATCACACCACCGCGGCACATCCGGTTAAACATTTATGTTTTGTCAGTGAAATTGTAATTTTATATATATAATTGTATTGACTTACAGTTAGACAGTTAATCATAGACAGGGTTGGTGAGTAACGGAATACATGTAACGGGATTACATATTCAACATACTAAATATTAGTAACTTATTTAAATATTTAAATAGTTGGTAATCAGAATAAAGTTAAATTTATCTGTATAAATTATGTGATCTGAGGAAATTTGAGACAATCCATGTTCGATTATACATATTCAATATATATATATATATATATATATAATAAACAAATTACATTTACTTAACTAAAATATTTAGGCTTATTTTTTTTTTAAATGTATTTTTAATATAAGTGTGTTTTGTCTTACTGTACTAGCAGAGGGTTTTTCAATTGTCACTAGCTTGTTTATATTTAAAAAAAAGTGAAAAAATAAATCTGACAGTGCTGAAGTAATCCAAAGTATTCAGATTACGTTACTGACCTTGATTAATCTAACGAAATACTTTACACATTACATTTTACAGCATATATTCAGCCATCAGTAGTGGAATTTGTTTAAAAAGTAACCTTCCCAACCCTGCTCATAGACTACTCTAACAAATAACAAAAAACTGAGAGAAAAAACTCAAACTAGGACAATTAATTTAGAAATAAAACAAATTGTTGAGTGAGAAAAAGAGAGAGCTGAGAAAGTTGAGTGAGAGCTTTTTGATGACGCCAATCATGTAACGCAGGAAAATAACTTGCATGATGAAAGTAAGTTATTATTATTATTTTTCAATATGTGTATATTATTTTTAATGGTTGTGTAATTTTATGGATAACCCAAACCCTGATTAACACTAGTGTGTATTAGAGAAGTTAATCTACTTGTTCTATAGTAATAATAATAATAATGATATATTTTTTTTATTCGTTGTGTGGATCATATCATTCCTGATATGCATGATTTTGTTCTATTCTAAATTGTTAAAATAAATACATGCCTAGTTTCAGAGAAACTTCATTGCCCTCTTGTGGTATCTTGGTGTATTACACTGTGGCAACTTTTTTTTTTTTTTTTTTTATAGCACTCAAAAAAAAGTGCAATATCTATATACTAAAGAAATAGTAACAGTTGTACGATAGCATCCTATTCCGAACATACTCGTATTATGTATTACATTTTTATGTTTTCATTCCTGGTATGAATTTGTTACCTGAACGGCGCCCTCCTGTGGTGATTATTGTGAATTTCACTGCTGCGGCCTATAAAACAAAAATCCACATTTTCTTTAACAAACATGTGACAAATCCAGAACTATTCTTACAGGGCTATTTTCATTTTCTTACGTAATGTTTAAGGTGTGTAAGTTAGAGAGAGAGACAGACAAAAATAATAATACAAATAAATATGGCGTCATACTCAAGCGACGGAAGTGACGTAAGTCAATTACAGCGACAGTAATGGCTGGTTTGATCAAGAAGGTACGTGCGGAGGTCACGGATAAATTTGTATATGATTGCTGATATTCATGTATATATTATACATGCCATTAAATGCTGTAGAGTTTTAAATATTTTCTCTACGCTTGTATTTCGTGTTTACATGTACTTAAATGCAGTCATCGTATTGTGTTTGTTGCTATTGTGTTGTAAGGTTACGATGACTAATGCTAAAAGTCTAAATTCATCATCGTCATGCTGTCAATTAATTTACGATTATATAAATAATTTGCTTTATCATTTAATATCTATTTGGAGCGTTCAATTTCATAAATGCACGCTATGCATGCTTTGTACGGGATGTGGTATGCGGGTCAAATGTTTATTATTGTCATTGCTGCATTATTTGTTGTAACGATCTAGCTAGACAATACCTTTCATATATATAAACGTGCACTGTGTTAATATTTTGCTTTTGTTTAGACAACAGGGTTGGTTGGACTTGCTGTCTCCCACAATCCACATGAGGTGAGGGTCAATTTTATTTGATTCAGTCTAATTTTATGTATTGATTGTCAACATTTTATATCATTAGATTAATTTATTTGCAGAATAAAACTTGGTTTCATGTTGATTTTCATTATATTGTATAATTATTGTCGAATGTGATATATCCCTGAAATAAATTGACATCTGTTAATTTATTATAATTTTATTCCCCCACTTACAGCGTCTTCGGATTCTCTATGCAAAGATCCTGGGGAGTCTTCAGACAATGCCTCAGGATGCTGCCTACAGAAAATATACTGAACAACTTATCAATGAGAGATTCAATCATGTCAAATCTGTAAGAAATCTCCATTATAATGCTGCATGCATACCAAACCCCATTCAAATCTAATAAGTGTGTGTGTGTATATATATATATATATATGTATATATATATGTATATGTATGTATGTGTATATATACATATATATATAAATAAATAAATAAATAAATAAATAAAAAATTTTTATTTTTTTTTGTGTCACTTTGTTCTGTATAGGAGCCTGATGTAGAAAAGCTTGAAAAGAAAATCAACAGTGGACAGATAGAGGAGGTCATTGCACAGGTGAGAAAACATTGATCCCAAAACATCTGGAACATTACTGTAATTTACAATAACCGAGTGAGTTTATGGAAAATGAGTTCTCTGAAGGAAATGTTTGAACTGTGTGCTATAATTCAGCCTGGAATCTGTCCGTCTCGTGTCTTCTCAGGCTGAAGCGGAGCTGTCGCTGTCCAGGAAGATGACCGAATGGAAACCATGGGAACCGCTTGTAGAGGAGGCACCAGCGAGCCAGTGGAAGTGGCCAGTCTGAAGTCCTCATGTAGATTTATATTGTATTTATATCAAGAAATTAATAAACACTGTCAATTTAAGTTGTGCGTTTGGGTCTATTGAACAGCTGCTTGTCAAAGCGGAAGTGGAAAATTAATATTTGGGCGTTATTGCTGTGCATGTAAACAGGCTTTACAATTAGCTCCATTGGAAAAAATCTATTTAAAGTTGAATACCATGTATCAATAGAATATGACTAAAGCAAAATTTTGAGTATTGTTTTTACATTGCTCTACATATATGGTACGGTTAAGCAATTTTCTGAAAGTGACAAACAGTCTGAAATGCATTCAAGACTTAAAGTAACATTGCTAATGCTTTGCCTTGATATCACAGAGATGGTGAAAATACTGTTAGTTTATTCTTATTTTTTTATTTTTTCCTGGTCTCTAAGTACAGCTTGTGTTAATGGCTAATGACAGTGCGTAAACAACAAAGTTTAAATAAAAATGGAGATGAAAATCACTGAACAGTTGGGATGAATTATGGAATTGAGGTGGTGATCAAGATTTTCTGCTGCTCAATGAAGCGTTACAAACACTAAATGCATCAACTGAAATTATATATATATATACACTCAATTGCTACAGGAACAAAAACCGAAGTAAAAAAAAAAGCAACAAAAAAAATCTAGCCATTGAAATGTATTGTGTTTTGGTCTGTTGGTGTGGCTGATTTTTTTTCATGTTAGAATCGCACCTCTTTGTTCTGTGTCGGGAAGTGTACTAAGAGTCTACGTTACATTCAAGAATGTATTTTATATCTATTCGTAACCCTCAAAATAGATACAGAATGAACTCTTGCCCTGCTACATATAAATATTTCTTTAACAGTTATGTCAAATGAAACCTACAACATCACCAGTAATACAGCAGTCGCTGTTTTCCAAAAAGTAGAAATTTTGGCATTAGTTACAACAATATTATATGAAAGCATTTTAAGTACAAAGGTAACAAAAAGGCACAATTAAAAACAAATTATATCCTGTACCCACAAAGTCCATGACGAGACCTAAGAAGGGTGTCAATCCAAATCTACAGTATGTTCTCTTGATTCAAAGTACAATTCCTTGCATGAAAGGTGACTGTGTCTCTGTATAGCTACATGAGAGACTCGAGGCTTTCCGAGGCGTTGGCCGGGACGGTACCGTTGTTTTCAGAGTAGTGAAGGGCCTTCTCATCCTCCTTGGTGCTCACCAAACTCAAGATCGATTTGTAGAGGAACTGATACTGTTCCTGGACACACAGAAGAGATTCACATCACATAAAATATCCAGACTTAAAAGTAATCATGCACAAATCAACAAAACATCTGGTAATATAGTCTCCTTACAATATCATTGAAAATGCCAGGCCTCATGAGGTTTATCATTCTTGCTGTCTGATAGACGTCCACATAGTTATCCTCCTCCAGCTGGTTAACCAGGGTGGTCAGAGCACAAAGTATACCCGCACCTGCTCCTCCAGACCTGTCCAGACACAGCATAATGCCACTTTATTCTGCATCAGTCATTGAGTCTCGGCGTCATACAGAAATAATCCTTCAGTCTCCGTGGACAGTTCTTGGCCAGAATAAGCTGCAAAGTGACTACTGATATCCTAATAATGTAAACAAAGACAGTAGGACTTGAAATGAAAGACTACCCATCGTGAATGATGACTGGTCCCTCTCGTTGGGAGCGTTCTTCTCTGATTACGTTGATGAGCTCAAAGCTGTTGCTGATGGGGCTGTCAGGGTTCGGCCAGCGAGGGGTCTGATACTGCCGAACCTCCAGCACATAGTCATCCTGTTACAAACAGCCACAAAGACAGTCAGATCTTCATATTGCTGTTATTCTACTCAAACTTGTGTAAATTAGATGCAATGCACAGTACAAAGACTGCATGCTCATAAATATTGAAATTCACTCAGTTGAAGTAAATCCTGACTAAATTAAAAGAGAAGTTCTCTCACCTTTAAGGCTTCCAGAATGAAGTCTTGTACCACCAGGGATTCCTCATTGGACAGGCACACTTGGTCCTCTCCCCTGAAGGTCACAGTAAAGGTCTCATAGCTGATTGGCTGGTCTTTCTTAGGCCAATACACACACTCTCCCTCTCTGGACTGTGAAGGTCAGGAAATAAGAACTTAAGAGTCTAAAATCGTACATTTTATTGCAAGTATGAATGTGTGTGAGTGTGAGTGTGTGATTACCAGACGCTGTGCTTCTGGTAGAGAAACGATGATCTGTGCGTTATGATCCCAGATCATTCTCCAGAAGTCTTGCACGGTGTTCAGCAGAGGATTCTGTGTAATGATGAACTCACGGCTCTGATGGTACCCCTGTAATCAACACAGACATGTTACATGAGAAACTACCAATTCAGAGCAATCGCACAAGAATCTTACCATTATATAAGAGGCGTTGATGTAGTGTGATGATTCTCCGGGTCCTGTGGAAAGACTGACCCTTGACCTCTCCACTGCAGCACAAAAAGGAGCAGATGTGAGGATAAAGATCATCCATTGCAGTTTACAAATTGAGAAATTAATCAGTTAGCTCACTGATAAAAAAAGAGCTTTTAATACACACTTTGAGATGCAACAGCCGAAACGAAGTGACCCTGAACTACTCACCAGGCATAAGACAAGACATCCTGTTCTTTGATGTGTTGAGCTCATTTAAAGCAACAGTGTAGTCACTCTGTTTTGCACAAATCTGAGTCACCAGCTAAAGCAACAAAAGGGGCTCAATTAAAAGAATATTCTGGGTTCATTACATTTTTCGACAGCCTTTTTGGCATATTGTCAGTTACCACAGAAAATATTTTATATTCCATATATATATATATATATATACACACACACTCACCTAAAGGATTATTAGGAACACCTGTTCAATTTCTCATTAATGCAATTATCTAATCAACCAATCACATGCCAGTTGCTTCAATGCATTTAGGGGTGTGGTCCTGGTCAAGACAATCTCCTGAACTCCAAACTGAATGTCAGAATGGGAAAGAAAGGTGATTTAAGCAATTTTGAGCGTGGCATGGTTGTTGGTGCCAGACAACCCAGTCTGCTCAGTTACTGGGATTTTCACGCACAACCATTTCTAGGGTTTACAAAGAATGGTGTGAAAAGGGAAAAACATCCAGTATGCGGCAGTCCTGTGGGCGAAAATGCCTTGTTGATGCTAGAGGTCAGAGGAGAATGGGCCGACTGATTCAAGCTGATAGAAGAGCAACTTTGACTGAAATAACCACTCGTTACAACCGAGGTATGCAGAAAAGCATTTGTGAAGCCACAACACGCACAACCTTGAGGCGGATGGGCTACAACAGCAGAAGACCCCACCGGGTACCACTCATCTCCACTACAAATAGGAAAAAGAGGCTACAATTTGCAAGAGCTCACCAAAATTGGACAGTTGAAGACTGGAAAAATGTTGCCTGGTCTGATGAGTCTCGATTTCTGTTGAGACATTCAGATGGTAGAGTCAGAATTTGGCGTAAACAGAATGAGAACATGGATCCATCATGCCTTGTTACCACTGTGCAGGCTGGTGGTGGTGGTGTAATGGTGTGGGGGATGTTTTCTTGGCACACTTTAGGACCCTTAGTGCCAATTGGGCATCGTTTAAATGCCACGGCCTACCTGAGCATTGTTTCTGACCATGTCCATCCCTTTATGGCCACCATGTACCCATCCTCTGATGGCTACTTCCAGCAGGATAATGCACCATGTCACAAAGCTCAAATCATTTCAAATTGGTTTCTTGAACATGACAATGAGTTCACTGTACTAAAATGGCCCCCACAGTCACCAGATCTCAACCCAATAGAGCATCTTTGGGATGTGGTGGAACGGGAGCTTCGTGCCCTGGATGTGCATCCCACAAATCTCCATCAACTGCAAGATGCTATCCTATCAATATGGGCCAACATTTCTAAAGAATGCTTTCAGCACCTTGTTGAATCAATGCCACGTAGAATTAAGGCAGTTCTGAAGGCGAAAGGGGGTCAAACACAGTATTAGTATGGTGTTCCTAATAATCCTTTAGGTGAGTGTGTATATATATATATATATATATATATATTTTCATTCCTATTATGTTTATTAAACACAATAAACAAATAGACATACACCAATCACTGAATGATTTAAAAAAATAAAAATCATTTTAATAAAAATCAATCATTTTTAATCATTATTTATCATTATAAATTAAGCATGAATTAATCATTAATTAATCATTAATTTGCAAATGTATATATAATTTAAAATGAGATCTCCACATCATGTCATCTCCATCCAATTAATTTCTAAGGTCAAAGAGAAACAGTCATCTATCCATGTTATAATATGATTTTTAAGCAATTCATAAATAGTTACAAATGAGGTAAACAAGGCCACAAATGTTGATGGTTTGAAGGCATAAATTTGAAGCCCAATAAAAGATTATTTGGTTTCACCTTAAACTGTTTTTCCAGGCTGGTTTTGCCTGTCGGTCCAGGTGTAAGTAGATCAGATACATAGGTGTGAATGTGACTAGATGACACCAGTGTCTCTTTACTCCTGATAGCCTCCACTAAAGCATCATGGATGAAGACATACTGCTCCTGGTAATAAAAACAATGTCAGAATACTATGGGTTTGTTAAGAGCTTTGCAGATATTTCACATAAGAAATGTTGGTCACATTCTACATTAAAGGGTCCCAATTACACATATTACATGTCATGAAAATTAATTACAACAGTACCAGTAGTTTTACATTTTTTGATGGAAAAACAAGTGATGAGTGGTACTTGCCTGTGCAAAACTGGCCAATCCAATGCTAAGGTGTTCAGAGTCTTTTTTAGCATGTTGATAAGCAGTTGCTAGGGTATTTTGGGTGGTTGCTAGGGGGTTTCATACTAAACCAAGTTAAAAGTCGCCATGTTATTCTAATCTCTAGATATAATTCGGGTCCCTCCTTCAATGTAAGTCTATGGGATTTGTTTGCACATTTTATCATCCACCAGGCAAAAATCGCAAGTCCAATTGCTTAGGAAATTAATACCACATTCTCTCAACAACAAGCCTCATGGTTTGAGTTATCATTCATGTTTGTAGCACAATTTACCTCTGTCTGTACCAGGTAGTTCCTCTGAGTACGAATGTGTTTGAGAAATCCCATGATGTTCACGGTACCTTCTTCCTTTATCTGGTTCAGCATGCTGTCAATCACAATGTAGGTGCCTGTTCTTCCTACACCAGCACTGTAAATCACCAATGCACACAATGAAATTACAATCTCTTGTTGTCCGTCTCTTGTTAAAACCTCATACTTAACCACAATAACTTCATAAATTGTGGTAAGGTTGCACAGAAAGCCTTCAGGTGCAAATCTAAGTGGTGATGTGATGCCAATAATTGTGTCTACCTGCAGTGTACGACCACTGGCCCCATTTCAGCAGTCCTGGCCTGTGAGGACGCCCGCACAAACGAGAGCACAGGAAGTGAGTGTTCTGGGACGCCCATATCAGGCCACTGAGTGTAATGAAACTGAAGCACTGTCCTCTCCTGACTGCGACCCTTCTGTGAACCCTGACATTGAGAAAACACATGAATATGCACATGTTGAGGACAGACAATATGTTTAATGATTTCAGGTAACGTGGGTGTTTGATGTGTCCATTCACCTTCTTAACGCTAACGTTCCTCAACATGAATGTTCTTTGGGTGTAGTAGGCAAGAGTTTTAGTGCTCTTCAGAGTGACAATAAAGCATCCATAGTCTTCTTGATTCTCCAGGGGCCAATACTGATCACATTTCCTCTGTTGGATATACAAGCATATGGCAATCTCATTACATCACTCAATAGTTGTTGTTTCAGTAACACTTAACAATAACTACACTGTATAAAGTATTTGTAAAGTATTACTTTATAGTTAATTGATCATTTATAAATTACTGTTCCAAGATTGTCATACAGTATTCTCATTAATAGGCTACATACAAATAGTATGTTATTCATTGACGTTCACTGTAGCAAACGTTTTATGAATGTTTTAAAAATACACATATTAGCAGTTTGATAATGGTTTTTCATCTACAGTAAACAACTTAGTTTTCATACCTAACTGATGTATTTTAGTTGATGCAAACCAGTGGTAAAAAAGTATTTTAAAGGAAATGATATATGCAATGAACTGGATATATGTGTATGAATTAGATAATGGAAGTGAATTGGGCCAAGTTTTGGAGAGTTAAATGGCAGGAATGTTAAGGTTGTAATTATAATTAAGCACTTACATGAATTCTTCTGTTAAAACCTGTGTATTATTTGTGCTGTAAAGTTGTTTAAATAGTTTTTACAGTCATTTTTTGTCTTCTTTTTTATCCACTTTTCTCCCAATTTGGAATGCCCAATTCCCACTACTTAGTAGGTCCATGTGGTGGCGCGGTTACAGCTCAATCAGGGTGGTGGAGGACAAGTCTCAGTTGCCTCCGCTTCTGAGACAGTCAGTCCACGCATATTATCACATGGCTCATTGTGCATGACACTGCGGAGACTCACAGCATGTGGAGACTCCTGCTACTCTCTGTGATCCACGCACAATTAACCACGTGCCCCACTGAGAGCAAGAACCACTAATCGTGACCACAAGGAGGTACCCCATGTGACTCTACCCTCCCTAGCAACCGGGCCAATTTGGTTGCTTAGGAGACCTGGCTGGAGTCACTCAGCACACCCTGGATTCAAACTCAAGACAATACTCGCTGAGCTACCCAGGCCCCCTACCATTTTGGGGTTTTAGTGTTTACGGGGTTATGTTGTCATGGCAATAAAGTTGTAAAATTGGATATTGCTGTATGCAGAAAAAGTTAGTAAGCGATTTCATCACACTAAAATAATGTTAACATGCATATTGTTTATGTCTTGTGGTTGTACTTTTGAAACATTGAGCATTTAACGTTTCCGGATTTGGCCCATTCACTTCAAGTGTAAGTGCTCCACTGTAACCTCGATTTTTGCCATTTTAAAGAAAACATAGGGCAAGTCGAAATAATTTTTTTGTGATAAACATGCCACAAATGCTTTCGATTAAACTTAATTTGTATTGAACCCAGAATATTCCTATGATTAAGCATTCATACGTCCAATTCATTACATACTGTATATAAATGTAATAATAATGTAATTTATTAATTAAGGATTTATACCTTCTTAATGTTCTCATAAACATTTCTTTACCACTGGTTTGCATAAAATGAAAACCATTAGTTAGGTATGTTTAAGTTGTTTACTAGAGATGAAAAAGCGTTATCAAACTGCTTATAAATAATGTATTAAACAATTATAAATCATTTGCAACAGAAAATATAAGTGAATAACATACTATTAATGTATTAACAATGTAGGAAAAACTATTTATAAATAATGTATTAATAATAAACACATGTTGTGTTTAATAAACACATTTTCTGGTAACTAATTGTGTAATTCACAATTGAAATATGTTATGGAACAATTTTCAGTCTTACCCGACCCTTCTCCACCAGGTTGGTGATCATGACAATGACACCAACGTTCTGTTCCCATATCATCTTCCAGAAGTCTTCCAGACTGGCCTTCAGTGGACCCTGAGCAGCTATATATGCTTTCGGCTGATTGTAGCCCTAAAGATATTCATGCACAAACAGATTATGTTCATTTCCATCATCACTGCCCTCCCATCTCCCATTACCTCAATGCAAATGACTGTATTATGTTATATTGTATTAGGTTAATAAAATACAAGTACACAATGCAGTTCTGTCTTTAATTTATAAAGTATGTTCATTTTGAAAGTACTTGACTACCACCCCTGGTAGTCGTGCTGAGTGTCTTCAGTCAGGTCTCCTAAGCAACCAAATTGGTCCGGTTGCTAGGGAGGGTGGAGTCATATGGGGTAACCTCCTTGTGGTCGCTATAATGTGGTTCTCACTCTCGGTGGGGAGTGTGGTGAGTCATGCGTGGATGCCATGGAAAATAGCATGGGCCTCCTCACGTTCTATGTCTCCACGGTAACGCGCTCAACAAGCAATGTGATAAGATGCAAGGATTGACGGTCTCAGATGGGGATGCAACTGAGATTTGTCCTCTGCCACCCGGATTGAGGCGAGTCACTAGCCACCACGAGGACTTAGAAAGCATTGGGAATTGGGCATTCCAAATTGGGGAGAATATTTTTTTCACTACTGGGAATAATGAGGAAAAACTCACAGATGTGTTAAAATTGTGAGGCAATCTTAATAGCCATAGGAATTCGAATACCAATTCAAAGAATAGTTTTACGTTTTTCTTCTTTTGATTTTGGTGTAAAATGGCACATGGACATGTTTTCATGAGATTCACTCAAAAAAAATACTAAAAAACATGATGATGTAAACACAATTGAAGGCAACAAAACATAATATCACCATTCAGTGAGTCAACAACAAATCTAACGTAAACTTACATCCACATAGTTGGCATTAATGTAGTCCCCAGTCTTTCCATCTTTGTCACAGTTTTGCGAAAGTTTGACTCGACTGTGATCATCTGAGAGGACAGAAAATTAGAGGTTCGTTAGCCATGTTTTGTTTTTATTTTAAAGCGTGTACACCTCTCATATTGCTATCCATGTGTGATATAAATGAAGACTCATACAAGCCAGGATGTTTATATATCTATTCTTGCTTTTATTGTCTGGATGGTTGGAGCTGTCAGTAGTGATGCCGTTGTCTGTCGTGCAGCTCTGAATCTCCTGAAAAAAAGAAAAGAAAACAGTTAATCCATGTCACTAACAAAAGCACATCGTCGCAAACCACAGCTACCACTACAATAATAGTTTGTTCACCTCATGTCTGACTCTGAATTACCATAATTATACGAGTTTACGTATTATTTAAAAAAATTCAAGTCTTCATCAAATCCGTAATTACATCTTTTATACTCAGAATCTTATGTATGCTACAACTTGATAGCTGTGAAATCATGCAACAAAAGCTTGTTAGTTTGGTTCCTCTTACAAACATTTCTATTTGATTTGCCATTGCTTTATCGCCAGTGTTGGCTGGTGCAATTTTTTTTTAATCCTTTTGCAAGAGTATACAGAGGTGAATTAATGTAGTAATGCATGTACTGGAATGTAATGTAATGTAAGCCACACATGGATCCGTTTCATGTTATGAGCATTACCACAGAAACAAATAAATTCCATGAACCTCTCCGAATAGGATCTCCATCTCGTAATGACAGTAATTCTGACACAATGTGAACGCAGCGCACCCATGCAAAGAGCAACACTGACACATCAATACAATGACCAGTAAGATAAGGCAACAACATCTGCACAAAAGAATAAAACAGACAGAGACACAAATAAAAACAAAGGGAGATGTGTCTTACCTCGTAAGACTCTTTCAAGATCTAATAAGGGAGGGGGTGAGAATGCAGAAGAGCACAACAATGAAAGTCCAGACAAACAGAGCTTCGCCAGTGCAGGTACATAAGGCTTGAATGTGTTTTCATGCTAAAGGCTATCTGTGCAGGTGCCCATGCAGCCAAAACAGTCAAACAGTCTGTGCTGTACTGTATGTGAAACAGCATGTACTCCCTCGCACATATCATCGCTTCACATGCTGTATTTATACCCATAACACTCACATCCATGACATTATGACATTTATGTAATATTTAAGTGGGATATTTAGGTTCAATGCTTAAATGCAGTTAAAATGTAGAAAAGCTTACAAAAAGCCTACGAAAAAGTACGAAAGTACCTCAAATTCTTTGGAGAATGTGTGATTTGAGTGGAGATCGGCAACATGTTTCACAAATTCCTTTACAGGAAGATCTTCATTGTTTTCTACAAATAAAAATGTATTTTTTTTTATTAATTAATCTCATAATAATAAAAAAATACAAATTATATATATATTTGTCAGAGTCCGAGTGTAGCTTTTGTTACCTGTAGCTAGCAGAAGAGCTGTTGAAGGAGCCGATATGGCTCGGGGTGAAATGTTGTCCTCAACATAAAAATTTGCTGTTTGAAAGCACCTCCTGTAAGAAACAGATTCAAATTCATTCAGAACTTTATCATCGACATTTTCAAATTGCAAAAGTGGTTTCATGGGATATAGAGCATAACAGTGCCCGGAAGCAGTGTTTGATTTTGCTAGGGACTTCCTAAAATCCTTAATAAAAGAGATTTCAGCCATGAACCCAACAAACATACTCCAAGGTGAATCACAACATTAGACATTTTTTTTTGAAGTAAAAAGCTCATGGAAGGTCTATCTTTAATGGTTCATAAGCTATTGTTAAAAATCAATTTGCCTTGGGGGCCTGGGTGACTACCACCCTTGGAGTCACAAGTTCAAATCCATCGTGTCATCGGTCAGATCTCCTAATGCCTCCTACACACTACACGACTTTCAAAGATGTCGGATCGTGGTACCGTTCATTTTACACAACTGTCCTTCTTGTCATGGAAGTCGAAGCATTTTCAAATTACACGACAAATCGGCGACAGTGTTGAACACATTAGAAAACATTTCACTATTGATGAATCCCAGACGACTCTGCCTGGACTCCAAATTTGTGGTACAGTTCAGAGGAAACATCAAATATTCACTGGTGCTCATGCCAGTCTTCCACAAATATTCACTGGTGCTCGTGCCAATCTTCCACAAATATTCACTGGTGCTCATGCCAATCTTCCACAAATATTCACTGGTGCTCGTGCCAATGTTCCACAAATATTCACTGGTGCTCGTGCCAATGTTCCACAAATATTCACTGGTGCTCGTGCCAATGTTCCACAAATTTTTCCTCCATTTCTTCGGTCCAGTGAGACTTTCTTGATACCGCAGCCATGCTAGATGATGTTCTGTTGCAGGCACATCAGGACTCCTCCCACTGAAACTTCCCGTGCCCCGTTTCTTGCTCTCTCATTGGCTGTAGGTCAACGCTGCAGTTGTATTCAGTCAAAACACATTTCACATTGCACGATTTGGAGTCGCAGACAGGTCCAGATATTTAAAGTTCTAGATATCTCGCACTTCTCTCAGATTGCTTCTTTGATAATTCATACATTGCGTTCGTCGCTCACGGGAGCAAGCTCCGGTTTGTCAACGATTTCAGGCTTTTGACGGCGATATCCACAAAACTGTCAGCGAGCGAAAATCGGGATTAAAATCGTGTAGTGTAAACTCGCCATAAGCAACCAAATTGGCCCGGTTGCTAGGGAGGGTAGAGCCACATGGGGTAACCTCCTCGTGGTCGCCATAATGTAGTTCTCGCTCTCATGGGGCGCATGGTGAGATGTGTGTGGATGCCGTGGAGAATAGCATGAAGCCTGCACATGCGCTACGTCTCTGCGGTAACGCGCCCACGTGATAAAAATGCACGGATTGATGGTTTCAGAGGCAATTTAGATTCATCCTCCACCACCCGGATTGAGGCGAGTCACTAGGAGGACTTCGAGCGCATTGGGAATTGGGAATTCCAAATTGGGAAGAAAAGTGGAGGAAAGAAAAAAAAAAAATCAGATCGCCTACTGAGAGATTTTTACTCCCAGAACTAAACTGTTGCACTCTATTATGAATAAGTTTCTGGTATATTAGATGCAGGCCTACATAGTTTTAGGACTGGTACAAGGATAGTTGAACATCTTAGTGTGCAATGTGTCATTCAAAGCAAACATTCACATACATATGTGTCTCTGAATATTGTATACCTCCAGTAGATGAGAATTCCCACCAGCACCAGCAAACACAGGATGGTTAGCGTGGACACCACAGCCAGAGGAACAACTGTCCTTTTCTCTCTCTCCATCCCTCCAACCATCCCAATACGAGACTCTGGGCTGCTGTTACTCGCCTCTGATGAAGGAAATAGAAACACCACTTTTTTGTCCTCACTGGTTCATTTCAAATTGTCCTGCTGTGACAAAATAATTGTAAAAGTTCAAATATTACATGTAGTCTCTCAATTAATATAATTTTAATTGAGATCATAAAAGCTTAATGCACAGTACAGATAAAATAATTGCCAAAATACTGTTTAAATTAGTGTAGCTTGTCACACCACAGGATATGTCAACTTTTGATGGAATTGATTCAGGTTGACCAAAATCTATGCATGTAATTTCACATGCTTCACTTCAATTAAAACCAAGAGATCGCCAATATTTTCCCAGCTCAAGCTTGCAAATGTACGATAACCATTTTAGTAAGTCAACTTCCTTTGAAATGATTAGTAATTACGTGGTGGATTCATATTTTTCCTTCTCCAAATGTTTGACCATGTGCGACTGTTACCTGCATTCTGGTCTTTCTGTGACTGTCTGACAGTGAGGTCAGGAATCGTGAGCTGTATGTGAATATCATCACTCTGAGGAGTCACCGTCTCTCCTCCTGAGCCAATGTCTGACTCAGAAGACCAAGTCACCCATGAGAGGAAAACTGGGTTCTCTGGCTGTTTGGTGGTGGTAGACTCTCTCTCGCTCTCAAAGTAGAAGGTTGAGGACAATCCCTCACTGTTCTCTTCCTCAGTTTTACTGCTGTTGCTCACAATTGTGTATGAAGTTTCATTTTGGTCCTTGGGAGCTGAATGAGTTTGGTGGAGCTCCCACTCTTGGTCTAGCTCCTCCAAGAAGATAGCGGACCCCGAACCGCTGAATTCTCCCTGCCCGCCTGAAGAGACTAGTTGAGCAGAGGCCTCTTCTGAAAAGAAGGTTGGGTACCGGGTGGAGGATATATAGAGTTCTGTGGCATCATGAGCTGTCGATACCCTTTGATTATCAAGCGTTGTGACTGTAACAGACACGTCTAGAGAGTTAGACTAAAACTCTCCACTAAAGAACTGTTTTGGACGGGGAAGAGCAGTGATTGGAAGACAGGTAACATCTTAACGAACCAACTGACTCTGAATGCAGTGTTAAAGAAGTGGTTCACCCAAAAATGAAAATCCTGTCATGATTTACTAGGAATGGGAATCGATAGGAATTGAATGATTCTGGACAATTCCTGTACCTTAACTGGTTCCTTTTTGTCTCACTCTCATGTTGTTCTAAACCAGTTTGCTGCTATTTTGTTAATTGAACACAAAAGGAGAGTTCTGAAGTAGCTCTTGTCCATACAACACCACATCATTGTAACCACACCGGTCATATTTAATATGAGGGATTTACTTGACTGGGACAATTTTAATGGTGCTTCTTTATTTTTTTGCACTTTCTTCAGCTTTTTGAACTGTTGTTTGGAAAATAGTTGTGAAGACTCTTCAAAATTCTCCTTTTGTGTTCCACAGAAGAAAAAAATAACAGCATACAGCTTTTGAACAACATGAGGGTGAGTAAATAATGACACATTTTTGTTTATGGGTGAATTATTACTTTAATTATTTATATTTATTTTGCAATACCTAAAGAAACCTTAGGAGATTGAAAGAAGGAAAGGCGTAAAAGCACAGTTGGAGCAAGAGGAACCACCACCATCCAGGAAGAAAAAGTCTAGTAGGTGCATTACAAATATGGTGGATGCATGAAAAGTGAAATAATCAGAGAGTTTGCAGCACTTAGCTGTGCAAGACAGTGAGGAGCAATGAGGCTCAGAGTTTTGACATGGACAATTCCACCACCATGTGCGTGTATGTCTAACAGTGTGTCTAATAAAGCCTGATTACTCTACAAAGAAGGAATCACCAAATTACCCAGGCACTACTATTAGCTTGACTGCTGTAACTACTGTAGTATGTCAGTGACTTTTCAACAAGCCACCACTTAGCAAAAACGTTTCATTAACCAAACACCAAAGGCACCATGAGCAACTGAGCTGACAGTGTTAAGATGGTGTCCAAACTTACCATTAAACAGGGGTTGAGTGGTTTGAGAAATGATCTTAATTGAAGCAGAAATAGATGATCCTGTGGTTGCATTAGTACTAGAAGGTTCAGTTACTGCTGGTGTGGACATGCTGGACTTTGTTTGAGGTTCTGGGGAAGTATTTGAAGATACTGAGGATTTAGCAGTGGTCTTCTCGTCCATGTGAGGATCACGGTGAGGGGTCATGGTTGGGGTTTTCTCCTGGTCCTGTGCACCAACACCTGGCATTGTTCTGAGATTGAGAAGATCTTGGGCTGGCGTGGCTTGCGTGGTTGTGGTGTTGAGGACATCCTCATAGTAGACATCTGTGACTACCATGTTGCTGTGAGGAAAACGGGTGCTTTCCTCTGGAACAAGCATGTTTAGAGGCCTTTTGGTGTCATTTCCTGTCTTGTTTTGGTCAGGTGACCATGACAATGGAGACTCCTCTGTAATTTTTCGTCTGAATGCAGAAGTGGTTGTTTTGACAGCGGGGAACAGGAACCCTGGTTGCTCCGTCGCCGTGGTGACAGAGATGGAACTCCCAGAGGAGGAGGAACCGCGGATGAGGGTTCGACCGGGCGGAAATTTTGGAATCTTTGTTCCTCTGCTCTTAGGGAACGCAGGTTCAGATGTTACCTGAAAAGAGATTATATCAATTTCAGGTCAACATTTTCACATAAATGCAGAATAATTTCATATCTTACAAATAAATGTGCAAATTACAATTAAAAAAAATTTACCTCAGTGTATTCATTGGATTCGGTTGAATCACCAAAAGGATCATGCTCATTTGCTGCAGGGTCAAAAGAAATACCGGTGAATGACTTCACAGATTAATATTAATACACTACAATAATAAGGTGAATGTCAGGAAGACATGTCCAGGTCATGTTGCACCCTTAAATAATAGAAAAAAAAATTACAACAAAAACTACAACCATGAGAATTACTTACACTGTACATTGCAATAATAACTAATATGGCAATAAATCATATGTTAGAATTTTTTTATTTATTATTTTTTGCACAACAATAATCAGAATGAGATTTTTTCACTGTAAACGTGTGCTTGCTGGTAGTGTCAAAAAATGTCATGTAATGATAAATAATGCAACCTTCTCAATGATCCTAAAAATGTTCTTAATGCAATATATAATTTCCTCTAGTTTTCTTTTGATTTTGGGATGAGATATGACACGGACATTTCTTGAAAGTTAAATGTTTGTAAAGGAATGTTTTGAGTTGAACCAGTATTACCAGGGTCTTCGAGAGGCATGTCTACTATAACCTGGTCGCTCATTTTCCCGTTCAGGCCATTGGTGCACAGCGCCACCACCTGGACAACATAGCTACTGTTTGCCAGCACATTATGGATAATAGCCCCCTGTATAAAATAAAGACAAAACAATACCTTAACACCTGTTTCTCCATGTTTCTCTCATATGTAACCCTGAACTATTTGTTCTTTTTTTCCAATTAAAATAGCTCTCTCTATGTCCCTATTTCAATCAACACAGTTATATTACTCATGGCTGAAATGGAAAGTCTCAACAAATGGCTCACCACATCCTGGTCTCCATCTGTTAGGTACTGTTGTTTGGGTGGGTCTTTGCCCTGGAGTCTTTGGTAGGTGACAGAGTATCTTTCAATGGTGGTTTCAAAGACAACCCTCGGCCTCTCCCATGTCACCACAATACCAGTATAGTTCTGAGAGTCTGCCTGCACGTTCTGCGGTTCTGAGCTGCACACTAAACACAAGTTTGAAATCACGGACTTACAACAAAAATTAAGCAAATTCAGCTACTGTCATTTTCCCCTCCATTTTTGGTGGGGAATAACACCTTGAATCTGAAAAGTAAGGCTTATGGTAAAGCAATAAGATATGAGAGGACATGCTTTATTTACAGGGAGTCTGTAGAGGGCCTGAGAGAATATTACATAATTTGAAAACCTCACATTTCATGCTTTTATTCAAATAAGGAGCCATAACGTCAGTTAAATAGCAATAACTTATGAAATTGCTTCTAAATCAGCTCTGTTTGAAGTGGAACTGCTGCATTAGTTTTCCTGGAAAACACCAAAGTGGGGTTACCTAGCAACGCACACTTACTGCAGGGTTTTTTAAAAAGCGAAACGCATGTGTGCCCACGGTCACAAGATGAGCAGTAATTGAAAACCTACCTCTCACTCATCTCTTATCATTATTTTATAAATATCATGGGAGCGTTCTTGTTTCTGAGTGTTTAGGCTGCTGAGTGTGTGTGTGTGTAGAATATTTACTGGGAGCAGGGACTTCTTCTGTGCCTGTGTATGAAGAGAATACTTGTCCCATGAACTGCTGCTGCTGTTCTCTGTAGTTATTCTGCAGGTAATCAGTCAACATCACATAGCCGGCCTGCTGTATGGTCATCACCTCACAGAACACCTCCAGCTACACACACACACACACACACACACACACACACACACACACACACATTGATGAGACAGACAATTGAGATTAATGCTTGCTTACAGTTTCTGTACAGTAAAAGAACATTTTTCATAAAAAAAATTCATTTTGTTAGATTTATCTGGTTAGATTACATATTTATATTATATATTATTACATATATAATATATATTAAACATCCATATCAATATACAGTATATGATATAAATATCATATTATTAGTATTGTAAAAAATGTAATATATAAATATAATATAAAAAAATATAAAATATAAAAATTTAATAAAAAATTAAAACAAAAACAACAGTACATAAAAATATTATAAACAAATGAATTTAAAAAAAAAATCAAATTTATCAAAAAAAAAAAAAAGATACAAATAGAAATTAAAAGAAATCAAAAATTAAATAAGGGATAATGTACAGTCAGACAGTCATGGAGGCAAAATAAAAAAAAATATTCTAATAATGACCATCTGAAACTTTTTCAATTTGTTAGATTAATCTGATTAGATACACTTTTTATATTCAACGATCATATTTTTGTTGAAGAGTATTAATTAAAATAGAATATTCATTTTATAAACAAAATATAAATGATTAAATACAAACATATATACATTATATACATGCACACATATATACAATTAATAATGATAAAATATGTTATATTGTAAAAATAATCAAACAAAATTATGAATTATAATAAATACATTAATAATAATAATGTTAATAATAATTAAGAAAACATTAATAATATAAACAAAAATACATTAATTTAAAAAACCTCATAAATACATGATATATACATGATATACCTGCAAATAAGATAATTAAATAAGGGATGATGTACAGTCAGCCAGTCATTATGGCACAATACACAGTTTGTCTAATAATGACCAGCTAACTGCACATTATCCAGATCTTCTACATAATCTCATTACACAACTACTTACCAAATAAATACAGTAAATACATGGACATGATATATTGTCTTGAGTTGACATTATTATGTGAAAAGATAAAGACCATAGCATAGTGTAATAAGAGAAACATAAAACGCACAGCTATGCAGGAAATGAGATGCCTGGGACAGTGGTTAATTATACAACCAAGCAGTCATTATACAAATACATTTTTAAGTATTTCAGAGGGCCATCTAATAAAAAACACATTCTAAATATATTAAGACACTAAATCTGAACTAGCTTGCACAACACAGTATTACTAACAATAGAATTAAGATAAGAGCCTGAAAAACTTCATATAAGTGAATTTAAGCTCATTTCGATCGGTAAGAAAATCAGACGAGACACTGAACCAGCACTAAAGATTCATCAGCTTTACTTCAGTATGCCTTGAATCCTCCACATCAAATTTTCATGCTTGAGAAACAGACTGAGCTTAAAGTGGATCAGGCTTGAGGAAAAGAATGAAAAGCTACACAGCAGCCTAAAAAAAAGACAGAAAACCTCCACGTGTCTTTAAAGTGAGCTTTAAAGTGCAGCTGGATAAAGGGGAAAAGTTGTGTCCCGGGCACCGAGGGCTTATCTCTGATCCACACGTCAGGCTGTGGCCAACTGAAATAATAATGCTCCTGTATTTGCTAAAGAACTGCTTAAAGCAGCTGTCATGGCTGTACTCAACACTGTTCATTTTTCGGAGAGGGGTTTCTTGCTCTTTCTTGCACTGAGAGAGCTGAGCTGCCCTGCAGGGCTCAACAATAAGGATATTTCTGCTGCCGCAGTCAGTTTAGATTTGTACTTGCTCTGCCAATATTTTCACATGCCCCTACACAAATAATTCCAATTTCTATGTGTGCGAAATATAATTGTATTTTCCACTAAAGGAGTGTGATTTTTGCTCCTCTAGACATTGACAGAAGATATATGTTGAGCATGTTCTGACCTGGATTTCTGAGATGGCCACTGTGTTTTTAAACACAATCCACTCCACATTCTCCAAGCAGGGCGGTGCTGTGAGTGAGCCATTGTACATGAAGTATTTATCCCTGGATTGTGGAAGCAGACCCAGCAGAGAAAACGGTTCCAGTGGGCTACTTTTACCTTCACACCAAAAAGAGGCATGTTCACGTGTTATTGCAAATACTGTATAACACAGAGATGAATTGGATATACAGAAAAGCTTTGTGGATGATGTGTGGATAAAGATTTACCAAATCGGCTCACGCTGTTTACTCCTTCAATAATGGCTGCATAGTCCTGGTTGTCTTCAATGCTGTCCTAAAGAATAGACCAAAATGCAAGGACTTCATTATGGAAGTAAAATGGGCTGTGAATGGCGCTTCATATTGACTAGTTCCTGGTTCAATACAAGTTCAGCTCAATCAACAGCATTTGTAGAATAATGTTGATTATCACAGAAAATTATTTTTGACTCGCGCCTCTCTCTCTCTCTCTCTCACACACACACATATATTACATTGCAGTTACAGTAAAGCACTGCCAATGGAAGTGAATGGGGCCAATCCACTAACATTGAAATACATGTAAACATAATGTTTACGTCTAGAAACACACTGTTTCTAGACGTAAACATTATGATTGTAGTGTGATACATTCGTGTACAGGGTTTACCAATGTTGCGTTGTCATGGCAACAAAGTCACAACATTGGGTATAAGAAACATAAGGCTATATTTTAGGGCTTCAACTAATGATTATTTTGATAATCGATTAATCTAACGATTACTAGAATGATTATTCGACTATTCTGCGATTATTGCAACGATTAATCATTAGATCTTAACTTAAAAGGTTGTATTAAACGTGCTTACTAACATTACAGAGGACAAAATCATCTTTTAAAAATACCTCTAAATGACATTCACTGAATTAAAGGGGGAAAAAAAGGGAATTAAACTTTATTAAGTTTAATTCAGTAAAGAAATTCACTGCAAGAGTTTTTGTCTTGTTTTCCATTTAAAATTGTCTAAAAATCCTTAAAACAAGGTAAATTTAATTTATTTACTTTTAAGCAACATATAAGATATTTAGACTTGCTTTATGATAATGTTAAAGTTTCAATCTCTCCCCCTTAGACCAGGACATTCGTGCTACTCATAGAAGAGACGATGACCGCACAGAAAAATGCCAGTTTCAGAGTTTGTAGTTATTTACATGATCTGCTTCTGTATTATTTGAACTATAATAAAGCTACAACACATTAAATATAACTGCATTTAAGATGTAACACCGGGATGTTTCCTGTAAAGAGCTCCGACTTTATTCCACAACGAGAGTGCTTCTGTATTTACTTATTTATTATAAAAAAATATATATAGTTCCCTCATACTTTGTGATCTACATCACCTGAAGCTGTTTGGAAAGTTTAGAGTGCATCTGGACCGTGATCTGTGTAATTCTTCCTCTCCTCAGTCAGGCGCGAGCTGCAGTGCTGCTATCGCGCGTCATCAGTCGATATTAACGTGATCTCATGTTATGCTAAATGAGATCAAACTACTATTCGACAATGAAAATTTGTCGAAAACGTTTTATTGTGAATGTATCGGAATGCACTTAAATACTACCGGTTGATTTTGATTTGGACCAATTAATTGAAAAACCAAAAATATGACCCTATAGATAAATCTCATACATTATTGTTTCATAAAACAGTTGCAACACTGATTGTCAGAAACAGATTTTCATGTTCCACTATATTTTCAGCGTTTGTACATTAACTTTATTACCACCTGCTGGTGAAATCTTGCTGGTGCAAATGTAGAAACTGAATTTAGTTGCACTGAAAACAGACCTGCTTTTGAAACATCTTAGCGCAATGACCTATTTCTCAGGAAAATAACAAACTGCGCTTTGCACCACTTCATTAGCATAAATACACCCACAGATGGCACAAAACACTCCCACATGTGTCCACTTGCACTTTGCGCTTGCACAAAAATAAATTGCACTTAGAATTTGCACGCTCACGAAAATTGGATAATACGCAGTGCACAGTCGTTGCGCGTAGCATAGCGCTTTGCGCATTCATGAAAACAGAGCTCTATGCCACAAATGCTGTTGATTGAGCTTAACTTGTAATGACCACTGAATTCCATTAAGGTCATCATGGTAGACGGTTGCTGATATGCATCATGCATGTTGGGTATCATGGTGACTTAATGTAACATTTGAATATACATATACATATATAAGAAAGGGTGTGTTTGTGTGTTATATGTCGATCGCTGGATGTAAACCTTACCTCAAAGAGGACAGCTAGAGCAATAATCTTTCCTCCATGACTTATGGCCTCATCTATGGATTCAAACTCCTCTTCATCAAAACAATAGATCTGCATCTGTGAGAAAGAGACACAATTAAATAAATTCCACCTTTTATATTATAATTGCCACAATACTCCTTGAAAACAACACAACTCAAAATTAGCCCTGTTTACATTCATAATAAATGGCTCTTGCTAATTGTAGATTATTCATCTTTGTACTTTTCCTTTCTGTTGATGCAACCAAGGCCAATCAGGCGATTTTCCAGTAGATATAAAAATCATATTAACCAGTAACATCACATCCTGACTTTTCACAATCCAAATTCCGATCAATAAAATCAGGTTCCGTACTACATTTTTCCTGTCTCACTTTTAAATGTGTCAAATTAGGGAAGTTAAATGTGTTTCAAATGCATTTCATGTTGTCTTTAAAGCTAACGACCTTAAAGGGAGAGTTCACCCAAAAAATGAAAAATCTCTCATTATTTACTCACCCTCATGCCATCCCAAATGTGTATGACTTTCTTTCTTCTGCAGAACACAAACGAAGATTTTTAGAAAAAAATCTTAGCTCTGATGGTGCAGTTAATGCATGTGAATGGTGATTAAAACTTTGAAGCTCCAAAAAGCACATAACGGCAGCATAAAAGTAATCCATATGACTCCCGTGGTTAATTCCATGTCTTCCGAAGCGATATGGTTGGTGTGGATGAGAAACGGATCAAAATGTAAGTCTCTTTTTACAAAATTCAACTCTCTGCCCAGTAGGTGGTGATATGCATGAAGAATGTGAATCACCAAAACATAAAAAGAAGAATGTGCATTTATGTACATTTATGTACATAAATGATGAGAGTATTTTCCTTTTGGGGTGAACTATTCCTTTAAAAAGTGAATGTGATGTATTTTGAAGTTGGTGTGTAGTGTTAAATCTCTACCTCCAGGGGGAACCTTTTGCTGTTGAGACTGTGTTCAGAGCCGCCTGAAGAGACGTTACATCGGCCCCAATGGAACGTGATCCTGCCCACTTTAAACCTGGATCTGAGCCCTCCACCACTTATGTAATACTGACCATTCAGAATGATTTCCACTGAGAAACATGATGCAAACACACACACACACAGTGACTGCTCAGCATACAGTATGTTCCTATTCAAGCAAAGTGTAATTGTGTTCTTCATCCAGCAAGCCCAGTTGCTCATATTTTACATTTCAGCTTTCATCTCCACTCACCTCGATAAAAGATTCATTTTAGGCTTTACCTTTGGTGCGAGTAATGTGCCATTCGCAGTGTTAAATCAGAACAAAAGTAAGAGTGAAAGAGCTTTCTTTGTACTCCTGTAAGTGCACAGGTATCTAAAGAGGACCAGTCTCCACTTACAGGTATGGAAAATAAAAATAATAGTCATTTCAGTACATTTTTTTCTCCTGCAGGCATCAGTCTGACAGTTCAGACAGAGTGATTCATCTCGGGTCATAATTACATTCATTTGAGGTCAAGTTCTAAGGGAGTTAATATATCAATTTAACTTTATCCTGGCAAAAGGAGTGCTCGGTTTAAGACGGTTAGATAGTCTTTTATCCCCATTTCACAATACTTTCTATTGTCTTGTGGACTTTGGTCTTGTAAACGCTACAAACTCAAAGCAGTGAATGTGTGCAGACCTGTTTTCCCGCCATTCGTGATGGTTGTGGAATCTGTGGTTGGCTGGTCCCAGTTCTCCAGCTGTAGGTTCTGGTACTGCATTCGCACCTGAGTAAAGTCCTCATTGATGTCAATGGGTGACTGTTTGGCATTGCCACAGACTGGATATTTCTTTGTCCAGTGCTTCTGGTTCAGGCCCCCTGTAAAGAGCAAAAGATTAGATACAATTTAGCGGTCCTTATTCAAAAATATTTTACTGCAGAATGGCACGCCATTGACCAGTCAGAATCAAAAAGCCATATAATATGTAATATACAGTACACTGCTATAATTTATACAGTAGATATCTTTTCCAGCAGTAGTTAGCGCATGTTCTCAAACACATTGAGCCATGGTGCTCATGCGGACAAAGTGAATTTCCAGTTCGCTCTATATACTTGCACAAATAAAATTTGAAGCATATGGCGGCATATTGGTGCATGGTATGAGCCAGTGCTGATGAGAGCAGAATAATACCACTTGCAGTGGTGCTGTATACATATACAGAATGTTATGATATGTCACACTGACTGCACCAGATGATAAACTCACGGAGCAGATGGCAACGGCTCACACACACCACTGAACAGGCACATCAAACAAACTCAACCAATAAACCACACACACACACACACACACACACACACACACACACAAACAAACGCTGCTGATTAAAACTGTCCCTAAGGAGGCCTCTTTAACCATATGATGAAACGTTAGATCTGAATTAGCAGCTCTTATGAACCCTGTCAGGAAAATAAGCGTGTATATTTTCATAATGATTTCATTTTCACCTCCCATGCTGCCTGTAATTCTTCACGCTCTTAAAGGAATAGTCCACGCTAAAATTAAAATTCTCACCCTCATGGTGCTCCAAACCCACATGCTTTTATTTTTTCCATGGAACACAAAAGGTTAATTTTAACTATCCCTTTAAGCTATGCCATAATTAATACGTCTCTAAAAGGCTATTAAGGATTACATCTACCAAGAGGACGCCTGAACTGTATCCTCGGGTGCTTTAAATTGAAAGGTGAGACAAAAATCTTCCATTAGCCTGATTGATGGCATACATAGACAACGGGAAAACAGTGTCTGCTAGCAGTGACGGCAAGGTGAACTATGAGTCTGTCAGGAAACAACCGTACCACATCTGCCCTCGCAAACACACACATATGCACATGCCAGCATGGACACGCTGTAATCAAAGACAACCACTGCTGCTATGGTAACCAGTAGTCAGAGAGATTTCAGTGGATATGGCGTAAATACGATGCCTGAAGTAATGTAAAGGATTCTCAGACCTCTGTGCTGCTGTGACATTTTACATTTTTGTGTTTTTCTAACTGCATGTCAGATCAAACCATGTGAATGAATGCAGCAGTAACAGGTAGGATGTAATTTGGCCTTAGAGTTTAAAGCAATCTGACGATTTATGATGCATGAGAATGAACAGAACAAATCACAGACTGGAACTGTTATCTTCACATCCCTCCCCCTCCATAATGACACCCTGATCTATACTGACATTCATTCCGATTACCGCAGATGATTATCCAGAGTAGACATCTCAGTCTTCACTAGAGGAGAATGCAGTTTTTGTGTACATCTGTGCACTCACTACGAATACAAAAAGGCGCAGCTGGTCCACAAGACATGAATTGGGTTGGGAATCGAGAAGGTTATTCAGAATTAGTCACATTTTTTTAAACGATACCAGAACCTAATTATACCTAAATATGTTCCATGCCTGTTAATTGTTATTAAACATCTGCAATCTTTCACAATGTGGACAAAACACTTTACTTAAATGATTTCCTGCGCAGCTACTGAATCAGCGTCACGGCAAAATAATTTTTTTATTTGAGTTCGTTTTCATTCTAATGGTGCGTTCACATACAACGCAAAGCCGTGTCGATGGAAAGTTGGCACAATTACATACAAAGTCAATGCAAAGATGCGAATAGATGCAAATTTGCACCGGGCGGCATCGCTTCATTCACATGACGCGTTGTCATGAAAGCTTATAAGCAAAGAGATTGTCTGGATGTCACTGACGTACTGATGAAGTAGTAGAAGATATCTGGAATAATGGATAAAAACATTTTTGTAGCGGTGTGTGGACACCCGGAATTGTATGACACAACGTCATACACGTACAGAGACCGGACGAAAAAAAAGACATCGCTTGGAGGAAAGTGAGCGAGGAAGTTGAACAACCTCAAGTCATAGAAGCCACTCCTCCTGTCCTTTTCCGGAAGAGAACGGGGAATACTCGCAGGTTCGTGTTACTCGGACGAATGTGTCACGATTCCCTGTTGTCTGCCCTGTGTTTCTCCCTTGCCATCTGTCCCGGACTACACTTCCCATAATTCCCTGCCCTCATCACTGCCAGCTGTTCCTTCATTGTCCTCACCTGTGGTTCATTTAGTCATCATCCCTTGTGTATTTAAAGCCCTGTTGTTTTCTCAGTCTTTGTCAGTTGTTAAATGTAATGTCTGGTTTTGAATGTGTTCCTGCCCGTGCACTTCGTGGATTTCTCGTTTATATTTTGGTTTTCCCATCTTGGTTGTTTCATATGTTCCCTGTCTTTTAGTTATCCTGTTCATCTTTTGTTTTCCCATTAAAACTGCATTTAGATCCTCACTCCTCGTCTGTCCTCCGTTACAGAGTGATGAGGGCAGGGAATTATAGGAAGTGTAGTCCGGGACAGATGGCAAGGGAGAAACACAGGGCAGACAACAGGGAATCGTGACAGAATGCGAGTTTAAACACAAATGTATTATCCAGCGTTCAAACTCGCGCGAGCAATGCGAGGCCAAAATGTTCTTTGCGTTGTATGTGGATGCATCATAAATGTATTTTTAATGCATTTCTATTGCTTCTCGGTGGCTACATTAAGAAACAACCATAAAGCATGATCAGTGTGGTCTGATTCACAAATGAATTACCCCTACGAGCTTGTTCTTTTCAATGAATCAGTCAAGAAGACTCACACATAGGTTTGACTTAAAGGAGTACTCCAAGTTCGGTACAAGTTCATCTCATTTAACAACATTTGTGGCATAATGTTGATTACCACAAAAATCTATTTTGGCTTGTTTCCTCCTTTTCTTTAAAAAAAGCAAAAATCGAGGTTACAGAGAAGCACTAACAATGGAAGTGAATGGGGCCAATTTTGGGGGTGTTTAAAGGCAGAAATGTGAAGCTTATCGTTTTGTAAAAGCACTTGCTGTGGATTGTGTTTAACTTGTATTGAACCCGGAATATTCCTTTAAGGCCCCTACACAATTCCTAGGAAATCAAAGAACGAATAGGTGTGACATCATTTAGAACAAAATCTCACCAAAAATAAGTGTTTTTTGAGTTGGTTTTGTTGGTTTGTATCAGCTCGCCAGAGTGAACTTTAAGGAAAACTTCTTACCAACTGCTAAACACCTTACTGTCATTGGTCCACCTGGAGCTCCACCTAAATTGTGGCCAACAATGATTTCCCGTCCAGTCAGTTAAAATCAGTCAACATGAACACACCACCACCAAATTCCCTATCAAGGCAAGTCAGTTCACTTGGTGGCCATCTTTGGAACGCTCCCAGGCAGGCTGTGCAGCTATTTTCTATGTAAACAAGCGGCATAAAAATACAGCTCCAATCTACTTAAATGGGGAAAGACCGAAATCTCCACAACATTGGTCAAGATTACGATGAAAGAGCTCAGATCATGCTAAAAAAAAAACGCTATTTTTCAGGCTGGTTCAGCTAATGCGCATGCACATTCTCGAGTTGACTGACAAGCGATGTCCGTATCTAAAGGGCGATTGGCTCTTTTTGACCTGTAAGGCGGGACATACTTTTCTATATCCGTTGACTGTTCCAATTTCTCCCATTCATTTTAATAGCAGTGGTCCTTCTCTGCTAATCTGTCTCTGTCAGTGTGTAGTTATATTAGCAAGCTGGTGCAAACTGACCTACTTAGACACATTTTCAAAGAACATGTCATGCAATATGCAATATCATTTTTGCTTAATTAGTCTACAAAAGTAGTCAAATCTATATAAATACTCTCAAGTGCCCGTTCACAGATCTGCACAACTTCAGATATGCCTATCATATTTTTTTTATCTGTATTCTACCCATTAACACTCTTTTATACACCCATCTTTGCAGTAGTATCAGTGTCATCATAAATAACAATAACAGTGTCTTCAGTGCATATTATGGCTGCGTCTAGCATGTTAGCACATTAGCGCTATGAATTAAAAAGGTAAACATTACAAATTCTACATTATTTACTGCATACTGTATATTTTACTTTGCATCATCATCATCAAGTAGGTTAATACAGCTTCTTTTGCCGATCTCATGTGAATTCTACTCATAGAACGAGGCCTGAAGTCATTGATAACACATTTTCATAGTTGATGTTTTACATGTAATCTTGAGCATCCTCATAGTTGCTTTCCCCCCAGCAGTGTGGCAGGTGTCTGAATGTTTGCAAACAGTATGTTGTTGCTCAGCTGTTTTGAACTTCTTTTTGAAGCACTTTGCTGTGAGTGTGCCGGGGGCTTATCACCAAACTCAAACTCAAACTCATAATTCATTTTAATTTGAGTTTAGTTGTAATATACACATGTAACCAAGAATCATACAGGTTTTATTTCTTATTTTTGGTTAGTGCATAGTTTGGGGGTTGTGCTCTCTCAGAAGTACTAAAAGATTTGTTCATAAAATCGTTAAAGGTCCAGAATCTCAGTAAAATCAGAACCAAAACAGTCTGATTCCATACATTTTTTTTCCAAAAGGCAGATACATTTTTATTGATTACTTATAAAACTTTAAAGACAGACCTACCATAAGCTTGTAAAGGTTGTAAATCAAAGGTATATGCTTCTGCTAAAGCCATCAGTCCACATTATTTCAACTTTGTTTTATAGAAATCGTGTTTACTAGCAGAAATCCTGGTGAACTACTACTCATGATTCTGAAGAGAAACAATCCACCAATCAGTGTAAAAAGCATGGCAAATGAGTGCTGCATGACACAATGTGAATGAAGCAATCGAGTTAGTCTACCTACACATTTACATTTACATTTATGCATTTGGCAGACGCTTTTATCCAAAGTGACTTACAGAGCCCGTATTACAGGGACAATCCCCCCCAGAGCAACCTGGAGTTAAGTGCCTTGCTCAAGGACACAATGGTAGTGATGTGGGGATCGAACCAGCAACCTTCTGATTACCAGATTACCAGTTATGTGCTTTAGACCACTACACCACCACCACTCCACTACACTCTCAAATATATTGTTCTATACTTAAAATCTATAACTTTATATTTTTCCACCGCTTTTGTTTGATTACATCATTGGCAATGCTTCATGAGAATGTAATTCATTACTTCATTAAAGACGTTAAGTCTTAAAACTTTGTCTGTTTATCCAATTTTCAAATACTTTTTGGCTTCAAGTCAAACTTTGTAATGTTATGATTCGCTTTGAAGGAGGTTGGTTTGTTTCATGGCTAAGAACTCGTTAAAGAAGGATTATCTGACCCTATAGAAAAATACTTGTGGACGGGCACTGTTGCGCTCTATTGTTAAATACCTCATGAATCCCATCCCTACTCTTGGGGGCCCTGCAAAGGTCAGTTCTGACCAATAAGAAAGTCTGCAACGACCGAGGCTTGTGTGTACTGTAAACAGAGCAGTGGAGGAGTTTTGCTGAGGAGGTGATGTGGGCATCTCTAGCTCGGCTCTATCCGCAGGTTATCTGAGAATGTAAATTACAGAAGAGCTGCAGTCCCCACAGCAGACAGAGAGGAAGAGATGCCAGAGGCTGGATCACAGCCCACACCTGAGGTCTGGAAAAAAGTGTCGACAGGGGCCTGATCATGTAAGCAGATGCAAGATGATCCAAGCGGCACTAATCATAACAAAGAGGTGACCCGTCATTATTCCTCGTCATCACTAAGCACTGTGTGGATCTTCAATTCTTGGGCAGTTTTCTTTGAAACTTTAGACATATTTTTCTATCTGCCATTTCTATCGGAGCGTGGTGCAGAAGTTAACATCATGTGGGTGATGCAGGTTCAAGTCTGAGCCAAAATGCTTCTCTACCATTAATTCCCTGTCACTCTTCTTTAAGCCAGTCTAATAAAGATACAAAAGACTTTTTCCCCCCATCAGGAGGAAATTTTAAGCATAGTCGGTGTTTGATTGTCAGTTGAAGTTCCAAAGGTCTGTGAACAAATTAGCATTGAAGCTTGACAGCCTTTGTTTGAGGAGAGAGAGGTTTTCTGTGAAACAATTTGTGTTAAAACAGAGGAACATGTATCGTTCTCTTTTACCGCAGGTCTGTGCTGGGCCTCACAATGAAGTGTGTTCTTTCACATGTTAATTTGTATAATTCCTAACTCATTGGGCACACACATTATCAGTAGCCTCCTTTCTTCACAACAGAGTAGTTGTGTAAAAAGTACTCAAGATTAAATATTTAAATGAAAGAAAAAATATTCAGAATGTTTTGCATTCCCGAAAAGCCTTCTTAAGAATGTTCTTCATGAATTGCCCTTAGGAACAGTCTTACCAACTTCTTATAATTTATCCTTTGTTTCTTAAAAAAGTTTTTTGTGAATCTGGCCCCTGGTTCTGATACTGATTCAACCACACGATAAGGATTATATTAACGATTAATTTAGTACTTTTGAGGAAACTTAACCCCCAATAATAGGTTCAATGAGGAAATAATAATCCAAAAGGAAAATCAAGGCACACTTCCAGATCAAAAATGTAGTAAAAGCCTTTATTGTCAATGTCTATAACAATAGTTAAAAACAATATAAAAAAAAAGAGGTTTGCAGCCCTCTTTTTTGCCCAATAATAGGTCTTGAGTGTATATACTAAACAAAAACAGTAAAATATTTTACCAAAATAGTAACTATTTCTTGTTTAAACCATTATTACAACAAAACTTTGTTCCATATCTGTAAACCAAGAACTGCTCTGGGGTGTGGGGTGTAACTCGCTGCTTAACCACCATAATACGATGCACCATTTGAAAAATTAACTAGCCAGGCATGACTGTTTACTAAAACCGCAGTAACTATGCCGCACATCCATCATTTGAAACAAGTTGGCTCCAACAACGTAGAGCTGTCATTAATGAGGTTACACAGGTGTAATAGCAGTAGTAACAGCTTCTGCAGACATCAAATGGATATCAAATTATAATAGCTCATTTACACGTACACCAGAAAAATGCTGAATGCGAGAAAGTTGTTAAAGACAAAGAAGCAGTATGTGTAATGTTACAGATGCATTGCTCTGCAATAGTGGGGTTTCCCTCTACATCACACTTTAGGGTTTCCATGACATACTTGAGCACATATGCTCATGCACACTCTTAAGAACACTTATAAGAAAAGCCTATAAGAACACCACTTAACATGTACACATAGTCCAACTTTTCATTCACAGTTATTTTTTGGAACCCAGTTGTAATTAGTAAACAAATAAATAATGATAATAATAATAATACATTATTATTATAATTGTTATTATTGACTTCTAATTTTATAATACAAGAGTAATATACAGTATTTCAGTCATGCACCTTTAACTTCAAAACCCTCTGGCTTTTATTTTGATGGTCAGAGTACTCTAGATCAGAACACTCATGCAAGTGTCTGTATTTGGGCTAGACAGTAGTTGAATTTGCTTCTTATTCAAAATCTGGTGAAATGCTCCTCCAGTGGCATTCTAAATACATGTTATAAGCAAAGCAAACTATTAAGCTACATCTGAGATGTTGTTTGTGTGGAGCATTGAAATATTACCATGCTCTGAGAGCTCGAGTATGCTATGCACCAGCCTGTGCATGCTATGTATGTCAACAGAGCCGTGTCATTTACTTGTGCCGTGAATGCATACCAGATATTTACTTATTAAACACAGCCTTTTGTGATTCACAAAGTTATCGCATGACTTCAAGTGGCTTTCAGTAAAATGCACGAGTCATATAGACTACTTAAATGGCGCTTTTATCATTCTTTTATGTCATTTTTGGAGCTAGACAGTAACAAACATGACTAACACAAAGTTACGGATTTGTCTATACCGATACCGATCCAGGTATCAGATTGTTGCATTCCTAGTTAAAGCACTTCCTCTTAACAGTCTTTAATCCCTTAAACGGCATTAGCAAGGCTGCATTCGAGTTTACATTGCGTTTCAGAACGCTGCTTTCTTCAAAACCCCAGAACTAAATGAATGTAAAAGTGGTCAAAGACTAGACAGAATAAAGGATATGAAATGAAAGATATAGAAGCCTCAGCAAAGTCAAATGATGTCCACACAGCAAACTATCAAGGAACTACACTTCTATCCACAGGTGGAGAGCTGTAGTTCCAACCACACAGCTGTTCAATGCTGTTTGCAAATGTTCGTTGGAACTATGGTTTCGGGAAACACCAAATAATTGAACTATGTTGGAAACTTGCGACCATAGTTGGCTAATGATGCTTTTGGGAAATGCACCCCAGACTGAACTAACAAGCGAGTCATCAGACAGATTCAAATGGATAGCTAATGAATTTGAGGCTGATTTGTCTGCTTTGACAATGACATGAGTATTTTAGCACAGTGTTCTATCAGTATCAATGGAAATTTTTTGTATTTTTTTTTTTAAAATGAACCACATCTAAAGAAGAACGGGTTTACAATTCCCAACACTAGACCTTTATTCCCAAAGTCTAGGAAAACTGAATTAATGGAAGGCATGCCCATATTCTATTAGCCAACACATTTTCATAGCTTCAGTCTGCCTGATTTAAAAGCCACAAGTCAAAGCACTGAAACAATCATGCATACCACTCACTCTTTTAAAAGACTTTCGTAAAGTTAAAGTGTCTAAGACTTTCAGCTAATCTCTCTGCACAGGCCGGCCAGAGGCAGTGTGTTCTGGTCCCTCTCATTCAGAAGGTCGAGTCACTGGTGTCTTTTCTAATGGAGAGCAGACATTATTCACTTCCATCAAGTGCTACCTTATCCAGTCATTCATTCAAAGGAGAAAAGGGGTTTAAGACTGTTGGGTTGAAGCCAGTGGCATGCCACACTGAAGGCTGGTAAAAAGCACACAATAAGGGGTTTTGTTCATGTTGTACCCACCTGTGTAAGACCAGTCAACGTCCTCAGTGAATTTGTGCTGGCCTCTTAGGTACGGCGTGACCACATCTGAAATGGGAAAGATGAGGAGAGTTGGAGTCAATGCATCGGTAATTTACAGGGGCACAAATGCATTAGGCATAACAATTGTATCCTGTGCACTACCAGACTTACAAGTCTGATATTACAAGTTGGTGGCGTCAAGTAATGTGTATTATTACAAGTAATGTGATATTACAAGTTGGCGGCGTCAAGCGTCAAGTAAGTGGCGTCTTCCGTCAAGTAATTGCTACTTGCTACTTCATTATCCGAACTGCATTTAAATTCCCGATGTAGGTTGCAGGACCGCAAATGTTGTAGTAATTGATCTGTAAGCTATAGTAGTGTGCAGGATATTTTCTACTATCTTGATAATTGCTGTTATTAAACAAAAATATTCAAGGATCCCAGACAACGGTTTAATAAATAATAATAATGTGTGTGACATCATCATAATTATCTGCATCTGAATAAAGCCTACATGGCCATAAAATGATGTCATCATACTCATCAAGGGGTCTTTCATCCTCTCTCATCACTCTCTCCAGTGAGTGTGGTGTAAATATCCCTCTAAATGAAGGTGTGATGAGAGAAAGGTCATTACCATCACATGTCAGAGGGTGACCAGCCGTTTTCCATGACTGCTCACATTAATGACTATCTGTCGTTGTGTAACGTGTTTTGCGTGTATGCTAACATATGTGAGCGCGCGCACACACACACACACACACACACACACACACACACACACACACACACACCTGCCCAGACAGATCAAAAGACATGTAAAACTCTTGTAAAAGGAAAGTCGAGATGAAAGGACACTGCATAGTCGTGTCTCTGGCACCATGTTTGTAGCATTATAGGGATAGTTCACCCAAAAATGAAACTGCATGCCAAATTGTAACCAGCTACGCTGAATGCAAAGTCCAAGTGTCAGTGTGCGGATCAAATGTAAGATGTCCTTTCTAGGGATTTAAGACAAAAAGACTGCGAAAACCTATAAACCACGTAAAAGTCAGTTAAAGAGCATTTTAGCATTCTGACAGTCTAAGCCCTTGACCTGAAAGCACGAACCCATCCTGCATGTAATACAGCAACCCCTGCCAAAGCTATCCCTGACTCACAGAGCCATTACTCACTGAATGGTGACTGAGAACAACCACAATAGATCCTTTGATGGCTTTTGTCACAGAACAGACCATTATTAGAAAGAAAAGGAGTCAGATACTATACATGTTATTCTCTAAAAGTTTCCACAAACACTTGATCAAGTGTAAGGGTCATCAAAATATGTGCTTACAGGACAGGAAAGTGCCAACCCTGTGACATTCATAATGTTGTAGGTTGAATAGCAGTGTGCAATGTCCAATAACAGCCTCAGCTTAAAGATATCATTGTACCACACTGTTTAATTTATAGTCATTTATGGCATGTTTATTCTGTTATCTTTTAATACTGAGCTTGATAAAGGTAAAAAATTGCAAAGATATTGAAATACTAATAAAAACTGCAAGAGAAACCTTTGTTAGAACCATTTGGTCCAAAAAAATATGATGTCACTCCTACTCAGGTGGTAGAGCTGGTTGTCCACTAATCACGGGTTGGCGGTTCGATTCCCAGCCCACACGACTCCACATGCCGAAGTGTCCTTGGGCAAGACACTGAACCCGAATTTTCTCCCAATGGCAGGCTAGCACCTTGCATAGCAGCTCTGCTGTCATTGTTATATGAGTGTGTGTGTGAATGGGTGAACGAGACGCAGTGTAAAGCGCAGTGTAAATACTGACCCTTAGCACTTAATAAGTTTAATAATTTTTTAAATCATGTTTTTTGACTATAAATAATTCTTATTTACATTATTCATGATGTTAGCCAGAGGGGAACTGGCCCCCACAGTGAGTCTGGTTTCTCCCAAGGTTATTTTTCTCCATTAACAATCATCTTTTGGAGTTTTGTGTTCCTTGCCACAGTCGCCTTCGGCTTGCTCCCTGGGGTTATTAATACAATTATTATTTAATTATTTTTAAACACGATAAAGAATCATATCTTATCTAATTCCACAACAGGGCTCCAAACAAAAAAAAAAATCAATTAAGGAGCCAATGGCTCCTACAGGGGGAAAAACAGGCGCCAAATATTTTAAATTTTTTTAACTCCATCCATTCCTTTTCGTCCCGCAGCTCGCTAACAGTGTAGTCTGTGGAGCATTCTTCGCAATTATGTGATCACGTGCATTTTTATGCTTGTTACTGTCACCGTGTTTTCTCACAGTCTCTTTTTTGAAATTGTTAGTTCCTGCAATGAACTCCGTTTTCCCCGCTATTTCTTTGATATAAACTTTTGTTATGTATCTCGGGAAATGTAATGCAAATTTTAAAATCAAAAGGGAGTAAACTTTTACTGTCGCCAATGGCGACCTTGACAGAAATTACACTCACAAATAAATTTATTTGGTCACAAATGCGACCATTTTTAGTCGCAGTTTGGAGCCCTGCACAAGGATGATGATTTATCGACTTTATAGACATTACATTTTTATCGTCTGTTAATGCTGAACTTCTGTAAAGCTGCTTTGAAACGATGTGTGTTGTGAAAGGCGCTATACAAATAAAATTGACTTGACTTGACTTGGCTTTGAAAACTGCTAAGGTTAATAAGGCGCTATATAAGTGTAAACAATGACCAAGGACAATGCATTATTTTTAAAAGGGGAAATATAATAGATAACAGAGTTAAATGAAAAGCTCAAAATGCAAGAATGTTTGTTTTAGGAAATAAAATTATGTAGATCTATATTTAATTTCAGCAAAAGTAAAACATAGAATAAAACACATTTATTCTATCTATCAATAGGGCTATCATGATTATAAAATGTGGCTGATCATTAACTGCCAGACATGTAATTGCAATTAATTATTTAATTGTCTGTTTTAGACGATATACACCTGTTTTAGGCTTGCCACGATGACAATTAATTGACATGAAAATCTATATTTTAAATAGTATAATATTTACAAATACATAAAATATGTCAATTGTAGTTATGGTCAAATTTACCCAGCATACCTGAATATTATATTGCATTGCACTCTATTATATTATAATCACAGTTAGATCAAATGATCCTGATCAGGCGATTATGTAATAATCAGGACAGGCCCATCTATGAATCATTAAAATGTATGAAATTTTTGTCTTAATATTTATTTTGCATTACACACTAAACAGAGGAACATATCAAATAATATGACTAAGTTCAGTACTTTGTTGATATCAGTATTAAGGGATTGGGGGTGGGGGGGGGGTTCCCTGAGAATGTCCCATGAGTGTTCCCAAGGACAAAGGAAAGTAGGGCTTAAACATGCATAGTTCATACTTACAATATATATTTGTTAGATTTTAAAGCCGTATATTTAAAAACATGTTAAGCCTCTCATTTGTTTAGGACATTGCTTTTGTAAAAATAGGCTTTGTGCTTGACAGATTTGTGGATTAAACTGCAGTTGGCAGGGCGATTTCTCTCAGAGTGGAAAAAGCTCAGCTCCTCACCCAAAATCCTGCGAGTGTTCACAGCAACACATTATCATACTCTGAGGAAGAGCAGCGGCAAGCTTCTGAGCTTTTCTGGCTCGGGTCAATTCACAGGCAGTCAAGGAAAAGCCTGCAGCAAATTAGATTAAAATTGCTCACAGTGTGATGTTAATGAGTCTATCGCCAATAAAACAAGGCCTTGACTGTATGCCTCTTTATTACATCCCACATCCTGTTTTCCCACCACTCTCTGAAGGATTTCATAAATCGAATATGGATTTTTCAAGATAAATAAAGCTATAAGATATTCAGATATTTCGAATTTTTAAATCAACATTAAAATAAAATAAGTTGGCCTGGCTCAGTGGTAAAGACACTGGCTACCACCCCTGGAGTCGGGGTTTCGAATCCCAGGGTGTGCTGAATGACTCCAGCCAGGTCTCCTAAGCCATAAAATTGGCCCGATTGCTAGGGAGGGTAGAATTACAAGGGGTAACCTCCTCGTGATCGCTATAATGTGGTTTGCTCTCGGTGGGGAGCATGGGGAGCTGTGCGTAGATGGATGGATGGCGCGGGCCACATGCGCTGTCTCCGTGGTAACGCACACAATGAACCACGTGATAAGATGCGCGGATTGACGGTCCCAAGTGCGGAGGCAACTTAGATTCGTCCTCCGCCACCCAGATTGAGGCGAGTCACTATGCCACCATGAGGACTTAGAACAAATTGGGAATTGGACATTCTTCCCAATTGGAAGAAAAAAAAAAAAAAAAAAAAAAAAAAAAGAGACCCTATTGACTTTTTTAATATGTATTCCTGGTCTCATTAGGAACAATTCAGCACATGTCATTACAAAGGAAAAGTCTTAGTCATTTTAATCAAAATAAATTGATCTGCCTCTGAAATTATTTTCTTTAAGTTGATGTCACATACCTTACCACTACAACATGCACTTTTCATGATTGAATCCATTTCCAGTGGATAAACAGAAACACTATATCCTACTTTTAATTCTACTAATAAATAAAATTTTTCGCCATTTCATGCTGACTTTGTGAAAAGTTTTAAGTTTAAGATGCACATTTGTTGCATGAATGTTGGCGGACAAGTTGTTTACTACAGCCTGACTGCAGCAGGCTCCGACGATGGCTTCGACTGGGAAAGGCTGTTAACATGCAGATGATAACCATGTGTCCAGCGAGAGGAACCGTACAACATAGGAAATGGATGGGGGAGGGCTCATACCCCTCCTCTTCATGCTGTAAACGTCTCTGGAGTAATTCAAATAAATAAGAGGATTAGAAAAGTCTTGAGGAAGTTGGCCAGCAAACCACCGAGGAACAAAATACAAGGCCTTAAATCCAAGCCCCCCTCCTTGCCGTGTCACTAAATAACTTCCGACACAGAAAGTTCCCTCCCTTGGTTTTGATGAAACGTGGGCTGTAAACTGGCCTGTGGGTAAGTGGCAGATGTGTTTGTCAGTGGTCTCATATGGTGGAGAACACCTGTTAGACATTGAGAGGGCACTCAGAAGACCGAAGAGTCGTGCCCTTAATTCACAAGCCGCAGTTGTTAAAATTGACAGCTAATTGAATCGTAACATATGCTCCCAAGGGCAGTGATTATATTTGGATCCCCTGAGTAAAAGAGCTAGAAAACATCCAGATGGGTCAAAATTGAAGACAGAGGAAAGTTGAAAGCTCCATTGTAATGGGACCAAATTATAGTTTAGGAATAGGGCAGAGATGAGCAAGGGCCAAGTTTTATTTAAATAGATTATAGATGCTTTTTAACATGTTTTCAGTTGATAGGAGACATCCTGAAATACAATTAGGCATTTTAGTTTTACTAATATATGTAATTTTTTCTTGCCTAGATGACAGAAAATGTGGCACATCTTACCCTGGGTTGAGAAGCATCTTACAAATGAAGGTTCCTCATCAAAATTGGTAAATGACAAGGAATTTCCGGATAACGCAACCTCGCTGTGTGCGTATGACGTAGAGACAGAGAGAGAATCCACATATAGGATCCTCCATTTACAATGCATATCTTCATGCATGAGCATGTAACAGGCAGTCTTTGCCAGCTGTTGTTTCAGAGGTCAGAGGGAAAATGACATGTGGTACGCGTGAGAATGTGGTGACTGTAGCTGAAGGTAGTAATACCAGTGAACAGCTGGCAGTGTATACCTTCCCTGAGACCACAGCCTAGTTCTCATATACTGCCCTGGCTCCAAAAGTAACGAACTCAAAGTCTTAAGAATTTCTTATATCAATGCATAGGTCTCAGTGGAGGTTCTGAGATGGACTGAACTGATCAAGGTCATGTTGTTTGGGGATGTGGGGATTTCTCATCCTCATGCTACTTTTTCCACATAACTGGCTCGTACTGTACATCTTTGGCCTATTTCCCAGTTAAAAAATTAACTACATGCTTCTACAACTAGAAACTGACATCAGTTCATAAATAAGAGAAACACACAGACACAGAGCTTTTTAAAGTTAAAGAAAATATACAGACACGGTTCAACAAAACTACAGCATAATACAAATTTGAATTTTTGGAGAAAATGCAAGTGGTACTTGGCCATGCAAAATACATCGGCACATTGCTAGGGTGTTGTTGGTGGTTGTTGTGACATGCTACACTATTGCTGAGGTGTTTTAAGGTGGCTGGTGCTATATGGTTACTAGGGTGTTGCAGGTGATTTTCATGACATTGCAATGCTGTTGCAAAAGGTTTTTAGAGTGGTTTTTGGTGTGTTGCTCTGCACTTACTAAGGTGTTGTGGGTAGTTGTCATGGTGTTGCTATGCCTTTGCTGAGGTGTTCTGAGTGGTTGTTGCTGTGTTCTTATTTGGTTGCTAGAGTGTTGTGTGTGGTTGTCATGATGTTGGTATCTTTGCAGCTGTGTTGCTGTGCAGTTACTATGGTTTTATAGGTGGTTGTCATGACGTTGCTGTTGCCAAAAGTTTTCTAAATGGTTGTTGCTGTGTTTCTGTGCGGTTGCTGTAGTTGTGGGTTATTGAAATGGCCTTGCTTTGCTTTTGCTGAGGTTTTCTGAGTAGTTGTTGCCGTATGGTTGCTAGGGTGTTGTGGGTGGTCAACATGGCTTTGATATCCTGTTGCTGAGGTGCTGTGAGTGATTGTTGCCATGTTGCTATGAGATTAATAAGATGTTGTGGGTGGTCATCATGGCATTGCTATGCTGTTGCTGAGGTGTTCAGAGTGGTTGTTTCCATGTTGCTATGCGGTTGTTAGAGTGTTGTGGGTGGTTGTCATGATGTTGCTATGCTGTTGCTAAAGGTGTTCTGAGTGGTTGTTTCCATGATTTTATGCGGTTGCTAGGGTGCTTTGGGTGAGTGTCATAACATTGCCATGCTGTTGCTAAAGGTGTTCTGATTGGTTGTTGCGGTGTTGTTATGCAGTTGCTGGGGTGCCGTAGTTGGTTTTCATTTTGTTTGAATTGAATTGCTCTATCCTCTTCACCAAAAGCTGGTGTGTGGCGAGCATACTGGTGCACTATGGCCAGGTGGATGCTGCACATTGGTGGTGGTTGAGGCGAACCCCCTGTTCACTATGAAAAGTGCATTGAGTGTAGTGTCAGAGAAATACTATATAAGTGTAATGTTAATTCATTCATTCGAAAGAGCCCAAATCCTTATGATATTCTAACCCAAATAATTTTAGGTCCAACCTAGTAAATACTCTATATTTGACAGCAAAAATGAATTGCATTTTACAATAATAACAAGGAAATGACAACAAGAATTACCACTGTGCCTGACAGTATATAATATATACACAGCTGCTTTTGTTACTTCACAATGCTTTCATCTGGGCTGGCCACAGCATATCCGTGCAGGAGACGCTCTCCATTCACTCTTAGGACATGCCAAAAGAAACTCCTTGACAACAGACAGAACCTCCGGTGGCCTTGAGCCATTGTAACTTCCTTCTCAGCCTCCCTAATCGCCACGGACAACAACACAGATCCAGCTCGCGCTCAGTTCAGAAAGGGAAACAAATTCACCAATTCAAAACTTTTCTAGATCCTTCCTCACTGCCTGTTTTGGAGCAAGCCATTGCCAGAATGCTGCCATTTATGAATATAGTAAACTGTGTGGAGTTTAGCAGAGTTCCAGTTCCACATCCTGAGGTCAAGTGGAAGAGCTATTTTATTTCTCCATCAGCTTATACAGCCTAGAGTTTACAGCCCTGTTTAACCAGTTCTACCGTCTCATTTCTAGACATTTACTTTAAGGATAAAGGGCACATTCTGAATCAAGAAATGGGCTTTTTAAACTATTCTAATATTTCAGAGTAAAAGTAAAAGGTTAGGAATCTACAATCAATCTCGACAGCATTTGTGGCATAACGTTGGTATATAAAATCAGGGATTTACCAGTGTTACAGTGTTTACCAGATAGCAGGGTTTACTGGTATTGCATCATCAAGACAACAAAGTTGTACAACAAAGTTAGTAAGCGATTTTCACACTAAAATCATGATAACGTGTTTAGTGCTTAACTCTTGTGGCTATACTTTTGGAGCAGTATGTATTTTAATGTTTATTGACTGGCCCCATTCACTTCCATTGTAACTTTAATCTAATCGCACACATGGAACACAACACGACCACTGAGAAAAGTGCAGCGGATATTGAATGAAATGAAGACGGCTGGCCATCTTGTTGCTTGCCCAGATTTGTTCTGTATGAGAGCTCCTGTTCAGAGGAGATTGTATTTCCGCAGTGGGGAACTCTTCAGAACAAAAATGAACAGCAAGCACATTGTTTTAATGCAGGTTGAAAGAGATACAGTACTGGTGATGTACTGTTTTGATATGACTGCATCAGCAATTCAGGAATGTTTTCCATATACTTGTGGTACCTTGTCAACAGGTATACTGTTATACTCATATCAATAATTTCAATTATTTCAATAGAGCAAAAGCACTGGTATGGTCAACATGAAAAGGTGTTCGCAACCCATTTTGCTTCAGTAATGTGATGCATTTCCAAGTGAACAGGACAAAAAGGTATATCATAGATTACGCTTACTGTAAACTCAGTAAAATTTTCTAACCACTCCAACCACAGAAAAGCTTCCTTCCAAAGCAGCAGACATCAGGTTTCTCATGAACCTTCTAAGGTTGATTCAATCTTATAATATCCTCTTTCTAGTCCACTTAAAAGGAGTAGTTCACCCAAAACAGAAAATTCTCTAATCATTTACTCACCCTCATGCCTTGCCAATACAGATATGTATGACTTACTTTCTTCTGCAGAACACAAATAAAAATTTTAGAAAAATATTTCAGCTCTGTAGGTCCATAAAATGCAAGTGGATGGTGACCAGCACTTTATAAGTCCAAAGAAATCACAGACAGTCATAATAAAAGTAATCCACTTGACTCCAGTGGTTAAATGAGTGTCTTCTAAAGTGATACAATCGCTTTGGGTGAGAAACAGATCAATATTTAAGTCCTTTTCATTTCCGGTTGCTCTCCGATGCACGTTCATGAGAGGTCAGAGTTCACGCTGCCTCTCGCGTGATGTAAACGCATTGCATGTTCACGTGAGAACTGACACATGAGCAATACAACAGGAAGTCCAGCTCGGTTTGTTTACGACAGAACACTATACACCGTGATGGGAGAAAGGTGCCTCAGGTTGTTCCAGGCAGGGCAATCAGCCATACAGTCTTCATATAGTTAGGATTAGGGTGGTGGCACCTGCTGCCTGCCAGGAACAAACATGCCAATGCACTTACGTCCCACGAGAGGCTGCGTGACCTTGGCCCTCTCATGAATACACATTGGAGAGCAACCGGAAGTGAACATTTACAGTAGTGAAAAAGGACTTAAATGTCGATCTGTTTCTCACTCAAAGTGATTCATTCATTTAACCACTGTAGACATATGGATTACTTTTACTATGACTGTCTGTGTTTTTTGGAGCTTTAAAGTGCCGTTCACAATCCACTTGCATTGTATGGACCTACAGAGCTGAAATATTTTTCTAAAAATCTTTGTTTGAGTTCTGCAGAAGAATATTATACACTGAGATGGCATGAAGGTCAGTAAATGATGAGATAATTTATACTTTTTGATGAACTATCCCTTATAATGTTTAGGCCACCTCTATTCATTATGTAAGTCTTGGTTTGCAGGATGACATAACAGTACAACCGATATTACCCGAGGCTGCACTGGATGCAGTCAGACTCTCTAAATGAACTGTAGCAGCTAATTGCTTTCATTCTGCACAGCAGAGCTGCAGACACCCACAGACACAAGCCTGCAGTGGAGACTCTCATTATCTGGGTGAAAAAGGGACACTGATCTGTAAAGAGATGCACATTTTGCCCTTTGAGATTCATAAGGGTTTATAGGTAGATTGACTGTGGTTTAATTGCAGTGGATGTAGTGCATATTCTACTGTCGATATCAGAAAGTCTTGATTTAAAGTAACATTCTCCCAACTCCAACATATTTTTATAATAATTTGTATGAGATGGTGAAATTGTAAAGTATCATACGACTTAGCTTGTACAAAACGGTATGAATTTAAGACCAAACAATCAACAAATAAAATTTCAAACTGACATTATTCAGGCACAGGATAGTGTAGTTATCCAACACTATATTTTAAGAAAAAATGACTGATGTATGTCAATAATAATTACACTTCCTTAGGCTCGTTCCATACACGATGTTTTCTTTCTTCCATTATATATACACACGTTACACTGACTGAGTACTTTATTATGTACACCTTGTACATCTACATATTCATGTGATTATCTAATCAGCCAATCATGTGGCAGCAGTGCAATACATACAATCATACAGATACAGGCCAGGAGCTTCAGAAAATATTCAAATCAACCATCAGAATGGGAAAATCTTTTAATTTTGACCATGGCATGATTTTTTGAGCCAGACGGGCTGGTTTGAGGATTTTCACACACACAACAGTCCCTAGAGTTTACTCAGAATAATGCCAAAACCAAAAACATCCAGTGAGCGGCAGTTCTGCAGAAAGAAGCACCTTATTGATGAGAGAGGTCAACGGAGAATGGCCAGACTGATTCGAGCTGACAGAAAGGCTACGGTAACTCAGATAACCACTGTACAATTTTAGTGAGCTAAATAGCATCTCAGAATGCACAACACTTGAACCTTGAGGCGGATGGGCTACAACAGTAGAAGATCAAGTTGGGCACTTTATTAGGACCATAGTGTTCCAAATAAAGTGCTCGATGTGTGAATTTTCCATTAAAATCATGGTTAGTGTACAGCGGAGGAGGGCGGGGCTGGGCTGGAACAATGCATGCCCGGTCCCCAATCAGCCTAAGGAGGGCACGCAAGGGATAAAGGCGGCCGGTGGCGACAATTCCGGAGAGAGAATGACATGGACTGCTCTGTGTTCATGTTTGTGTGGTTTTCGTTCAGTTTAATATTAAAACTATTATTTATATTGCCAAGCCGGTTCTCGCCTCCTCCTTGCCCACTAACCACATTACATTGGTGCCGTAACCCAGGAAGGAGGAGGGATGCTCATCAAGGAGTCCTCGACACTGCCGTCCACCCAGGGGAGCGCCGCTGCCATCCGCCGGGGGACGGAGTAGCCCGAACGCCCGGACGCGGGGCGAGTGAGGACTGGACTCCCCAACTGCCTGGAATGATGGAGCCACTGCCAGGGGCGGAGGAGTGCCCTGCGGTCCCCCAGAAACGCAGAGGGGTCGAGAGGACCGGCAGCCACGAGGGGAGGAGGGAAGTGACTCCCCGACAGCCTGGAGCGGTTGGGCTGCTGCCAGGGAGTGAGCAGTGTCCCCACGAGTCGCGGGAACGCGGAGAGGCGTTCTGTCCGTCGGGGGTCGTAGGTCTGACTCCGGTCTAGTCAGCCTGAGAAGGTGGGGGAGTGATCGAGGACAACGCGACGGCGCATCAGAGAAACGGTGAGTTTTTTTTCCTCTCTCTCTCCTCTCTCTGTCGCTCCATGTTGGCCTTTGTCCTTCGTCTATTTTGTTTGTTGTTGATTTTACCCTCCTGCCTCCTCCCTGACTGAGAAAGGTGGGGATGATCTGCCAGCAGATGGGGCGCAAGGGGGGGGGGGTGTAGGTCATGCCATGGGCTCCCCGGCCTGAGGTAACACCGGGAGGAGTGTAGAGCAGAGGAGGGCAGGGCCGGGCTGGAACAACGCACGCCTGGACACCAATCAGCCTGATGGGGGCGCGCAAGGGATAAAGGCAGCCGGTGACGATGGTTCCAGAGAGAGAATGACATGGAGCTACTCTATGTGTATGTTTGTGTGTTTTTCGTTCATTTTATTATTAAAACTATTATTTAAATTGTCAAGCCGGTTCTCCCTCCTCCTTGCCCACTAACCGCATTACAGTTACGTTTAGAGTTTAAGGCGAGGGTTACACTTTAGGTTAAGGGTCAAACTTACAAAAACTTGTATGCACATTCGTTCAAAACCCGATGTTTCTTTTTCTTCCATGGTATACAAAATTTTCCTATTAAAATCATGGTTAGGTTTAGGTTAGGGGTTAAACTTAGGTGAAACCTAAATAACATTGTTCATTGGTTTGTTATTTTTCTCTATGGGAGTAAAAGTCATACGTTTTTGTATGAGCCAACTTGCACCATTTTACCTTCTTGTACGATTATTATGACTGGATTTGAGACCTGGTTGCACACTTGAGGCAATTTCACTTTTTAAATGTAAAAAAAAAAAAAAAACAATAACCTGCAGAGTTATTTTATGCTTAAACAGGGAACGACTGCTGAATTTTAAATAGGCCACAACACTCAATAATTAATGTGCATCTAACACGGATTTGCTTATCAATGGAAAGGGTTTTGTAGAGCATATTCTGTATAAAAACAATCCCTTCACAAAGGTACACTAGGTTGGTTTTAAATATGTCCTCTCTAAAATCTCCTCAGCTTTCTTTGGTAAGGTTGAGGTTTCTGCTGCCAAATACCAGTTAACCAAAGTCCATAAAAATTCAAACATGGATGCATAATGGAGAACACCACATCTTCAATAACTCTTTATATATTACGAAGGTGCTTGGTCAAAAAACATCCCTAAAGGATAAACTTAAGACTGCCTCAGATAATGAACAGATAACCTACGATAATGAAATGCATTCGGATCGTGCGGGTGAATCAATGAAAATCAATCTTTCACTGGCACTCTCATTTCAAATGAGAGACTAAACTGTGTTTTCCCGACCACAGCTCATGCTATGGTTATTCTGTTGAGGTACATGACAGGCTCACCCTGGTGTGAAGTGATCAATAAACTGTTTGGTTGGTTGAACTGGTGCCCCCTTCCCGGGACGTCACCCTGTGGGCTCCTTCTCTCGCAATCTCTCTCTCTTCCTGCTGCTGGTATTAACGGGTATATGGGCATCATAGAGACAAAAGCAGCACAACACGGGCTTCCCCTGCCATCACATCCAACAACAGGGTGTAACATGTGCCAGCAACCGCCTGTCACACACATGGACATAAACCTGATGGCACAACTGCTCATTTAACGCCTGCACAGGGAATAACTACAGTGAAACAAAATGTTTGTCTGTTGTGTGCATGTAGACTGGGCATTGGGTATTGTTGCAGAGCAGAGATCAAATATGAGGAAAGGAGCCTACTGAATGTAGTCACATGTGTGTGATTGACGGCGAGCGCCGGGCATCAGAGGTGCAGATGGCTCACAACACCACCAGTCAAACCATCAGATGGCCCAACAATGCTTTATATTTTCCCCACCATGTCAAATTACATTTAATTCAGCAGGATGAACAAAGACAGAAGGATTAGAAGACCTTCATAGTGGTGATCAGATGCCAAATGCAAATAGCCAAAAAAGTATTTGACTACAACTAAATGGCAGGCACAACATTTCACCAAGGCAATATATTTAAAAAAAATTTGACTGCAAATGAAGCAATACATTTATTCTTAAAATGTGATTTATGAACAATGGACACTAACATCATCAAAAACCTGATACTGGATTGTTCTTTGTCCCATGTGACGTGAATGAAAGACAATAAGTTGTAATAACCCGTACACTAAATCAGTGTTTCTCAAATGGCCAAAATAGGTCGCAGGTCTGTTCTAATCATAGTCATGGACAGCAGGGAAAAATGATGCTAGAAGCAAATAAGAAAATGCAACTGACCATATAATCATGCATAGTTAGAATAACTTTTAAGAGGGAAGAGAAAACACTTCATATATCTTTTGTTTTTGATGTCAAATGTCATGCATTATCTCAAACCCTACAGCACTTTGTCACAAATTCATCAGCCACTTGATAAAAGAGAGACAAATTAGAAAGATGCCAACATAGACAGGTTATGTGACATACCTTCATCTTTGAAAACCATCATATGCATACATTTAAAGGTTTCGTTTTAAGGACATTTTTGTTTACTTATGTACAATAACAATTTTGGTACTATGCTGCATCTTCCTTTAATGCCCAATAATAAATAAAAAAAATCAGTGTCCCAAAGCAAAATCTGTTGAGAACCACTGACCTAAATAACCAGATAAACATTTGCAAAATGATAACTCAACTTGATTTTATAATGCCGAAATAGACCGCATAAACCTCCGATTTTAATAACTTCAAAAACCTGAGATTGCAATCTTTTTTATCATAAAAGGACTGAGGAAAAAAAAAAAAAACACAACCTAAAAACTACCTATAAAATACAAAATATTTGGACCAGAATGACCCATCCCAACTATACTGTAAAATGCAGCAATACACTTAATATTTATTAATAAACCTATATTTTATTCACAAACATTCTACTATTTTTAAAACCTGATATTGCAATGCTCTTTGTCTAATATGACTGAGATGAGGCATAAGCATCTAAACTTTTAGCAAACATATAAAACATCTGCAATATAATTATTATTATTTTTAAATGCATGAATGCACAACCTGCAGAAAAAAGCTCTTCACGCAACTTCACGCATCACACACTCGTGCTCAACATCTATAAAAACCTTTCAATCACTGATGTCTTTCGCACTCATTATTGCATTTACTTCTTACCTATTTGACAGATGAGCCACAGCTGCGCGATGAGCAAATGCGATCTGCCTCTGATCACACGCATCTTCAGTTTGCACGCGCTCAAGTTCAACGCGGATTGAACGAGCATATATTGATAACGCAATTGCACTGCTATTGCACTGATGTTATCGTGGGTCCATGACAGTGTTTCAGGCAACCTCTTCTTCTTTCCCACGCCAGAGCTTCATTCACTATGATCACAGAACGCGCGAGGACAGACGATGCGTTCACGCGCCGCCCACTGTCCACACGCTCGCGCACAGTCAATTAATATTGTCCGTGTAACGGGATGCGCGTAATCGTTAAGCGGCGCATAACAATAACGCACGGTGTTTGGCTTGTCATAGTGGAATTCAACACTTTATAAAGGGCACAATTGCATTAACCATTATATGATCACGCAGGCTTTAGCGACATGCAATTTGCATGTTTGCTGGTTAATGTGTAGAGAGTGTTATGTGTGCATGCATTTCGATCATGCAGTATATTTGATTGGAAAGGAACTGCATGTTCAAAGATGCCTGATCCTCCATGACACACCTGTTGTTTTTATAAGTGCCCTAGACCAATATATAAAAATAAGATTGCCAATGAATTCAGATGCGATACACTTTAGAAACATGCCTATGTATTTATTCTAGAAAAATCACCTGCAATGTATCTAGTGATTTCAATCATTTACTGTGATATTCCATGTTCAAGCATGGATCAGCTCATCTGTTCTATATAGTATCACAAAAAAAAGAAAATAAATAAATAAATATCTTACACCTCTGAAATGGATTCTACTCAGCACATCTGGTAACATCTATGTGTCTGAAACAAACCTAACAGAACATTCTGTTGTTATCCTTTCTCTTAAATTTACATAATTTATGCAGGGCAACTACTTCACTTGCTGGACAGCTTTTATAAGGGCAAGCTTGATACAGCTCCTTCGGCATTCAGCTAAAATCCCATATCAGAGTACATATCTGCTCTGTACACTCACAGTTTAGACTCAACACAGACCTGTTGAATATGAAGTAGAAATAAACTTCCCATAGTCTCAAACTTTCAAATATGTTGCCTTTCTTGTAGTCTTAAACTATAAATCCTGTAGCCTTGAGGCAACAACAATAAGTCTGATGCAATAATTTACATTATTTTGAATAATGTTTAATTCCGAGGGAGCTAAAGCTAATGTCAACAATGCAGAACACATCCTTTTTCTACAATGATCCACCATTCAGGGCTATTAAGAAAAACAGTGACCTTGTCATTGGGATCCAGGTCTCATCTTTTCACAAAAAGCAGCAGCATTGTTAATTGGGTGCGTTCAGATGACAATAATACACTGGGAGTGAGACAAAAGCCACCAAAAGGGAGACTCTGTGAAAGCTTTTGAAGACAGAGAGAGCTGAGGGTCACACCAAGGCAACACGGCACTGGGGATTGTGTTGGTCGTAAAAGTGAAGAGGAAGAGGGCGTGCTGAGATTTCAGCCAGTACATTCAGAATGTACGGATTAGTTCCATGGACTCCAAACAACCAGACGACTTTGGAATCGAGAGCATCTCTTGTGTCTGTGAGATGCATATAGAATTCATGATGTGCTTTAGTGAAAGAGTGGGATCGTTTTACACAGAAGAGCATCAAGCTAAAGGTGCTATAAATGGCGGTACAGCAATCTCACAGGGTCCTCCCTTATGAGGGTTGAATTCCTCTCGATAAGCATCTGCACTATGGGAGAGAAGGCAATTCATTCGTAGCACCAGAAAAAATATTAGCTAGCAATGGCATCATGTGACTTCCGGTTTTTCCCACCTTGGTTTGGTTTTGTTTTTATAATGCAAAAGGTGGAATAGGGTCCTACCACTGAATAGGCTGAATCAAGCAGATGATTGGTCCACAGCTGGGTGTGTAGACGAATATCAACAACACTATCGATAGCCAGCTGTGCTGCCCGAGTTCAATATTCCAGGCATCCTGCCGCACATTATAAATCAATGCATGTAACAGCGAATCATTACAGATGGTGTTAGCATGCCAGTCCCAGTGGCTTATTTATCTGCTGGGTGGTTCAATATCTGCATATTGCGATAACACCTATCTGTATGTTGCATATGAAAATGGAAAAACCTCAACAGTGCAGGAAGAAATATGACCATGCTTTTGCAATAGACTTGTCTACAATATAAAGCGCTGAAAATTGGACAAAAAGCACAATATCTGGAATCTATAGAAGCCGCGGGTTTGTCCCGTGAAGGTTTATTCTATAGGAACGGGTTGATGAGAATCCCTGGGGTCTTATAAAAGCCATTCACCAATCTAACTCCATCCTTTTCTCACAGCGAACTCTGCCACTGACATCAGGCCTCCTTGAGTCCAAAAAAGAGAGGGGCCCACAGAAAGTCAGCTGGGGGGCTTTTTATCTGAAGCGCAATGCCAGCGACTGCACAGCTCACTGTCTCTATCTCCCTCAGAGGATCACACAGAAAAATCCAAACACATCTCACATGCACACATGGCTGAAAAGAGGGCCACAGTGTGTGACTGTAATCACAAGGTAAATGCTCCACCTTTGGTTGAATGACAAATAATCCTTCAAAATTCAGAATCCAGAGAACAGTGCTCTTAGGTCACAACCACACTAATAGTTTTTTGTTGTCATGACGTTCATCAAACGTCAGAATGCATCTCTCTTCTAACTGCCCTAGTATTCAAACTAAACTGTTGTCAACTTCCATGCAAGATTTTGCCACGCCAACATTCAAAATTTGTCTTGATGAATTTTCTTTTTCTAGTCAGCTTTGGAGTTCTTTTGGGAATATTTCACAGATACATTTATGATAAGTGCTTTGATGTCCTTTTTCTAGTTGGCATGCCAGTGGCACAAAGGCTTCTTCTGTTATTAATGAATGTTTTGACACTTGATGCAGTTCTGAGTTAGTTTCACGCTTGAGAGAGAGACCCTCGTGTGCTAGCATTTTAAAGTCATTTATCATGCTTATACGGGGTCCTGATTAAGATGGCCTTTATAGAATGCTAATTTGGTGATTTGATATGCCAGATCCCACAGGATCATCCATTAAACTATTAAAACTCTGTGGATTTTTGAAGTCGCTTTGATCATTAATAGGTGTTGAAATTCAGAGGAATGTCTGAAACTATATGCCACACATCTCAGTTCCTTAGCAACAGACAACCCAAAAAGAGAAGGAGAAAACTTGACGGAGGAGAGAAATCAAACAGCCAAGTGCTGACCTCCTAATCATACCATTAAAGACAATCAAAAACACAGGCAGAGAGATAAAAGAAACAACACATTAAAGTCAACAAAAGTGGAGCAAAAAAGGAAGAGCTGCTCCAGTTGTTTTGATGTACGATAAAAGAAAAAAACAACACCATTTTAGATAATACGTAGCATTTATATTAAAAGAATAGTTCACCCAAAAAGGAAAATTCTCTCATCATTTATTGACCCTCATGCTATCCCACACAAGTATGGATTTATTTCTTCAGCTGAACACAAATAAACAATTTTTTTTTTTTTTTTTTTTTGTAGAAGAATATCTCAGCTCTGTAGGTCCAGACAATGCAAGTCAACAGCAGTCCAAAACTTTGAAGCGCAAAAAAGCACATAAAGGCAGCATAAAAGTAATCCATACGACTACAGTGTTTAAGTCCATGTCTTCATAGGTATATGATAGGTGTGGGCGAGAAACAGATCCTTTTTTAACTATAACTTTTTCCTCCTGACCAGTAGATGGCGATAGAGAATGCAGATCGCCAAAACAAAAGCAGAACTTTAGGTCGAGCAGAGAGCTTAGAAGGGCAGTTTGAATGTGGAAGTTAACAGTAAAAAAGGACTTAAATATTGATCTGTTTGTCACCCTCACCTATCCTGTCGTTTTAGAAGACATGGATAAAATCACTGTTGTAAATTTTTTTGAGCTTCAAAGTTTTGGTCCCTGTTGACTCAATTGTATGGACCTACAGAGCTGAGATATTCTTCAAAAATATTAATTTGTGTTCCGCTGAAGAAAGAAAGTCAAAAATATCTAGAACAGCATAAGGGTGAGTAAATGATGAGAGAATTATTATTTTTGGGTGAACTATCCCTATAAGGTCACATTATTTCTTCATGCAAAAAACAGAAACCACCTCAATCAGCCCACATTTCATTTTCATTTCAAAACGCATCTGACCACTATATAAACACTATATAGTGTTACGCAACACAACATAATTATTAATTTATTGCTAAATAAAAAAGCAGGCAATTTCGTTATAAAAAAATCAAATAAAAAAATATTAAATTAGTATTTAAACTACATAAAATCAGCTAACAATGAACATTTTTAGTAAAATCAGTCACAACTAAATGAATTATATAGTGTTTAGATAAAAACACTGCGACATATAGGGTTCATCTGAAACGAATGTTTGTTCTCCTCCTCTTTAAAATTCAGCACCTCACAATAGACTCACTCTTTTCGTACAAAAGAGCTCACTTTCAATAGCATTCCCACACACAATTAATTCCTGTTTGTTAATGGCCCTGATGATTCAGTAGCATGTTGAGTCCAAAACATTAGTTTTGAAACCACTAATGGGACCACATTAAACCATCAACTAACCTTTTCAAATGCCCTAAAAAATATATTTATTTATTATTGTAGACTAATGTTATGATGACAGACAGCATCAATTCAAAGAAATTTGATACTAAAGAATTTTAAGAAGCCACAGTAGTTCAATCAACAGTTCAATCACTCTGTATCTAACACATCTTGTTTGGCATTAGTTTCTGTCTCACATCCTTGTCCTAGTCCTAGTGTGGACTGTAGCAAAACCTATTGTGGCCTCAAACAACAGACACTTGAGCAACACTCTCAAGAGCCAGTAATGAGGGCCAAGATTACAGGCATCAATAGGTGAAAGTTAAGGAATGCAGTTGATGTCCTCTCAGTCTGATAAGAGGAGTTCTTGGCATTGTTATGTGAGAAGGTTGGGTTTTATTTTCACATTTGACCAAAAAGAAAATATAAAAAATTGTCCAAGTATATGTTTGTTATAAAAAAATAATTAAAATAGTCATATATATTTATATTTATAATAATTACTTTAAATCATATATAATAAAATACAATTGCTTTTAGGAACACGTAAATTTACACGTATATAAATTAATGTTATCATATTGGAAAAAATATTTATCCATAAATGAAGATTTTTCAGATCTCTCCCACTGTTTATAGTATTTAATAATTCATACAAAAATATACAGAAGCCATATACAAAGCATTAAAATTATTAGATTTATCTGAAAATATTATTTGTTGTAAAATCTCTGGAGATGTCACCTGTCATTTCACGTTTTTATGGTATTATTATTTTTTTTTAATTATTATTTATTTTCTTTATCATCTTTTTAAATGTATTGTTTTGTGCAGAGCCTTTCATTGCAGATTGGCTTCGTTGATTGTAAAATGAATGCATTTTTTTTATTGTTTGTCTTTCATTTATATCAATAAAAATAAAACTTTCTCAAGTGCGTCATCTAGCGGATATTAGCCAAACTGCGTTCTTTACGCAACAGATTGCGTCATCAGAAGGCGACAAATGTTTGAGTACATTAGTTCTTCCTATATTTACATGCGTCCTTGAGACTCTGTGCACTTTAGAATATGAGTGATTAACACTTTTACTCGCTTAAACACAATTAAAGATTATTAAGTATATGCAGTGATGAATCGTCTTTGGTAAGTTGTCAGAATGTATATTATCTTATAATAGAGCTGGATTGTCAGCTACACTCCTCTCTTAAAACGTATTGATGTGTTCTCTTGCAGTGGCATATATTTTAAAAAATATAACTAAAACAACTTTAGTCAATGATTACGAAACCTGCTATCCATATTACTGTTGTTGTCAATGCAGATATGTTTTTCATCATTTACAATATGAGTGATAAAAGTTGAAAACAAACCTGATGTCCCCTCTTGTCTTTCAGAAGCTGAATACATATATTGATTGAATAGAGATGAGTGCTCCTAATGCCAGTGAACGAAGAGCTTGCTGGGGAGCGAGAGACGAGCTCTGGAAGTGTTTAGATGTCAATAAAGACAGCACATCTGCCTGCGAAAAATACCAGCAAGACTTTGAAGACAAGTGTCCGGCTCAGTGGGTGAGTTCGTGTTTGCAAGCCACTTGAATTTTGGCAGGCTCCAAACGGGACACCGAGGAAGTGAAATAGCAAACGGGGTAATTAATATTGCTTTTTTCAATATGACAGGGTTATACTCGTAACACATAGGAAATGCTATTGCAAATGGACTTTGCTTTTCCAATTGAAATTTGGATTATGTCACAATGTATGCTGCTTCCACAAATAAAAAACGCAATTGCAAATACAATTTGCAACTTTGAAAATAGTCCTGAAAAATCTTTCCATAGGATATAACTGAAATCGTTATCTTGAGATATATTGCACCTCTCTGACTGTCTGTCTGAATGAAACCTTAAACAGCAAAAAAAAAAAAAAAAAAGTCAGTCAACCACCCGCCCTTTTTTATTTTTAGCCAATCAGAAACATACTCTGACTGTCAATCAAGCTCACCCAACAAGTGCGTTCCCACCACTGATCTATTGGTGTTGGTTATTAAAGATTATACATTGTTGCTTAATAGGTACATAGTCTGTATCAATTACAACCTGTGGGCACTTTTGAGAGTTTCATCTGTTTGCGGTCGATGCCCTCTGTCGGTAGGGAATAGTAAAATGGCCGCCAGAGCACTTCCGGTGGCTTCACCTACATCTAATTCTATGAGAAATCCTGTTATATATATAGATCAGTGGTTCCCACCACTATTTTGTCATTTCCAAAATCTTACATTTTTATTATTATTCAGAATTTTCAGGATATAGCGTTTAAGATAACTATTTGTTTCATGTGACCAAGTTTGCACCCATTAAATCGTTTTATGCAGTCTAATATTTTATATGAGTAGAATAGAAATCAGCATCAGGCATCGAAACGCCCATACCGGTCGACCGCTGCTGTTTTTTACTATAAATAAATGCGGAATTCCAATTAATAATTATATAAATTAACCATCAATAATTAATATAATTCAAACTTGTATCTATTATAAACCATTTAAATAAATATTGTGTTGACATGTACATATGCTAGGATTCTTTGTTCCATTTTACAATGTGTGTAAGATAACTGATTGTTATAATTCAATGGCAGGTGAAGTATTTCATCAAACGAAGAGACTTTTTGAAGTACAAGGAGAAAATACAATACGAGGGATATGAACCCACAGAGGGAGCACCAAAATGATAGCTGAAACTAATAAACTGTGCGTGAAAGTGAGTGATAACACTGAACAATTGATGTGTGCTCCAGACTCAAAGACGGACGGTGCCAGTGGGGACACTATGCATACTGCAGGAGTACTGTCATTTTATTTAATTTTTTTATGATTCTTAAGTAATACAACAACTATAAACAAATTGTTTATGATTGATGTCTACTGTATGGAGCTCCATTGTAATATTTGAGATGCAGAATAAATACTTGAACAAAAAAAATAGTGTCTTATTTTGTTTTAGAGATGACAGGTGAAACACAGGCTTGAGGCAAATCTATCGCAAAATATATTACAATTATTTCATCATGACTAGGACAATGGGTGGCCGATAATAACAAACTGTTACTTTCCTGTATGTACATTGATTAATGGCCACTTTTCAAAAGCACAGAGGTTTATTACATTTTACGATTTTAAGAAACAGTAGATTTGTACTCTGTAAATAATAATCTTCTGTAACCAGACCACAAGCTATGTAACATTTTGGTAAGAACATATTAGATACTGTGTGATTTCATACAGCTATTTCAACTGATGCATAATCTCCCTCAAAACTCTCAAGTAAATAACACAAATGTATAACATTTGTTAGACCTCAGAAAATAGCATACAGATATGTTACATTCAGTTGGTAAAAACATGCATTGCTGATTGTATTTTGCCTTTTTTGTTGTATGTAGGCACTCTAACTTGTGCGTTCATCAATAAAGATGCTCAAGTAGTATTCTGGGTTCAATACAATTTAAGTTCAATCAACAGCATTTGCAACATAATATTGATTACCACAAAAATAAATGTGACTTGTCGTTCGTTTTCTGGAGAAAAAAAGCATATATCTGGGATACAGTGAGCCACTTACAATGGAAGTGAATGGGGCCAATCCTTAAACGGTAAAACATTCACTGTTTCCAAAGGATAGCCACAGAAGTAAAAATATTAGTGTTAACGTGATTTTTTTTGTGTGATAAAATTGCTTTCTAACCCTTTAAAAAAAGGTAAAGTTATATCCAATTTTACAACTGTGTTGCCAAGACAATGTAACGCCATAAACCCTAAAGCAATGTTTAAAACAACTTTACAGCTCAAACAATTTTTTTTTTAACTGAACAATTGTTGTAAGTGCTTTTATAAAATGATAAGCTTTACATTTCTGCCTTTTAAACCCTAAAAAAATTGGCCCCAATCACTTCCATTGTAAGTGCCTCACTGTAACCGCATTGTTTGCTGCTTTTTTTGTTTTTCTCCCCAATTTGGAATGGCCAATTCCCAATGCGCTCTAAGTCCTCATGGTGGCGTAGTGACTCGCCTCAATCCGGGTGGAGAAGGACGAATCTCAGTTGCCTCCACATCTGAGAACGTCAATCAGCGCATCTTATCACGTGGCTTGTTGAGCGTGTTACCACGGAGACATAGCACATTTGGAGGCTTCACGCTATTCTCCACGGCATCCACGCACAACTTGCCACGTGCCCTACCAAGAGCATGAACCGCATTATAACAACCATGAGGAGGTTACCCCATGTGACTCTACCCTCCCTAGCAACCTGGACAATTTGGTTGCTTAGGAGACCTGACTGGAGTCACTCAGAACACCCTGGATTCGAACTCATGACTCCAGGTGTGATAGTCAGTGTCAATACTCGCTGAGCTTCCCAGACCCCCCATTTTTTTTTTTTTGAGAAATGAGGGATGTCAAAATAATTTTTTGTTGTGATTAACATTGTCACAAATGCTGTCGATTGAGCTTCACTTGTGTTGATGCCGGAATATTACTTTAATCTAAGCCAATACTTTTAAGGCAACACTGATCTATAAGTGAAAAGAAGCTGGTAACTTTAAATATTAGCAACCAATTGTGCTTCACAATAGCTTTTTAAATGTAATAGATTAAACATTTCATTTGAATGGGTGAAGAATTCCTTTAACCACAAAGTATATAAAAGTTCTGCATGTCACGGAAACACAAGGCATCACAGATACTGTCTTCTTAACTCTATACTCCACGTACAGGGGGAAAATAAGGCCATAACAGGTATGTGCCTCCTTCAGTGTATATTCAGTGTTTTCAGTCTTTACATGTCAAACACACACTCCTCTGACTCACACACACACATGCATCTTCTGTTTTCAGCCGACTACAAGCTGCCCGTGATGTTACGCATCACTGCCCAGGTGGGGAACTCGCTCAGGTGGAAAAGTGTCTCTCCCCACGTCATTATGGCCAACATGACCACAAAAACTCCAATCAGATTCACTCCAAATCCAGCCTTGACCTGCAAATAAAGCAGAAAGAACTTAAAACTAAAAACTAAATGTCAATAATACAATCAATATTGAAAATGTTTTTTTTTTTTTGTCCCCTTACAAAACAGGTGCCATTTGGCTGTATCTTATATTTACATATCTTATGTTCTCTATCGTTTTCAATAGGGGGCTATCTTAAACTATCAACCCTGTTACCATGATTGTGTTTAATAAATGACTGATGATTAAAAATTGGATCTTTGTGGAAGTATCAGAATTAAATGATCTTTCTAAATAAGTGCATTGCAGTTTAATGACTTAGTAATATCAAATTATCCCTCAAGTTCTGTTTGGTGATTTTTGACCAATTAAATGTAGTTTATTTTATATATATATATATATATAATCGTATGAATATGACATAAATCTTATGTCCATTAGAGAAGTATAAAACTTTCTGACTTTTCCTCTTTTTACCAACTAAACAAACACACATCTGAAAAGATTCCATTAAGTTTAAGTGGTTTTCTAAAAGAAATAAGTAATATTATACTGTTCATGGTCAAATTTAACAGACCATTGAAATGAATGGGTGAGACTATAACACAGAGCCAAAATACAGAACACACACACTCAGAAATTAATTTATGTGATTATAACACTCCCGCAGTGCAAAACACACACAAACACAAAGACAGACAGAAAATAATGGGGGAGACTGATACAGCCAACATACAGAACACACACTTACAGAACATGTCTGAACCCACTGAGGGGAGTTTACTCATCCAGAAAAAAACATTGTTATAAAAACAGTTCAAAGCTCAACTTTGACAAATAATAGTCTAAATACATATTCAAATGGATAACTTGTGATAATATCTAGAAATTGAGTTATAGAGACAAGCAACAATAAGGGGAACACTGAGGCCAGTGGCGCCTGCAGATGTATTGCTGTATTGAGAATAAGAAAAAAATTAAGGTGTGTGTTTGTGTGTTGTAAAGTGTGTGTATGTGCATGCGTGGGTGGGGGATGGGTGAAAAGAAATCTGATTAGTTAGTTTAGTTGTTGTTTAACTGTCCCTTTTTCCATATACAAAAAATGACATACAGATAGTTAACGTTTGAACCCAGGCTCAAAATGAGTAAACGCTCACTAAAACAGCTAAACTTGATCAAAACATTTTCAAAAAGGCCTAAAAGTATTGCGGCAAATGAAACAAATGAGATCGCTCCTCCTCCCGTGGAGACCGCAGTCTCCTCGGCACCTGAGTGCAGGGTACCCCCGCCTCTTTCATCGAATGCATCTAATGCTAGCTGCTCAACCTCATCCATGGAACCTCTTCCCTCCTATTGCAACCTTCTGCTAGTCCTGCCAGCCCACAGGTACCAGTAGCTGACGTAACAGATACTGGCAAATTTAAAACAGATTAGCTGAAATTGGCCCCTGATTCTGAGTCAGACTGCCCAGAGACAGGGTCGCTCTGTCAAGATCCATTTTTGGAAAGCAAAGAAAAATCCCTGATGAGTTTTTCAACGAGACTTTATACCAACGTTGAGATACAGCATATCACAGGATAGCCGGCCCTGTGCGGCCTGCATACTTTTCTCATCTGGTGACATTATCCTCAGGACAAAACCGCTCAATGACTGGAGTAATGTCAAAAAAACAGTCACAAAACATCTATGCACACAAGCACATCAGAGTGCGTGTAACAGATTTTCTATGTGAGTGTACAGGAAAGAAAGAGTCAATTTGCACAGCATTAGATCACTCCCAACAAGACACAATAGAACGCAACCGGTATGATGTCAAGGCAATAATTGATGCAGTGCGCTAGTGATGCTGCTTCAAAATAAAAGGGAAGATGCAACATTCGGAAATATGTGGGATCAAAGATGTGAGTTGGCAGCCAAACTTCATATCAATCCCTCGGTCCCTCGCATAGTAACAATACAGACTAAGAGGTCAAACACACCAGCAACAACCCCAGAGGACTATTGGGGACAGAGTCTGTTCCTTCCATTCACCGATTACCTTGCATCTGAAGTGAGAGGACGAGTTTGCCTGGCACTCCCACGACTAAAATGCCAGTATTTGCTGCCGGACAAACTGCCAGAATTGTCAGACACGGTGTGGCAGGAGATAAATAATTTGTTCGGGGCACTGGTGCCCAATCTGGTGGAGGCAATTAAATGATACAGAACCCAGCAGCATTGACATTTGTCAGGTTTTAAAGAGCACGGTAGAATCCTTCCCCAATTTACACTGTGCACTGAAAGTCCTTCTAACTATGCCAGTGCCCACGGCCTCTGCAGAGCTGCCTTTAAAGCACATTGATGCATCTAAAGACTTATTTATGCTACACGAAGACAGACCACAGGCTTACTGTACTTGCCCTTATGAACATTAATCCTGCAATTAAAATCAACAGCGAGGAAGCACTCAAACAATTCATTGCGACCTGGAGGAGAGTAAACTTTAAATAGATAGGCAAGGTTTATTTTTTATACATTTTTAGTGCCATTTCTTGAGTATATGTGCGTGTGAGTGCTATATAGTGTGTGGGGGTGTGTGTTGGGGGGGATAGGGGCGTGGCTCTATGCTTACCCTGAAATGAAATCCTGCAGGCACCCCTGACTGAGGCCACCTATAGGCTATATTTGTCATTGCTATGAAACAGTCAAGCTTTTGTCATGTTTTTTATCCAGCAGATGGCAGCAGATGCCCCAAATGCATGACAGCATATAAACGTTTTTTCATAAATATTCAAGTTTGCTTTAAACTGCCATGAAGGTAACAAAAATGTGCTTATTTTGCATTCGAATGTTTAAAACCTTTCAGAAATTCACTCTAAAATGACTTCATCTGTTAGTGCACACTTCAAAGATGCGCTTATGGAAAACTATTGATAACACTTTTAACCTTTTGACCTTACGTTCTTGGCACAGCTGTGAGATGTGACAGAGTTAATATAACAGAATAATTTTTTCTCATACCATGTCGCTGATCTGCACGTGTCCGTAACTGAACACAATGGCATTTGGCGGGTTTCCAACTGGCAGCATGACACCAAAGGACACACACATGGTGGCGGGGATGAGAGTGTGTAGAGGGTTGATCTGCAGAGTCTCTGACTGTGTTGGGACAGGACACACAGGGTCATTTATTTTCATGCTGATTTGTGTGTGTTTGTTCTTTCTTTCAAGTTTGACGTGTAATAGTGTGTTCTAACCAAGGCAGACAGGATGGGTAGAAAGACTGTGAGCGTTGCGGGGTTGCTGGCAAATTCTGTGACGGCGGACACGAGCAGGCAAGCCAACAGTGTGACGGCCCATGGAGGAAGACCACTCATTGGCTCCAGCTGCCGACCAATCCACATAGAGAGTCCTGACACCTGGACGAGTAATGTCGCATGGTAAATGTAACAGTTGTATAAAGTATTGGGGCGGCGGATGTGATAGAGGCCGACTGTGGAAGGTGGTGCGACGAGAGAGAGATCGTTTACGGTCAGCTGACCATCATGTGTGTGTTTGTGTCTTTTGTTTATGTTTCTCATTAAAGTATTATTTATATTTCCAAGCCGGTTCTCACCTCCTTGCCCGTTTATATCCCTTTACAACCTAAAAATAATATTTTTGATGCATCTTATCTATTTTATAGGCTTGGGTTTAAGGAAAACGCTATTTATAAACATCATTTAACTGACATTTTTCCTAAGAAACAGCAAAGAAATGTCCAGGTTATATGTCATCCCAAAATAAACTGAAACATATATATAGAAGAAAATGAAACCTATTTTAGGGCCATTACATCTATTTTGCATTGTGACATTATCGTGATGACAGTTAAGCATGTTATCCCAAAATTATCATTTTATTTAGTATTTATTTAAACGTAGTATTTACATTAAAATAAATGTAAATTCAATTCATTACAACAAATACAACCATATACTTACAATTGTACTTTGTACAGTTTACTTTGTCCAGCATGATGGTAATAAAAAGAAGATTTTCTTTACATTAAAGTAGGGGAGGGAAGTTACAATGTGCTTAACTGTCATGCAAATAAAGTCACAATTAAAAACTACTTAATGCTTTAAACATCTTGTGTTTTTATGTATTTCTTCAATATAATAATAATTTTTTTTAAATTATGTAATTTTTAAATAAAAATTTGTGTTAGACAGTTATGAACCGTTTTTGTCAAATTTATCCTGGTACACTTATTACAGATACAGTACATCTGATTAACTGCACAACGATAATTGTTTATGGATCGCCCCTTTCAGTGTTTCAACCTTTACAGTTTCCAGCCCAGATCAACTAGCCTCCTCCAAAATGTACTTTTACCAACCTTACATCCAGCAGCCAGCGCATATCCCCCTCCAACCAGAATAACAATCTCCCATGGCATGAGTCTCTGAAAGTCTTTCCATGTGATCATTGGTGCTAATGGATCCTCTTCCTCATCCTCATCATCACCTGCACAGATAACAGAAACAAACTGCTGTTACCAAACTGGGTCAGCAGGATGCACTATTGAGCACATTCACCTTTACTCTCATGTCCTCAGCTGAGTGAACTGGTTGTACAACAAGACCTTGGCGGTCTGTATGACAGCATTGGCCTGCTGAGGGAATGTTTGTGGCAGCATTGTAGTGCGGAGATGCCCTGCTGCAGTCAGCAAGGGATCTGACCTTTGTTCTCGCTGGAGACTGCAGATGGCCAGGGCTTTCGAGCAGGAATGAGGAAGAGGAGGAAGCCGAGCAGCACCGAAACAGTGGCATCAGTCCTGTAGCCCTTCCTGCAAGGCACATAACATAAAGAACGTTTCTATATCTCTTTTTTTCAATGATTATTAACATGTAAGGCAGTTAAACACAATAAAAAGTTTTGTATAGAGTCAAATCAAGACAATGGCTCTGTTCCAAATCCTAGTGAGCTGCTTTGCTGTCTACTACCTTAATGGGCAGCTACCTTCTAAGCGGCTGTTTACAAAGAGCACACGTTCTTGCGTTGCAACAAATGGAACTAAATGCAGGTCTCACAATGCCAGTGACATACTTTTACAGTAAATTGACACTGCATCTTAAAAATTTGGTGCTCCTGCGCAACACTGAAAAAAGGTGAGATGCAGCACAGTGGTTTAAGACGTGCATTTAACACAAGTTTACACAAAAAGAAATGTCTCACAATGTTTTTTAAAAGTCAAAGTTCTTTTAAATTTATACGCCACTGTGGAGTGGAGGGGGGCGGGGCCGGGCTGGAATGTTGCACGCCCGGTCCCCAATCGGCCTGATGGGGCGCGCGAGGGATAAAGGTGTCCGGTGACGACGGTTTCTCGAGAGAGAGCTCAATCCCGGACATGTCCGTTGTGTGTGTGTTTTTCTGCTTTTGTTTAAGTTCTCATTAAAATATTATTTATATTGACAAGCCAGTTCTCGCCTCCTCCTTGCCCATCCTAACCCTGTGTTACATTGGTGCCGAAACCCGGGAAGGAGGAGGGATGCCCATCACAGAGTCCTCAACACTGCCGTCCACCCTGGGGAGCGCCGCTGCCTTCTGCCGGGTGACGGAGTAGCCCGCCCGCCCGGATGCGGGAAACGGCCGCTGTCCGCGGGGCGAGTGGGGACTGGATTCCCCGACTGCCTGGAGCAAAGGAGCCGCTGCCGGGGGCGGAGGAGTGCCTTGCCGAGGGTTGAGGGAAGACCGCCGTCCACGAGGGGAGGAGGGAAGAAACTCCCCGACCGCCCGGAGCGGTAGGGCCGCTGCCAGGGGCGGAGGAATGTCTCCACTCGTTGCCAGGAAAGCGGAGGGGCATTCTGTCCGCTGGGGGTCGGAGGTTGGCTCCGGTTCGCCCTGGAGAGGAGCGGCTGTCGTCCGCCGGAGAGTATGGAGGAGTGTTCGAGGACCACGCGATGGTACATCAGAGAACCGGTGAGTGAGCCTTTTCTCTCTCTCCTCTCTCTCTCTCGTTCTTTCACGCCGTGTTGGCCTTTTCCATCGCCTATTTTTTTATTTTTTTTGTTTTCCCCCTCCTGTCTCCTCCCAAGTCGAGGAAGGCGGAGATAACCAGCCGGCAGACAGATCGTAAAGCACGTCCCTACCAAGGGAAAGGGGGGGGGGGGGGGGGTGTACGTCATGCCGGTGGCCCCCGGCCTGAGGTAACGCCAGGAGGAGTGTGGAGTGGAGGGGGGTGGGGCCGGGCTGGAATGTTGCACGCCCGGTCCCCAATCGGCCTGATGGGGCCACCTTAAAAAAGTGGCACTTGTGGGGCCTTGGTAGCTCAGTGAGTATTGACACTGACTACCACCCCTTGGAGTTCGCGAGTTCGTATCCCAGGGCGTGCTGAGTGACTCCAGCCAGGTCTCCTAAGCAACCAAATTGGCCAGGTTGCTAGGGAGTGTAGAGTCACATGTGGTAACCTCTTCGTGGCCGCTATAATGTGGTTCACTCTCGGTGGGGCGTGTGGTGAGTTGTGCGTGGATGCCGTGAAGAATAGCATGAAGCCTCCACATGCGCTACATCTCCTTGATAACGCGCTCAAGTCACGTGATAAGATGCTTGGATTGACGGTCTCAGACGCAGAGGCAACTGAGATTCGTCCTCCGCCACCCGGATTAAGGCAAGTCACTACGCCACCACGAGGACTTAGAGCGCATTGGGAATTGGGCATTCCAAATTTGGGAGAAAAAAGGGAAGAAAAAAAACAATAAGCGGCACTTATTTGCATGACGCTGAAAAAACAACGAGATGTGGTGCAATGGTCAAAGACATCTGTTTAGGGCAAGTTTACTCAAAAACATCAATAAACAATCTTATGATACGGATTTAAAAGTTGAAGTTCCTCTAAATTGACACGGCATCTTATAATTGCAGTGCTCCAGAAAAAGAACTGAAAAACCAGTGAGATGCAACCATCATAGACGTCCATTTAGAGCAAGCCGACACAAAAAAACAGAATGCAAGTGTTAAGTACGATTAAATTGTCATAGCGACTTAAAAATGCGTCACAAATGTGAAACAATTGAAAAACAGTGCAGACAGATGCAAATGTTCTGTGTGAACAGCCCTTTAGCTTGTGTTAAGTCAAGGAAATGCTTCGTTCTTGAACATAATTGGAAATCAATTCTGTTGAGCTTGTAAAGATTAAATCAGCATGTTCAAGTACTTCTCAAATAGCAATGTCCAGCCCGGGACAAATCCTGGTTCCCTGGTGAACCACAGTACGGTCATCAGAACAAAGAACACACCCGTCACGACTTCAGGATAGCTGTGCACCAAGAGAAAATGTGTATTAGTCCAACATCAAAAATAAAAGAAATCAGAGCAACATTAGAAAGCGGTATTAGCCGGACAGAACCCCAAAAATCTTGTTTACCTGATAGGGCCGAGTTTATGATACTCCTCATGAATACGTTTCTCAGAAAGGATCTCACGCCTGGTTTTGCGTTTCTTGCTTAGAGAGCAAGTCTCTCTAAAACTGTGAAAAGATGATTTCACAAAGTAAGTGTAAGCATAATGTTAAACCCATTGCTAATGTCTATGATATAAACAAAAGTCTGATATTCTTACTTGCATCCCAGAAATAAAAAGTGCAGCCAGATCCAGGTGAGTATCAGCATAATCAGTGCGATCGGCAAGCTGAAGATGAACCAGGTGCCAAAATTGATGACCTTTGCTTCTGGGTAACGACTGAAAAAGACATTTTGTAACTTAATGAGGCAATAACTTGCTATTAATTTCGTTTTCCGGTTCATTTATCAAAGATCATAAAACTAATATTAAAGAAGTCAGTCAAAGTGCATCGTTATCATCACTATCTACCAATATATGGATATATAAAATCAAAATTGGCCCTGATTACTTTGTTAATACACGTTCTTGGTGTTATTGTGCATTGATTCATAGGTGCATGTAATTCCAAAAGTAAAATGCTTGTCTTTGTAATGTTACATCAAAATGTTATAAGTAGCCCTGACTCTATAACGACTATCAACCGCATGCCATTTAGAGACCACTTTTAACAATCTAACATTTCCACATGGATAAACATCTTATTGTTCCAATAAAAACATGTCAACTGCATATTTAAATATGATTAAACTGTTAATATGATGTTCTAGATCATACGAATTGTTCATGTTACAGATTCACACAATCCCACGTCCTCTTCACTGTAACATTAAATGTGCATCTCAGCTGAACAACCTGTGTTTAGGGGTGAAACGTCTCATTTATTCCATTTCAGTGTGGAAGAACAGGACAAGGTTCTGTTTATACAGCGTTTGAAAGCCCCAAGAAGATAATGAAATCCAATCAATGTGCTGCAATAATTTTGGCTGCCCCACTTTGGCCTAATTAGGAGTTTACATTGAGTGTATCAAGTAAAATGTCAAGTCAGTGATAACAATGCTTCCAGTGAACAGAGATTGTAATGAAACCAATGATATACAGTTTGCAAAAAGAAAGGAGCATCAGCTCGTCTTTATGGCCGTCAATACAAAACCCACTGACCCAATAAATATCCTCTTTTACTGTGATTTACAGTATCTTCAGTGCACATCAGTGGTGCCCTTCCTGCATAGCAAAAGCCAGGTTACAATACAGAGTCACCTTTGCCCAACCAGTGTTGCACAAGGATTATTTTTCTCTGCAGCGTCTTTAAAATGGGCAGGAAATGAGATTTAGTGGATTGAATTTGGTGCTTAAATCAATCCGAGTACCCAAGAGAAACAAGCACAAGCAGGCTTTTTTTTTTTGAATGTACCTTTTATTAAATGGACCGGCCACAGTAAAGTGATGACATACTTGTTGAATTGTTCAGCAAAGATGAGGTTGGTGGATGTGCCTGTTATTGTGATGAGTCCACCGATGGTAGCCGCGTACGTGATGCTAAGAGACAGACACTTGCAGATCATGTGATCTCTATTGGTGGGGTACAAAGAATCCCGACGGACTTTGGGTTTCTTTGGCACAGGAATGCTGACTGAAGCCTGTTTAAGAACAATCAGAGTAAATAATTTTAGAAATCACAGTTTAAGTTTTGCAAAGTTATTGTTGGCGAGCTACAGGTCTCACCTCTGGTAGATACCCATTGATGTGTTTAGAGAATTCTGGGCCGAAACCAGGCAATAATACTGAACCATTCATCTCCTGCAGTATGGAAAAAAAACAGTTTTGACAAATTTGGCCTTTATTAACTATTCAGTTTCTTTGTCTTGTTTATATATATAATTATTTACATTATTTCTCCACAATTTGGAATGCCCAATTCCCAATGCTCTCTAGGTCCTCGTGGTGGCATAATGACTCGCCTCAATCTGGGTGGTGGAGGACAAATCCCAGTTGCCTCTGCGACCGTTAATCCACGCATTTTATCACGTGGCTTGTTGAACACGTTACATAACGCATGTGGAGGCTTCACGCTATTTTCTGCGGTATCCACGCACAACTCACCACGCGCCCCACCGAGCGTGAGAAACACACATTATAGCGACCATGAGGAGGTTACCCCATGTGACTCTACACTCCCTAGCAACTGGACCAATTTTGTTGCTTAGGAGACCTGACTGGTGTCACTCCGCATGCCCTGGATTCGAACTTGTGACTCCAGGTGTGGTAGTCAGCGTCTTTACTCGCTGAGCTACCCAAGCCCCCCTGTCTTGTTGTTTTTATAAAAACAGAAGAAAACAGTATTAAAAATAGTTATTAGAAGTTTATTGTGAATATCTTATATTTCAACTTATATATGTCATGGTTAGGTGAGCATCAAGATAAATTACAATAATACACAATTGGGTCATTGTATTAAAACTCTCTTAAATCAAAGTGATAAACTGATTGCATGAATCATCCAATTTACACTTAAAAAAATTGTTAAACTACTTTTTAGCATTTTGGAATCTTGGACCGTGGCTTCATTGACTTAAGGATTAGAATATTCAGATTTTGTTGTGTTTAAATCTGAGTATTTGGAATTTTGTCTTATGCTGCCTTCACAAGCTATCGGAATGATCAAAAATACATCTTTTCCCTCTCGGAAGTTGTACATGAATGACCCCTCAAGACATAATTACGACTGGGAAACTCTTAAGATAATATTGATACCTGAGTTTTCAGGTTGGGTGGGGATGTAAACGGAGGAGAGTATGGTTTGTGCTGCGAATTACAGGTTTTATACATTTTTCTAAATACAGGTAATTGTAAGCATTTACAGTTTTGATCTTATTAATGTATATATATTAGCAGCCATTTGATGCATTTTGTACATTTTTACACAGTGAAAATAACTTGTCATTCCACTATTGTCTAAATAAAAGTCCCTCAAGAAATATGTTTGAATGAACCTGGCGTCATCCATGATTCCTGTTCTTTCTAACAACAAAGCACTTGAGCGTGACTCGTAATTACCACTTCAGAAGGATAATTCCAATAGTACATTAAGGCAGTATTGTTCCATTGGCAGATTTTGCAGTCATTAAAGCTTAAACCTCATGAAATGTATTATATTATTTCTTATTTTAAGTTGGTGGATCTCATGTGGCATTTTGAGTAATAAATAAATAAATAAAAAACAGATTTCGTCTTACCTCATTCAGTATGCAGACTTCACGTTTTTTACTGCATTTAAAGAAAAATTACAATAAATAAGCTTGTTTTAATAGGTAGCAATTAATACATTTCACTTTGACCCGACACATTGGCTTACTTGGCTGTACGGTCCATCAGCTCAAGTTGATTCTTGCTTAATTCTTGTTTTTCCTCTTTATCTGGGAAGAATTTGACAAAATGAAATCAGAAATATGACAAACATTTGTCGCTCCTAAGCACATGCTCCACCAGTGGAATTTCACCTGCAAAACTACATAAGGCTGCAATATTTTACTGCAGTATTCCTTCACCAGCTACACATTTCATTTGACAAAATCATCATGCACAGATGTTATTTTCATATGTGATTGCTGGTGTTCCTCACCTGTCTCCTCATCCTGTGTGTCCACGGTCACCGAGTCTTCAAGACCATCTGTGATTCCAGTGCAGATCAGTTGTTGTAGCACGGCTTCAGCGATCGGCATAACCATTGCTGTGGTGGATGTGTTGCTTAACCACATGGAGAGGAAAACGGTACAGCACATGAACCCCAACACCAGCCTACGACACAAAGAACAAATACTAAAGAAAATGTATGCAGGTCAGTCTATAATATAACTGTGTATGAGTGTAAAAGGGCTTTGGAAAAACAAGATTGCGAGTAAATAATGACATAATTTAAAGGGATGGGTGCGTGTGTTGTATGGTATCTGTAAACATACATGCCAGGTTTGGCTCCAGCGATCATGACCATCCGGAGAGCGATGCGTTTATGCAGATTCCACTTTTCAATGGAGGCAGCCAAACATATGACCCCCATCAGCAACAGAGTGGTGTCTTTAAAATATTCAGAGGCCACCTGCATACACACACACATACATGGACACGTTAATGTAGTTTGACTTTTATCTATAACACGCTGTTCTTACTTGAATTTTGTGCACAAATACTGTTATGAATACACGAATATGCATGATTGTTTATGGTGTCTTAAACTCTGACCTGTTATTGCCATCCCCTCTGTCTTATATTTTCAACCAATGTCCATCACATTACATCAGAATGCAGATAAAGCCTTTACTTCCACATAAGAATTACAATATGACTATCATTTGGCCTACAGTTATGTGAAAATGCTTTCACTTCAGCATGATGAAGCTGGTTTATGCTGTTAAGTGCTGTTTGGTGCTGGTCTTCATGGTGGACCATCAAAGGCATGCTGAACAGCTAAAGTGGAAGTTTGTAATTTTTTGTTTGGTAAAATCCTTAGTATCCCAGATTGATCTTCAGAGACAACTGTAAGTAAGCCATTCATTGGTTGATTCCCCCAAAATGTGTAAACACTGAGTTTTTCAAAACATCATAAAAGCTGTTTGTTTGTGCATTCTGACCAACCTGACACAGAAACATTGGCTCGACTTGAGTTTGGTAAGAGGCTATTTGCTTGTCTGACCAATGAAAGACCAAAGAATGTTGAGGAAACCTGTTTGAAAGTCATAATTTTTGCAGTTCAGTTTGGACCCATTGTACAAAGGTGCCTGGAATTGTTCCTGACAGGCAGCAGAAGCCCTAACCCTACCGCCAAACCTTATTCTAACCATATAGCACTTGTAAGGTCAAGTAGCCTCAGACAATATTTAGCAGAGACAGGTCACTTTAATAAAATGAATGGGAGAAATTGGAACGTCCACAGCTGTAGAAAGGAAGTCCCGCCTTAGAGGTAAAAGAGCCAATCACCTTTTAGAGAAAGACATCGCCTGTCAACCAAGAACGCCCATGCGCATTATCAAAACAAGCTGGTAAATTTTTGTTTTTATAGCTTAATCTGAGGTAAAGAAGCACAATTTGCGAATCCATTGTTGTCAGATTTTACTACTGATGTTGTTTTCTCATTATCTTGACCACCCATTTAGGAGATTTCGGTCTTTCCCAATTCAAGTACAGTAGATGGGAGCTGCACTTGTATGGCTCTTGTTTACATAGAAAAATAGCTGCCTTGGAGCGTTTCCTAAGATGGCCACTGAGAATGACTTTGGTAGCCCGCTCGGAACATCTCGGGGCACCTTTCTCCCATCGCATCAGTTTGGTGACGCTAGTTTCTTAGAAACAGCTCACTGTACCTTTACACTAGTCAAAGTCAAAATCAATAGTTTTCATTTACAGATGCCATTGTAGAAATTAACTATTCACAATCAGCCATGATTCATTTAATCCAAAAGTGAAAATGTCCAATAAAAAGGCGGTTACTGAGATTAAGCGAGCAGTATTCAGCTGGTCATGTGATTCTAAAATGGCAGCCCCCGTGAGTGCGCCCCTGCCCCATGTAGAGTAAAACAGCTTTTATAAGGTTACTGATATGCCTGGAGTCCTCATCTTATGAGAGTGGTCATACATTTGTACATATGTTTCAAAATTACTATTAATTTCTTTAAGAGTTAAAGTTTTTTAATAGGAACAAAAATACTGAGTGCACCTTTAAGAAGCTAGTGGGGCTAGCTTTCAAAATGCAACATGTGCTAGCGACCATCTCTGCTCGGAAAACAAAAAGGTTAGTCTCAAAAAAGAAAAAGTGGTGGGATTGCGTAAAATAGGGCATATTTACCAAACACGATTGCAAGGACTTAAGACTTAAGTCCACAATAAACCGGCAGCATATTACATAAAAGAAAATGCTAAATCATGTGACTAAATCCCATTGACAAACTTGACAAAAAGTTTGTCAATGGGATTTAGTCACATGTTTCAGCATTTTCTTTTATGTAATATGCTGCTGGTTAATTGTGGACGCTATAACAGTGTGGTACAACTGAATGATCAGCAACTCTGAGAGCTGTTAAATGCTCAAGCAAGGCTAATTATTGCACTCACATTGAGGCAGACTTGATGAAAAAAAAGCTTTCAGAGCTTTCGTGAATCTCAAAGCTTCAACTAAAGAAGAGAAAATAGAAAGATCCTGGACTTATATTGGTATTAAAGATTAATGCCCTGATGAAGAGGCTCAAATGGTCATAAGGAAAGTGATGAATGTAACCAGGTCAAGAGTCATATTCTACTTACATAAACCATCACTGCAAAGTCCTTGTATTAAAGTTTGTTAAACATTTTGCTTTTACAGGCTGTGGATGAAGTTTATGAACATGATGGACTTACCTGAATGCTTAATTCATACAGCGAGGTCTCGAAGTGTGAGGCCACTAATGAAAATGCTTTTATTTTGCATTATTTTCTATTCTGATAATATGGACCCAAACTATGCAAAGTGCTTCTAGTAATTATAGATTTGATATCAGAGACATTACTGTGGTAAGTAATTTGTCATTGTAAATATCCTTGCAGAACGCTCCACACAAAACATTCTTACCTCGCTGGATTTAAGGACCCCAAACAGCGGGTACAGGAAAGCTGGCACCAGTGCAGCAGCACCCAATGGTACAGCTTCAGATACCCAATACACCGCTGTCACTATCAGGACATAAGCACAAGACGATTCCTACAGATAAAACAGACCAAAGAGAGACTCATGATTGTGAACATTACACTCAATGTACAGTATTAACATGGTTTTAGGAATATTTTGCACCAACATATGGAGATAGACATGTATTTTGACAGTATTGTAATGTGATCTAAACACATTAAAATGGGCTTTTTGTAATGTAGGATGCACGTTATGTTAACAATGTGTTTTGTCATTGTCTATTGTTTTTTAAGTGAATGATCGAGTGGAATGTGCCAAGATCTGTTTTGAAGAATTAATCTGTATTTCTGCAATCGGTATAAGTAATACAAAATAGGCACAAGAGCTGATTACACACAAATCTACATAAAAAAAATAAATAAAAAAAAACCTAGGACAAAATATCTGGATATACCAATAGCCCCTAAAATGCCTGCATAAACCTGTTCTTCAAACAAATCACAGCATTAATTTCAAGCATAACAAGAATTTGAACAGCAACAGAAAAGCATGAGCGTCAATCTCCATATCAAATCCAAATCCTAGCTTCCCTGACACATTTTTGGATATGAGTTGAGTGAATTTCATGTGTGTCCACCACTGGATAAGCAACATAATCAGAAAAACAAATATAATTTTTACCTAACGCTTCAGCTTGTCTAAAGTCTGCACACCAATGTTAGGCCAGCTAATAAACCTTGTCAGGTGACTCATATTGCTGAATTAATCAGGTTTCATAACAGGCCTACGACCAGCCAAGCAGTTAATACACACTTACACATTCCACTGTGGTGTTCAGGCACAGTTAATAAATCTAGCTAATGAGAATGATGCATAAATGTTGTTTATTCCCCTACTTTATTTTGAGGTATGCTAAACAGGGCTAATGAGACAAAACTGGCCAAAGAGTAAACATTGGCTATGTTCGGAGTGGAATACTAGTGTACTTATTAATGCATATTGTGCACTTCACACTGAATACTGCCTAATGATTTTTAAATAGAATAAGAAACAGTACGCCGTATGCATCGAAAAATATTTCAAACAGTAGTATGCTACATTGTTGTCATTAATTCATTAAGCATAATTGGTATTAGATCGTGCATGTTAAAAATCACAGATATTCCTCTCCGGAGAGACTATTTGCACTAGGCATAAATAGCACTGCTATTTGCACTCCAATAGTGGCACTGCCTCTGGTGGAGGCAGAGGTGTGCAAGTAACACATTTTTTGTATGTGTGACCTGGGTTTGAATCCGCCTTTAGTCCCACTTTTTCCCATCCTGCCTATGTCCACTCTTAATATTTCCTTTAATACAACTTATAATAATAAATACAAATTAATATAACGGTTGATTTCCATGCAGCGACTTGTTCACAGTGAAGGTGTGGGAGTTGAGAAAAAAGAGTTTTATCCAGGTAAAATTAAGCATGGTTCCCTTTCGATTCAGTTCATTCGACATTGCTGTATGCACCATGGGGAAGTCCTTCCAGACGACCTTGTTGAAACCCATTTCAATCACGCCAATCCTCTGATTGGCAAATGTGTCTGAGCCCGGCCCTTCAGGCGTGCAGTTGGCATAGATAAGCGGGCACTCAGTCACCATTTCTTCTGAATTTTCATCCTTCAAGGTTACGATTTTTGTCTTTGTCTTGGAACCCTTCTACTTCACCGTTGATATACCCTTACAATGGACGGAACCTCTCAGCCTGTCCTCACCACCTACACCGAGAGACTTTCCGCTCCACCGTGTGAGGAGTTCTCCAAATTGCCATCAAAGACGCTCTCAGTGAACAGATTCTTTGCTTCAGATGCTCGTCGTTGATCAATGTGGAACTTCAGCGAAACTGGAAGATGGAAGAATTAGAGGAGGATTTCGTGCCGGCGCTAGCCCTGCAAGCCCCCATACTTCCAATATAATGTTCTCGCCAGTGCGATATGCGCTTGATGAGCTCCGGCCCTCTATTGGAGCGCACAGCCTCATTGCGTTTGGTGGCTCTGACGACGAGGATGGTGCTGTGTCACTCGCAGCTTCAGACAACAGACCACGGTCTGTTGAGTGAATGTCGAGTGAACTGAAATGAAAAGGAACGCCTCCGGTTACACATGTAACCTAGGTTCCCTGAGATGAAGGGAATGAGACATTGCAAAATCTGGCCAAACTACTACTTCATAATTGTTCACTACAAGTGACTCATTCTGTCACAAAATGCCCAGATAGTGTAGAATGTTTTTTTTTTGGAAGGGATGGTTAGTGTTAGGTTTAAGGGTAGGGGTTGATATAGTAGAGTGTCTGTGGGACTCTAAATAAACACAATTAACACACTGCACTGATTTAAACCAGCAACCCTTTGGTTACAAACAGTACCACCCCATTTTTAGTCTTTCTGTTGTCCCTCAACACTCTTGCATCATGGGTATGCCTAAAGCTGATTATACCTAGCGTGGTCTTGAGTTCATAAACTTGACATGGTATGTATTCTTTCTCCCCACATTTCTGCTTTTTTATTGCTTCCCAACTGTCTAAACCCTGTGTTAAAGGACATACAGTTCTGTGGCACACTAGCAGTTTAAGCTTCCATTGGCACATTGTTTTTACTCTGCTAATCTCATCATTGCTCAAGGAATCAGTATATTCAGACTGAATTGATTTCTGTTAAATGGTCTGATGGGATAGTGATGTTCTAATTAATCATGAATGGTGTGATTATAAAACCTTAAACGTCCACTATTCTCTTATTAATATTAATATTACTTTCTGTGAATAATTGCTTACACTCAGTGGGTGAGATGGGATTGCTGAACTTTTGCGTCATCATTTTTTCAACTAAATGATGATGCTTTTATTTCTGACCCTTGATTAAATGGTTATTCAAAGTGGCCTCTCAGATGAGTTCAGAAAACCTGTGGGACTAGTGATCTAATCTTAAATGTGTTTGTGATAGCAAAAAAGCTGTTAATGAATAGGATAATGGCATTTCCTGGAGAGGAAACAATCTATGCAATGTAGTAGTTTTAATTCATATGAATAAAGTGTGTGATTGTAGTTGAGTAGTTGACGTATAACATGTCAAAGAACTTTTTAGATTTTTAATGTCAAGATTTTAGGTTGAGAGTTACATAAATGTAAAAGAGAAATTTTAGGCTATAGGCTAACTTCCTGCTTTCAAGACTAGTCATTATTAGCATTATTTTTTTTCACCATTTTAAATAAAGTTTTTACCTAAACTCAAAAAAGTATTTTTGTGGGGCCTGGGTAGCTCAGCGAGTAAAGACGCTGACTACTACACCTGGAGTTGCGAGTTCGAATCCAGGGTTTGGTGAGCGAATCCAGTCAGGTTTCTTAACCAATTGGCCCGGTTGCTAGGGTGGGTAGAGTCACATTGGGGTAACCTCCTTGTGGTGGCTATAATGTGGTTCTTGCTCTCGGTGGGGCATGTGGTGAGTTGTGCGTGGATGCTGCAGAGCATCACGTGAAGCCTCCACACATGCTATGTCCCCACATGCGTGGATTGATGGCCTCAGACGCGGAGGCAACTGAGATTCGTCCTCCCACCCAGATTGAGGCGTGTCACAATGCCACCACGAGGACTTAGAGCGCATTGGGAATATGGCATTCCAAATTGGGGAGAGAAATAAGCAGAGAGAAAAAAAGTATTCTTGATGCATTTTAATTGAATAACACAATAAAATTAATAAAAATGTAAATATTTGGTTGGCTTTTATTTGATTTTGTTAATATTACTCAGTAAAGTTTGATGGAATTTTGTCATAAAATTGAAAGGTGTAAATCTTAAAATTGTTTTCATTAAATTTTTTGGTTAATTCATTTAAATGGCCATGTTGTGACATGAGAGATGATTTTTTGAAAGTACCAATAGGCCTATTCCATGATGTTGTATCTCAATTAATATGAGGCCATAAAAACAGCATGCATTACAATAATTTAAGAATTTACCCCCCCCCCCCCCCCAAAAAAAATAATAATAATAGTTTTTAAAAAAACAACAAAAAAACAATTGTGAATTGTGTTGTGAAACTGCCATTGTTGTGGTAACTCACACACCTAAAAGAGGTTTATGTTCAAAAACTCTGGCATTGTTTTGCCTAAAAGTCCTGCAACAATAAGGGTGAAATAAAAATGTGCAATAAAACGTACTTAAAATAATTTACAAACAAATGATCATTTGTGTAGGATTCAGGACAGGTCATTTTGTAAGATATCCAAAGGTCAATAAAGTGCCTCTCTGCTGGTTTTAATTTTTTTGGACTGAACTGGAGTTCTAACATGCTTCATAAACAAACAACATCTGCAAAAACTGCCGGTGTTTCTTATAAACAACTGCCATCAGTACCGCGTGCACCCTTTCACCGTCGGAGTGGTCAGATTATCCTGCTCCTGGAAATATACCAATTTGGTGAGAGGTCGCTCCGCTTCCGAGAGTAACCCCAAAGGAGAACAATCAATAACCACAATATAATATTTGATACAGTATTGTCTAGACTTTTCTCTCAAATGTATAATAATTTCCCAATGCATATTATTTGTTTGTCTAATAAACAATGAAAAATTATAGTTAAACAATCATTCATTTCAGAAGTATCTGTGCATACAGTAAACTAAAAAAACACTAAACTAATAACATATCTAAAATGGTAACAGAAAACGGTACAAACTTCAAATTTAGTGCAAATATCCAAATGTTACCAACGCGCACCAGTGCGTAAAAGCGCATGGAGAACGCGAGCCGTGCGCACTTTTCACGGGTGTTTGTGAATGTGATTGTGGATATGGACGTGTATATCTACTTACACTGCACGGGTGGATGAGTGGCAGAGGAAGCAGCAATAACGGGATCATGACCACGAGAATGAGTTTCCGAGCCGTCCATATTTTTTTGATCAAGTCCATTCTTGCTCCTTCCAGCCGCATGGGAGGATGCTTTGCTATTCAGTTTACCTCAGAAGTCCAGGGTTCAGGTTCCAAAAGTTGTCTTCCAGAAAGACTCTAATAAGCCTCTTTACGTTTCCTTTTAACTTTATATGAATTATAACAATAGTTTTCGTGAAGTTCGTGCTATCCAAACAAATTGCGCGATCCCTTTTTCGAGCGATTTACGAGTTACGTTCTGAATAAATGTTGCTTTGGGTGCATGGATTGGAAGCGCAACGGATGGCTTTGGATCGTGTATGGTTGTGCTGTGTCCTGTAGCCCTCCTAATCCATTCAGGGGTGATGTTAATGACCGTTTTATACCCCTTTAAAGATGTATTGATGAAAAGGACAGCGGCAGCTCCTTTTGTTTCTCCACCTGTAGGTGCTTCTATCTGTGATTCGCCATGCGCCCTTATTTTTGACAGCAATCTTGACAATGTGAAATAGCGCAAACTGCGTACAAGTATGCATTAACACTCAGTTAACGTTTGCATGCCTTTTAAAACTTCAAGGATGCAGATGCAATTAATGGTGCACAGTAAAGCTAATATTTCTTTAATCCAGTTTTATCTCCACCCAGTTCGCGGCTGGACCAATCAGAGTTGAATCAGAAGAGTTAGTGAATGGATGAAGCGATGCGTCTGAGCCAAATTGAACCGTTTACATGCAACAGCGACAGCTTCTCAGAATGAAACCAGCAGGGAACTTCGAACACGCTGTTAACTCACTAAACTGACAGTATAAAGGCTGTTGGACAATAAGAAGAAAACACCTGCAATAATACATGCTCACAGACAATTTATGCTCACAGCTTCAACCCAATAGCCTATATATCATGATTAGTACACAGAATGCATGAACACAGTACATGTCTGTAGGGTAGTGCATGTTTTGCACACTAGACCAGTCAAAATTTGGATACATGTAGGCTACTCAATATTATTATCACATTTTAAAATAACAGTAAAGTCGTGAAAACGAATAACTCAAGCGAAAGTATGGGAATTATACAGTCTCAAAAATTTCAACCAAAATAAAACTTAACAGCCTTATGTTTTAGCTTCATTAGCACAATTTATAACCTATTTGTCTAAACTAATTTCAAGCATTGGCATATAAGCCTTCAGCTCGAATGTTTAGGTTCATATAAA